>CM062829.1:10025271-10395077 GCA_031772345.1 Himalopsyche anomala
ATATTAATTTGATAAGTCGTTTAAGGAAAACTTTCGCGTAGCTCAGCCATACTCAACCCGAAGCCCAATAAGCTCTTATGTGCGGCCCAAAATAATTATAGTCACCAAATATTTCACATTCCAAAACCGCAGTACTAGCGTGCTGGCGTGGCTCGACTAGTGACTGTATTTTATGTCAAATCAGTCGCTAGTCGCGACGCCATTGTACATCATACATACATACGTACATGTGTATGCAGTATAGTATGTGATATATTTACAGTTTACTATAAATATATTGCGGCCCACCCCTCACGTAGAGAAGCAAAAATCGGAATGCGGCCCGGAGGAAAAAAAGGTTGAGTATGGCTGGTGTAGCTCCTTTTTCTGGTCGCTATTTTCACATGCCAAATATCTATATCAAAGTATGTATGCTATAAATGCCGAATTAGTATCTAAATTTATCTTTTAAGTTTGATAAAAGAGGGGCTTAAGAAAAAGAACTTAATCAAAAGTTGTTCTTAAACAACATATTCAATTAAAAATAAAATGACGAGATTGTTATTTTTCGTGCATGATTCGTAGAATGATTGAATATATTAAAAATTTAAACCATCTATATATTAATAGTCGTTAATGTCCGTCCGTCCGTCCGTCCGTCTGTAAATTGTCCCCGATTTCCCCTTCCCCTCCTCCGCCCCAGCCACGCTGTCAACATTTTTTTATTCATACTAAAGAGATACTTTTTTCGTTTGTATATTATGGTCGCGATTTCGCCTTTTCGATGACGTCAAGAAAGACGGTCCCCCTCCCCCCCATCCTGCCCCGCTGTCGTCATTAATTCATTTCTTCATTTTTCTCTGACGTCATGAGTGAATTTTTGAAATCATGACATTTTTATTTTATTATGTGTAAAAACAATTAATTTTCAAAAAATATTCTCTCAAGCTGTGGGATTCGATACCATGCCCCAATTTTCATGCGCGTCGTTCGGACACCTTACGCATTGTTCCACAAGTTCAATTGATGGTTACGAAAAAAAAACTCTATTTAAAGTTTTAGTGAACTAATAATGACATCTGTGGGTGAAATCTTGCACTAAACGAAGGCTATATAGGGCTGCTCAATTATATATAATAATTTAATATATAATAATTTAATTAACTATTTATTTATATATATACGAAAAATGGTTGTTAGCAAACTTAAACATTATTCCAAATATTCAATAATTTACGAGGTCTATTTCTGCTAATAGGAAAAATAATTGTTAGCAAACTTAAACATTATTCCATAAATTAAATAATTTACGAGGTCTATTTCTGCTAATAGGAAAAATAATTGTTAGCAAACTTAAACATTATTCCAAAAATTAAGTAATTTACAAGGACTATTTTTGCTACTATGAAAAATTGTTGTTAGCAAACTTAAACATTATTCCAAAAATTCAATAATTTACGAGGTCTATTTCTGCTAATAGGAAAAATAATTGTAAGCAAACTTAAACATTATTCCAAAAATTAAGTAATTTACAAGGACTATTTTTGCTACTATGAAAAATGGTTGTTAGCAAACTTAAACATTATTCCAAAAATTAAATAATTTACGAGGTCTATTTCTGCTAATAGGAAAAATAATTGTTAGCAAACTTAAACATTATTCCAAAAATTAAGTAATTTACAATGACTATTTTTGCTACTATGAAAAATGGTTGTTAGCAAACTTAAACATTATTCCAAAAATTAAATAATTTACGAGGTCTATTTCTGCTAATAGGAAAAATAATTGTTAGCAAACTTAAAAATTATACCAAAAATAAAATAATTTACGAAATTTCTGCTTCTAAGAAAAATGGTTGTTAGCAAACTTAAACATTGTTCCAAAAATTAAGTAATTTACAAGGACTTAATTTTGCTACTATGAAAAATGGTTGTTAGCAAACTTAAACATTATTCCAAAAATTAAAAAAAAATTACGAGGTCTATTTCTGCTAATAGGAAAAATAATTGTTAGCAAACTTAAACATTATTCCAAAAATTAATTAATTTACAAGGACTATTATTGCTACTATGAAAAATGGTTGTTAGCAAACTTAAACATTATTCCAAAAATTCAATAATTTACGAGGTCTATTTCTGCTAATAGGAAAAATAATTGTTAGCAAACTTAAACATTATTCCAAAAATTAACTAATTTACAAGGACTATTTTTGCTACTATGAAAAATGGTTGTTAGCAAACTTAAACATTATTCCAAAAACAAAATAATTAACGAAATTTCTGCTTCTAAGAAAAATGGTTGTTAGCAAACTTAAACATTATTCCAAATATTAAATAATTTACGAGGTCTATTTCTGCTAATAGGAAAAATAATTGTTAGCAAACTTAAACATTATTCCAAAAATTAAGTAATTTACAAGGACTATTTTTGCTACTATGAAAAATTGTTGTTAGCAAACTTAAACATTATTCCAAAAATTAAATAATTTACGAGGTCTATTTCTGCTAATAGGAAAAATAATTGTAAGCAAACTTAAACATTATTCCAAAAATTAAGTAATTTACAAGGACTATTTTTGCTACTATGAAAAATGGTTGTTAGCAAACTTAAACATTATTCCAAAAATTAAATAATTTACGAGGTCTATTTCTGCTAATAGGAAAAATAATTGTTAGCAAACTTAAACATTATTCCAAAAATTAAGTAATTTACAAGGACTATTTTTGCTACTATGAAAAATGGTTGTTAGCAAACTTAAACATTATTCCAAAAATTAAATAATTTACGAGGTCTATTTCTGCTAATAGGAAAAATAATTGTTAGCAAACTTAAAAATTATACCAAAAATAAAATAATTTACGAAATTTCTGCTTCTAAGAAAAATGGTTGTTAGCAAACTTAAACATTGTTCCAAAAATTAAGTAATTTACAAGGACTTAATTTTGCTACTATGAAAAATGGTTGTTAGCAAACTTAAACATTATTCCAAAAATTAAAAAAAAATTACGAGGTCTATTTCTGCTAATAGGAAAAATAATTGTTAGCAAACTTAAACATTATTCCAAAAATTAATTAATTTACAAGGACTATTATTGCTACTATGAAAAATGGTTGTTAGCAAACTTAAACATTATTCCAAAAATTCAATAATTTACGAGGTCTATTTCTGCTAATAGGAAAAATAATTGTTAGCAAACTTAAACATTATTCCAAAAATTAACTAATTTACAAGGACTATTTTTGCTACTATGAAAAATGGTTGTTAGCAAACTTAAACATTATTCCAAAAACAAAATAATTAACGAAATTTCTGCTTCTAAGAAAAATGGTTGTTAGCAAACTTAAACATTATTCCAAATATTAAATAATTTACGAGGTCTATTTCTGCTAATAGGAAAAATAATTGTTAGCAAACTTAAACATTATTCCAAAAATTAAGTAATTTACAAGGACTATTTTTGCTACTATGAAAAATGGTTGTTAGCAAATTTAAACATTATTCCAAAAATTAAATAATTTACGAGGTCTATTTCTGCTAATAGAAAAAATAATTGTTAGCAAACTTAAACATTATTCCAAAAATTAAGTAATTTACAAGGACTATTTTTGCTACTATGAAAAATGGTTGTTAGCAAACTTAAACATTATTCCAAAAATTAAATAATTTACAAGGACTATTTTTGCTACTATGAAAAATAATTGTTAGCAAACTTAAACATTATTCCAAAAATTAAGTAATTTACAAGGACTATTTTTGCTACTATGAAAAATAATTGTTAGCAAACTTAAAAATTATACCAAAAACAAAATAATTAACGAAATTTCTGCTTCTAAGAAAAATGGTTGTTAGCAAACTTAAACATTATTCCAAATATTAAATAATTTACGAGGTCTATTTCTGCTAATAGGAAAAATAATTGTTAGCAAACTTAAACATTATTCCAAAAATTAAGTAATTTACAAGGACTATTTTTGCTACTATGAAAAATAATTGTTAGCAAACTTAAAAATTATACCAAAAATAAAATAATTAACGAAATTTCTGCTTCTAAGAAAAATGGTTGTTAGCAAACTTAAACATTATTCCAAAAATTAAATAATTTACGAGGTCTATTTCTGCTAATAGGAAAAATAATTGTTAGCAAACTTAAACATTATTCCAAAAATTAAGTAATTTACAAGGACTATTTTTGCTACTATGAAAAATAATTGTTAGCAAACTTAAAAATTATACCAAAAACAAAATAACTAACGAAATTTCTGCTTCTAAGAAAAATGGTTGTTAGCAAACTTAAACATTATTCCAAAAATTAAATAATTTACGAGGTCTATTTCTGCTAATAGGAAAAATAATTGTTAGCAAACTTAAACATTATTCCAAAAATTAAGTAATTTACAAGGACTATTTTTGCTACTATGAAAAATAATTGTTAGCAAACTTAAAAATTATACCAAAAATAAAATAATTAACGAAATTTCTGCTTCTAAGAAAAATGGTTGTTAGCAAACTTAAACATTATTCCAAAAATTAAATAATTTACGAGGTCTATTTCTGCTAATAGGAAAAATAATTGTTAGCAAACTTAAACATTATTCCAAAAATTAAGTAATTTACAAGGACTATTTTTGCTACTATGAAAAATAATTGTTAGCAAACTTAAAAATTATACCAAAAACAAAATAACTAACGAAATTTCTGCTTCTAAGAAAAATGGTTGTTAGCAAACTTAAACATTATTCCAAATATTAAATAATTTACGAGGTCTATTTCTGCTAATAGGAAAAATAATTGTTAGCAAACTTAAACATTATTCCAAATATTAAATAATTTACGAGGTCTATTTCTGCTAATAGGAAAAATAATTGTTAGCAAACTTAAACATTATTCCAAATATTAAATAATTTACGAGGTCTATTTCTGCTAATAGGAAAAATAATTGTTAGCAAACTTAAACATTATTCCAAAAATTAAGTAATTTACAAGGACTATTTTTGCTACTATGAAAAATGGTTGTTAGCAAATTTAAACATTATTCCAAAAATTAAATAATTTACGAGGTCTATTTCTGCTAATAGAAAAAATAATTGTTAGCAAACTTAAACATTATTCCAAAAATTAAGTAATTTACAAGGACTATTTTTGCTACTATGAAAAATAATTGTTAGCAAACTTAAAAATTATACCAAAAACAAAATAACTAACGAAATTTCTGCTTCTAAGAAAAATGGTTGTTAGCAAACTTAAACATTATTCCAAATATTAAATAATTTACGATGTCTATTTCTGCTAATAGGAAAAATAATTGTTAGCAAACTTAAACATTATTCCAAAAATTAAGTAATTTACAAGGACTATTTTTGCTACTATGAAAAATAATTGTTAGCAAACTTAAAAATTATACCAAAAATAAAATAATTAACGAAATTTCTGCTTCTAAGAAAAATGGTTGTTAGCAAACATAAACATTATTCCAAAAATTAAATAATTTACAAAATTTCTGCTATTACGAAAAATAGTTGTTAGCAAACTAGAACATTATTCCAAAAATAAATAATTTACAATTTAAATACTGCAGGGCAGGGCTGTCGATATACGCCCCGAGATATTTCTTTTACTATCAGAATTTCTGGATTATTCAATAAATAGGTTAGTAATTTATTTTTCACGCCAGTAACTTTTCTGACTACTTAAAAATGCAACAAAAATCTCTCCGTTGAGGTCAACGGGCTTACAGCTAGTTAAAATAATACTCCGTGTAAGTAATAAGTAAATGCAGCCTGTCATCACCTTAAAATATTTGTTATGCACATTCGTGAAACGTAAAAAGTTTAGTGTCCCATTTTACAAAAATTATTTGGGCACCTTATCATAATCTCATTCACCTTTGTTCATTTAACAATTGCATACGTATGCATAACCAAAAACTGGTAAAAGATGAGTTCCGGACATACTGAGAAAATTGTAAATTATCCATTATACCATTACCTATACTACTCGGACTACACATAAAATAAGTAAAACTTAACGCTTTTTGTAATATGTACTTATAACATGAAAATTTAGAAATGAATGAGAGTTTGTTTATTTTTGTTTTCTTATGAATGCACTCACCTCGAGTGAATTTAACTCTCTGCGTAAAATTTTGGCGGGAACATCTTATTACGCAGCACGTGGATTTTGCGATACTTTCTTATTACAAAGGACCACGTGGAATTCGAAACGACTTCGCGACACCTGTCGGATGACAATGTTACTATTACCATTTACATATAAGATTGAAGAAACTCACATATTGTCTCAGTAGTAATTGATTACTCGCTTTGTTTTTTAACTAAGGATTTAGGTATATAATTTATAGTTGATTTACTGCAGTATAATACCGTATTCAATCGTGTTTTACGTGTACGAATGAAATTGCTATGATCTTTAGACATATTTTAACCAACAATGAATGTTTTTTTGTTTTAACAAATCAATACAAACACGACATATTTTAATATGAATATTCCGCCAACGTAACTAAAGGGTAGCGCTACAAAGCTAACAAAACCGGAATTAGTCTTCAAACATCACGCATATTTGTGATTTTCTTAGTTTATAATGAAATATAAACATTTTTGTATATGTATTCAAAAGCTGCATACCTATTCCCAATGCCTTTAAACTCACGCTTGCCGATCTTGACAATGGATTCCAGAGCGAGTGATTCCCAAACAGTTTCACTTTTTTATACCCATTCCTTATTTTTATCATTTCCCTATCTGGCAAAAGGTGATAAGATTCTATCTTACAACCATCATAATATTAAACATCTGTTTTCTAAATGCTCACATACCTCAATTGCTCTAATTTGTATGTGGGATGTGCACTAAATCTTCTGTATAATAAATATATTCTATTCTAGTATTGCGTACAATTCCATATCTACAGCCTGCGGGTAATTGATCAACGTCTTTGACTTCGGTTGTGATGTCTACGTATTCGGATATTTTAATCAATTTATGGATGCGTTTTTAAAAGCATGGAACTCTATAGTTTCTAATTTCTCTTTTACCTAGCTTAATCTAAAAACGGGGCGTTGTCCGAGTGATTAGCTTGTCCTGTATTTCTCTTCTTACTTTCTAATGTCCGATAAAATGAGATTGAGCAACTAAACTTGTCTTAATATAGACAAACTGAAAAATTGGGAACGGGCAAAACAAAATTTCCCTTATTATTTTCAAGAAAACTTTCTCTCGTATGCAGTCTATGTACCTCTTCTGCTGATCAATTTTTTGACAGGTGTTATCCAGGTGACGCATACCAAACAGAATAATAAATAATTGACCATTGGGCACCATGAATCATCGACGTAACTGAAAACCTGTATGAGCTGAATTCTTACATGCTTGTCTGTTACATTTTTAACTCTGAATACCTGTTAGTAAATTCGTAAATATTGTATCCGTATATTTTTTAGTTTTGATCCAACTGCCGTATCAAATGCGTAATTTATAGACCAAATACCACTTATTTGACAATGTTTACTCTTAAAGTAGTCAATGTTGATCAGGAACTTATTTAAAATAAATAAGTTGTGGAAGACTATCTACCATCCGTGACAGATAATACAATGATCAATTCATTGCCTAGAGAAGTGGACATTTGTTTGTTAGGTTTTACTTTTTGATTTTGTATGTCCAAAATATTTGTATATTTTTATGTATTATGTACTGTTTTTTTTTTTTAATTTTTAATTATATTTGTCAAGTGCGTGGTGAATTGGCGTCAGCTGTAATGCCATGTAGTGTTCTGTTGATTTGATACAATAGATAAATAACATTATGGGTTCTAGTCCCATTATGTACAGCATTTTTTCAATCGATCAATCGATTTCTGTTCTAAAGCATGGGTGTTTTTGATTTCTAAAATTCCCTTTCCACCCTTCTAAATCTAAAATTAACGGGGTGTCACGAGAGGGATTAGTAAACCACTTATCCTGTGCTATCCTTATATTCATTACTTTCTTCGAAAAGAGAGGATAAGCAAACCTCCATTATTAGACTATATGCTCCATATTGAGAGCGAGCATAAATTTAACACAATCCTGGAAATCTGAATGGAAGATTCAGGTTGTATCAAACATTATAAAAGGGCGGAAAAAATGATTGCGGTGCATTATTGTTAGATCCCCATCCTACGCTACCTTAACCTTGCCAAGGGCACGTCCTTTCACCTAGTCGACCAAAGAAAGAAGAGGAAGAATTACAGTTAAAATTCTCCATGTTACTTTGAATTCATGTTGTCTGTGAATAGATTTTCTAAACATTCCAATTACATTTTAAGTCTGTTAAGGTTTACTGTCAATACTTAGTGGAAAGGCATATAAAAAATATAATATAATACATATTTTTTTTACTAAAACCGCATTTATTTAATATTATCGGGACCGGTATCGCTCATCACAAGCATTTTCAACTGATATGAATAGAATCTAATACTAAACGAAGTAACACTATTAAATGTATAACAAACAATTGGTATTTGAAATAAAATAGGTGTTTACATTAAATGAAAGATACAAAATATAAATAACTGACACTAAATAGAATACAATTAAAATGTTAAAGACGTCTTCTAAATAAATTATGCTAATTTGCAATCATATCAAATCAAAACTAGGAATGTTTAAAATGTTATTTACATTTATCACAATCTAAATAATAGCAATAAACGATAATTAAACTATTTTCGGGAAGAGCGGGGCAGTATATTTTTTCCAATCTGAACAGCCATGAGGATTTTGATATATAATTTATCGCCCTCCGTTAATGTATATATAAAAACTTATCAGTTAAAAATGCTTGTGATAAGCGAAATCCTGATCGTATTAAATAAATGTGGAGCAGGTAGTTCAAAAGTGTGTTTTATATTTTGAATTACAATAATACACTCCATCTCATTTTACGCGGTGTTTTTTGCACGGTTGTCCTGCATATTGCACATCCCCAGCATTGAGGTTATCAACCGATCCGACACATTTTCGGCCACAATATCTCGCTCGTCAAATTCTGGCAGCTTTTCAACCAGATGGCTGACGTATCACTGCCATTGTAACGCATCGAATGATTGGGTCTAATTAACATACTAGAATTCAAAAATAATTGGTGGTTAAAGATCAATAAGTGCATGCATGTAAAAAGAAGCGACTCTTTTTTGTTGTATATTTTTTTTTGAACGTTTTTTTGGGGTAGTAAATTGCACAGGAAATTAATTCTGTAGCCGTTCGGCTTACCTGAGTGGCATGTACATACATGACCATTTTGTATGTAAGTTTTATTATACATAGTTTTCTCATTTCAAATATCGCTCATGATAAAAAAAAATGTATTCCATACCACACAAGTAATGTTTCTTCTACTTTTTTGGGCCTCGATCAATTTCCTCCTCTCCACTCAAGCCTGTGCCCTCCTACGCCAGTCGCTAACCTCAAGTACTCGTAGGTCCTGTGATACCTCATCCATTCGCTGTCTTACCTTAGGTAAGCAAAAACTGTTTAATCACTATTATTATTTAATAAATTCCTTACTTTTTCGTATTTCATCAGTAAAAAACTTGTATACCGTTGATTTAATCAAACACCAATACCATACAATAGTCGTATTTTATTTATTATGTAGACAAGAGATATTTCACCTGTAAAAGTAACATTATCTCTCGCGGCTCGGAGACTTGAAAAATACTTCTCTGCCGATGGGGGTCTTTTAGGGACCCCAGTGGTTTCCTCATTATTGGCCTTATTCTTATGAATTTCAAAAAAATAAACAGTCTAAGGGCTTTTAAATATCTCTCTGCATCATTCCTCATACATTTATTTTATAAAAATCCGTGGTTTTTTAATAAATAATCATATTTTAATTTGCGCGTAAAATATACGCCATTTCAATGCAAATATCAATGTGCTACTGACGCGCTTTGCTTTGCGGCGTTCAGCCTAGTTATCTTACGAACGATCGCTGATAAGCGGGCGCTTATCTCTTATCTTATCGTATTTATATAAACTACAAAAGGTCCAAAAAACTATGATATAAGAATACCTTAATTATAAAAATTGTATCACCCATATTAATATAGATATTTAAGAAAATGTGGGTATTGGGGTCGCATTTATTGAGCTTAGAACCGGAAAAGTTAAAGTCAATTAGTCAAATTGCTTCAAGATGAAACACAAGTGCTTAAAATCATTTTTATTATGCGAAATTATGCGTGTTTTTCTTTGCGCAGCTGAATATATCAACGTTTTGGGATGTGAGTTGTTATTGTTTTATCATGAGTGATATATTTTTATTATTCTGTACCCAACTATTCATTTGCGCAATTTTAATTGTCACTTATTGGATCTTTCTTTGTGCGCAGCCATCACTGTATGCATCACGAAGTCATGTGCGCTATTTTGGTGTGTGCGTTTTATGAAGTCGTAAAATCCATTAATTGGTTTAAACGCATAGCAGATTAATTGAAAATCTTTTTCGATGTACTCGGTAAAAGAGACACAACAGTAACTTGTTTTTATATTCACTACTGCCAAAGCCCCCTATAGACCCTAACTTAAGACTACTATGCTACTGCACAATCAGTCCTTCCATATCGACTTTAGAAAGGAAAAAGGACGTAACCCACAGTTTTTTTCGATAGTCACAATGTATCAAACTTGATACCCGTTCTATCAAAAGGATGCAAGCTGCAAATCCAGAATTAGTATTTAAATTTAGCTTTTGAGTTTGAAAAAGATGACCTTGTAATTAATTAAAACCAAGAAAAAAGAATGAAAAGAAGGTTTTTCCTCGACAATTTCATTAATTAATAGTAGATTATGTCAATTAAACAACAGTTAAGAAGTCTTAAGTGCTCTTCAAGGTTGTGTATAATTCATAACTTGCATATGGCCCAAAATCATCAAACACATTTTTTGTGCCTCCTGTAAAATTTGATATGTGTGGGTTACGTTACGTCCATTTTCCTTTCCACAGTCGATATGTATTTGGTATCCTTTCCAGTGTCCGTCATGAAATGAATTTACGCCACTCGTACAAAAAGTACGGTTCAATACGAGAACTGTCTTCACATAATATTATTATAAATTTCATCTCTTCCCATTACCTGACTTGTTAATGATAAGTTATCTTGGTACATAAAATTCTTTCACTTCGTATTCCTAATTATCTCTCAGTATATATGTCATCATCGTAAATTGACGCTCTCCGTTTAGAAAGCGGGCCAAAAAATACCTGTGATTTGCGAAAAGTTCGTTATTTATTTCGTTTGTTGTGATTGTGAGAACGTCCCGGCATGGCGTCGGGGGGTGTTTGTATTGTATTATTCGTAAGAGGAGCGCAAGGTGCTCGCAGTCTCCGGCAGATGGTCCACCGGGGGCGTGCGGGGGTTGCCGTTTGTGAATTGCGGGGAAGGGCGGCGGCGCACACCCGTCCTCAAACACCTGGCGCGGCTGTTCCCCGAAAAGACTTGGACGAAATATCTCCTATCTACAACACACTGAAACCTTTCGGATGGCGCCAAAATGTCAAATTAAGCATATAAAATGCACACTACTGCATTTGAACGGCATCCATATTCATTCCAGTTACAAAAAACAATAATTGGTGCTTTCAATTCGCGTCTTCACAAAGTCTTTGGGGGATAATATTGTACATGAATACGAAAAAAGAAATGAAATAATTAATAAAAGCTTTCCTTATAGAAAGAAATTACTTCCATTTCGGTGCTAGCGCAATATAAACCAGTGGGACAAAATAACGATTTAAGCATTGAATAATCAGATGTTGAACCATATATCTATAGACTTTTGACAGTACCACTTACGTGGTATTACTCCGCCAGTCCTCCACTGCTACGTGCTTGCCATTTCATTTTTGAAATCGGCAAGTTGTCCGTTGGCGGGGTAAGGTGCGTTTTCCCGCGCTTTTTGATTTTGGAACGACCTTGCTGGTAGTAATTTCAATCTGAATATGGAACACATTAATCGAACATGATTGTTTCCCTTCAGAATAAATCACTAGAAAAACGTTTTTTATTATTGTTTATGACGTTGTGAAGCTCGGAATGACGTAAAGTAAATGTCGTGTATTATATGTATATATATATTATACAAACAAAATGAAACAGACTTATACTATACTTTCGATGGATTCGGCGGTAACTTTGTGGAAGTTCATTTTAATATAAAATAAAATAACTTAGATTATTCCACGTATTGTGTTACAAAATGTGACACGTGTTTCGCCTCTTTCAGAGGCATCCTCAGACAACTACTTTTGCAAATGCTTGCTTAAGTACGACAATGCTTGTAACACAATACTTGGAATAATCTAAGTTATTTTATTTTATATTAGACTTATACAAGTTTATATAATTATATTACATAACCGATTGTCAACATACGGGGAATGATGCTTATGCAGTTTTTACTTTAGTCTTTAAAAAATCAATAATTTTATGTTTTTTTATATTGTTAAAATGGAATTTAAACATTCGTTAATTGATGCCCAATATAAAGTTTTTTTATTCTTTAATTTAATGTTAACATTATGTTTTATACTTCACTATCCACGTAGGGGGGGGGGAGAGAGATAGCGATTTTATAACTACTAGACCTTTCCTAGCTCTATCTTTCTTTTCTTACCTTCTCCGAGTAAACAAAAGAACGATTGACTCACAACCAGTTCTCGTAAAAACAATAAACGTTAAGATACTTTAGAAAATTTGAAAACGGTTTCAAATAAATGATATAATCTTAATCTTGAAAGCATATTCTGTATGTAATAGCTTTTTTGCGGAGGTAGTATAGTCTCCTTGAAGGTGGAAGTATCCAAAGGGGTTCTATATTGCACTATAATAATTAATAATCTACGAAATGCAACACAATGTTTTGAAGCTTCATTATTATAAGTTCTCATTTTTTTTTTTTTTATTATTTGACATCGACTAAAACGAAGACTATATATATACCTGTCCTGCATTCGTTTCAAATCCAGTTTTTTGTTAATGTAGTCTGTTATCTTTTTTAAAATTTGGCGTACTGGTAATTGAGATAGTGGCAGTTTTAAAAGGTTGGATTCCTCCGTAGATTGACAATATAAAAAAAAAAGAAAACTAAACTTTACATTCTAAAATCCACAGTGACTTCTATCAACAAACGATAATTTCCCCCTGCATTATGATTGCACCTGATAAAGATCTACAAGAATGCATTTTAGCACTGAAGCGGTTAACTTATATTTCCAATCGCTTAGCACTCAGGTGTAAGTCGTGGGAAAATATAACGTCCAAGATACTTATTCTAATTATATTTAACCCTTCGGAAGTGCAGGACTGTGTAACCGTTGTACTTCTGTTGTGTCGATACGCTGCCCGCATTATTGATATTTTTTTAATGGTTAGTATTTCTATTTTCGACATATTTAAATATTATTTTTTTATATTGTGTACCATACTATATTATAAGTAACACGTAAGAACCGAAACGGATGTCAGTGATTCCGGAAACTGGCTAGAGGATACGAAGTCATATTAAGTTATCAATCAAATTGCACGGCTAATCAAGAGGAGAGTAACTCGCTGAACAGGTTTACAACTTATAACAGGGATACACAACCCGCGGCCAGTTTTGACTTTTTTGCGGCACACAAATGCTTTTTCTTTATTAAATTAATTAAAATATTTTACGTATTTTTTTACAATGTGAGAAAGCTTTTTGTTGATGAAGTAGCATAAATCGGTTCATAGAAATAAGCTTACTGAAGAAAATTTTAATTCGATTTTGCTACTTAATACTACAAATAATGAGTCAAATTCTAAAAACAGAGTTAAAATCAACAATCGCAAAAAATCCATTACCTTTTGAAATTAAAAAAGTACAGCTAATCCTCTTTTTACACGATTTCGAAATAAAATGTTTGTCGAAATACTCATATTTTTTTATCCATGTCTGCTCCCAATGTGGAGCATATGGCCTTCTAATGCAGGTATCTCAACAGATATTTATAATACTACGAATATGAACTATTTTTAATGATAATTGTTTGTTACTAAGTCGATTAACCTCTCTTTTTCGAAAGAGAGTAATACGGATAGAAGGATAAGGTTAGGAAAGGACTAGTGGTTAACTAATCGCTCTCAGTATGTCCAATTATTGAAGATTCGCAAGGTGGGAGGGATTTTTTAGACATCACAAACACCAATGTTTTCGAAAAGAAATGCTCTTTGTACTGGGACTCAAACCAGTGAGATCTGGCACGGAGCCAATGCTAACCGCTGCGCCATATGACCAGACATATTTACTAAATTAAATTAAAATATATTGTTGATAGTATGTTGCGTTAGACATGTACAGAAAATTTTACCGTATTTCTTCGATTATAAGACGAATATTCGATTGCCTATATTGGTGTCCCTGAATTCGGTGTGCATCTTATAATCGATGTGTCGGAAAATAATTTCTGTTACAATTAAACTAATAGTGACGATCTCTAAAAGTAGAATATAGTGGAATACTTTTGTATAATGGACGTTCCTTATGGAAATGAAAACAAAGTTGTATTGGAAAGCGTATACGGCAAAGACGCCGAGACCATTATTATGATAATCGTTCCCTAAATTTAAACACGGCTCCGTGGTCAGGCGGTCAACGCCTTCGGCTTCTACTGCGATGGCTTCGAATCCCAGTACGGACAGTTTCATAAATTGATTTTTCAACCGGTGAAAGATAATCCATTATCTTTTCGAAGATATAATTTTTTTAAATTCCTTTCTACCCATCCGAACGTAAAAACGGGATTTACCAGTCCTATCGCTACTCTCTTCGTTGTAATTCTAATATGTAGAGCTATTGACTGACAACCAGTTCTCGTAAAAACTTATTTAGATGTGCTCAATTAGGAGTCCATATGCTGCACATTGGGAGCGGACATGGATTTAAAAAAGTCAATTTATACATTGATTTGTGAATTGTAATAATTTAAGATTTCGACGGAAGGTGCTTGATGTAATTTCAATATTAAATTTGAATCGTTCAAATTATTTACATTCACACAGATTTTGTCACTAACGACCCGGGATTCGCCTTTCGGCATCTTCAGGCGTTCAAGTGCACGGATGAACTTGAACTGACTTGAATTGTAATGATATAAGCTTAAATTAAAACTACTAGTTAGTGCATATGTTACACCGAATCGGTGAAATTGCCTATTTCACGGAGTCGGCAGAAATTTTGCTGAATGCGTGAATTCGGCAAGCCCGTTGCCTATTGCACGCATTCGGTAAAATTTCTGCCGACTGAGTGAATTCGCCAGGGTGTATAATTATTGTCTATGGTCAGTGTATAAATTTTTTAACTGTCAACATGACAGTTGAAAAAATAATTTTGACACAGAAGTCAAATTTAGCTTGGCTGTAATATTGTCATTATTGTTTTTGATTATGAATGCAGAATGATGACGCGTTCTGAAAAGACTATTTCTATACCATGTTCCAACCATTTTTCACGAACTAACTAAAAGATTTTCGAATAATCAAAGACTTTAATTCGATTATTGCAAACTATGATTTTGGGGCTATCGAAATGAATCTTTGGATCGTGTGAGTCACGTGAGAGCAATATTCTTTGGAGCTGATTTGATCAATTGAATCATAATGATTAAATCTTTTCATGTCTGACCTTGAAAATCTTTTTGAATTCTTTAATACATTAATAATATTTGAATTATGATATGGATTTATCATAGAATAATATTTTGCTTTTTTTTCATACATTTGGATAAAATGTGCAATTGATTTTTTATTGAAAAATTGCATTTGATTTTTATAGATTTTCACTATCGTCCATACTAGATAAAATATATTATAAATATAATTTTGTTTTTTCATAATGTATGAGAATATATTTTGAATATTTTTCATACATTTGTATAAAATTTGCAATTAATTTCGATTATCCTATATGTAACACGGTTTCTTAATATTTTATTAGTCGACATCCTCCACTGTCTTTTGTTACTGTCACAGTGGAATGACACACTATTCTTTTATTTAAAATAAAAATATCATAACATTTCTTTTTACCATAGGTCGAATTTTTTTTTCTTAATTTAAATTTGGTTCAGATGTAAATTTTTATTATTTACAGTAAAATCCTGTTTAAACACGTCCAGAATTCACGTTTTTCCGATATTTGCGTATTTTTTTTACAATCCCCTAGTATTTTAATTCTTAAAGAGGACTGGGTGTATTCTTAAAAACTATTTAGAGAATTAATTAAGCAAAACCTTCTGGCTTATTCAATAAATAAGTTTAAATTGATTTTCCACGCCAGTAAATATTTGATTTATCAAAAATGCAAAAAAATCTCCCTTTTGAGGGCAACGGGCTTACAGCTTGTACATTATAGAGACGTCACCCGTTGAGGTTATGTTGTACAGTGCTGTGTCCGAACGAACGTTAATTGATTTTATTGGATGCAAAAATGCGAGTAAATTTAATTACTAATTTTTATAAGGTTTCTACAATTAAAATATAATTATTTTATCATCACTGCGACAGCTTATTCTTATACCATAGATAGTTCAAATATAACTTATTATGGTCTATGGTTTATTTAGACATTTTTCACATAGGGAGACATTTCAAAGTCGAAAATAGATCTCTAAAATGACGCCCGATGAGTTGATGTCGACGAGTGCTGACTATCATATTACAGTTTTAACTTATTTGCAAGTTGTATGGAGATGAACGACATTGTAATTAATTAACAATATGCTTTTATATGCTATGAAATGACATTTGGTTTAGTTGCAAAAAACACCGCCAGAGCGCTGTGATCATAGACAACCTACAAAGTTTCTATTAATCTACCTGCTGAATGCATGAAATAAGCAAAAGATTTTATGCCGAATTCATGCAGTCGGCAGAAATTTTACCGAATGCGTGAAATAGGCAACGGGCTTGCCGATTTCACGCATTCAGCAAAATGTCTGCCGACTGCGTGAAATAGGCAATTTCACCGATTCGGTGTAACACATACATTGGCGACATTTCAGACGTTAAGTGTGACATATAAATAGCTTTAAACTTACATATATGTATATGAAACTGTTGGTACTATTTTCGTGTTGGAGTTATTGCATCTACTATTGCAGCGATCGGCAACCTTTTTGGACTCACGGACCACTAGATGGATTAAAATGTTAAAATTTTGATCCGGCGGACCACCAAATAGACTTTTGTGTTAAATATTATATATTTAAATAAAAGTGAATAAAGCGAAGAATATAAAACAAGGTGAGAGAGTGAGACAGAACATGCATCTGCGGACCACCAGTTGCCGACGGCTGTACTATTGGTTCCTATCCGTATTGAAATCTAAAGTTAATGTTTTTTTCAATACACACTGAATCCTATTTTGTAGATAATATTGCATAATATATTCCATCTCTGCAAACAATCCAAATAAAGTAAATTTAAAAAGGTATACGGGGAAGAAGTAGCTACGTCAGTTATTGTAATTTCAATATAACACCGGAAGGTTGAAGTACACATACGTACATCGATTTTTGATGCAACAAAGTTATAATCTAATTTTAATTTATGATTCAATACACTAGCCATACATCTAGTGGAGTCGAAGTCGTGAAAAATAAGCGGCTCGATTTAAAAAATATATATATTTAATGATGTGTATTCAAACCAATTCGCCTGCTGTGGCCCAGTTGGTTAGAGCTTGCTCTACCGATCACGCAGGTCTGGGTTCGATTCCCGGTCAGAACACAGTCATTGAATTTGAGAATTATTCAATTCAAAGTTGTGGTGGAAGACTGGGTGGTTGTGATGTTAATTCACATCATTACCTCTCCTCCCACCCTTCTGATCCTTTAATAACTGGGTTTAGCAATAGCGATTAGCCAACTACTAGTCCTGTTCTAGCCTTATCCTTCTTTCCCTACTACTTACTCACTTTGAAAAAAGTGAGGTTGAGCGGCTGAGTAACAAACAGTTCTCGTAGAAAAACATCTGTTGAGATACCTCCATTAAGAGGTAATATGCTCAACATTGGGAGCGGACATGGATTTAAAATAAAATCAAACAAAATAATCCAAAGTGTTGTCATTTCATGCTTGGTTGACTAAAGATGGTCTGATGGTATACATATTTGTATATAAGTCAAAATGAAATTATTGAAAAATTTCGTCGGAGTCGTCGTCGTCTTATTTTAACACGACTACACAGCCCTGGTACAAAGTCCTCCTTGTGGATATTTCAACTAATATAATACGTAGTTACGTTTTGGCCGATTGTAATCCCTCAGTGAAATATTCCATCATTGAAAGATACCTACACTCCTAAAATACGGAATATATATTATTTTTTTGACTTGACCAGTTCTTTCATCTCGGCGCAATAAATAATTCGTCGTCCTCTGTGAAATTTGGACTCGCCCGTTTAGTCCGTCATCTTGCTTCTCGACACGTTTCCGCGCTTCCTGTTGGCAACAAACAATGACTAAAACCCGCCAAGTCCACGGGAACCGATCACGCAGACGCGCCACCATATCCTGTATAAATTATTCCTCCAGTAATGGCCAACCGACAGGAACTCCGCAGCCATTAACAGTGGATACAATAAAACCATTTATAAGGTAATTGAAAAAATTGTGACTGGTCCATAAATTTGGTACAATCTGGTAGCTTTGAATAATGGCGGAAACTAAAATAAGAAGAATTTTAATGAAATATATATTACATAAAAAAATGTTTTAATTTAAGTTTCATTAATGTTTTACATTTCCCTGAAAATGGGTTGAGTAATTGCACTTGAGTAATTCTAAGTTACTAAATACAGATATTATCAAAAAATATTATTACTGGTTATGTAGCTAAAACTCCCACAACGTGTGATTACGGAATACGTTGCACAAGCAAGTAGTACGTATCAACTTTTCAACACCTAAGATTGTATCGTTTCCATCACATGTTTTCTTAGATTTCTCAACATTACACAGATTCAAATGATTTTTTAAAAACTTATTACTTTGAAAAAATATTTTACATTACAGCTTATAATTTACAATGCGTCAAATATTTTTTTTAAAAATCCCACGAAATAATAAATTACATACTCAGGGAGAAAATACATCAAAAACATCCAAGTCGAACGATCTTGCGTTTAATTTCATAATTTATCTGCCGGGAATCGAATTCGCTAGAGCAAACCTCTAACTACCAGTCCTCATATGCCGACATGGTTATACAACATGCAAAGGTTATAACATTCATATAATTAATATAAACATATAAAACTATATTTTAATCACACTTTGGACTTTCTATCATATTCTCAGAAAATATTAAATTTATTATTCTCAAACAACAATTTTTTTTCTTAAGTTTATAAACTTTCCTGTAAAGTTTTAGTATGTGAAGTTACAGGCATTACATCCTAGATTCCATGGCTGTAGGTATAAAATATCTTGTATATTATATCACCTTTCTGTTGAATAATATATATAGTTTATATTATTATTTACTTTACTACTGCCTACTCCGGTTGGTAGTGTGTAGTAAAATGGCATAGTTAGTACCTCTACCTATTGAGTGTTCCATAAACAGCAGTGCTATCGATGAAACTTTGAATGTCAAAACAAAAATTATTATTTATTGACCTCTCGGGTGCATTGCAGTTTGCATCGCCTCTCATTTTATGAAACGAATTGAATTGCATTACTTCCTGTGCATTTTAATTTCAAGTGAAATGAATATGCCGAATACGCGAATGCATTATACCGAGATGACCAACCTGTGGCACCATCCAATATGAAATAACTTATTTTAATTATTAATATAAACTTAAAACGTTATCTGTCAATAAACACTGAGTGAAATGGTATTATACATATTTGACTAAATTTAAAACCATTGATAGCGCTTTTAAACAATTTTATATTTTGATCAGGGCCATTTTTTTTTTAAGTGAGCTTTATGTAAAAAAAAATATCGTCAAACATTACAATTTTAATTATATGTTATTATCATGTTTGAGTGTTCAATATAGTCGTGCGGTCACGAAACTTTCACACAGTATTACTTTATAGATTTGTATCGAAAGATATCGTCTGGTCCGTGGCCCAGAGGTCAACGTCATTGGGTATGATTACCAATGCTCACAGGCTGAAATCCCAGTACGGAAAGTTTTTATAAATTGATTTTTTAATCGATCTATGAATTTCTGTTCGAATGTATCGATATATGTAATGTTTGATATTTCTTCCCACACATCAGATTCTAAAATAATGGTCGTAGTGGGAGTGATTAGCTTACCATTAGTCCTATCCTAGCCCCTTCCTTCGGCTTTAAGATGGAAGCTTGAACGAGGCTTTATTTAATATAGTAATAAAGACACGTTTTAAAGGGTTAATACATATTTTGGACTGTTCGCGCCTCCCTTTGCAATAGTCCTGCCTCCCAGGTTGGAAATAGTTGCTCAACTCTGTTCGAAAAAAGAGACGCTGAGAAAATGAGTTACAAACAGTTCTCGTAGAAAAGTTATTTTGAGATAACAATCATAATATGCTTTACATTGGTAACAAACTTGGTAAAAGAAGCTCAAGATTTCTGTGGTATTTTTGTCTTATTTCTTCCTGGCTAATCTAATCATATCATATTCTTCACCCACTCAGAAAAAGAAGTTAAACAACTGATTAATAACCTGTTCTAATAGAGTTCTGTTGAAATGCTCCATTAGAAATCCATGTTACCACTATTATTTTAGAATGATTTATTTTGCAATTCAAAACAGAAGTTAGTAGTAGCCGTTTCGGTATTCCGTGACGTGGCGTAGTTTTTTTTAAACCCAAATCCGAAAACAAAAAAACCAGCTTGCAAACCACCTGTCCGACCTACATTTAACATTTTAAAAAAACCTTCAGTGTTTCCCAATTTCGGTAGTCTATATTTTCATTTATTTTTTAAATTATTAAAATTGAAAGAATAAGAAAAAAACTGTACTGATACTGGGCTTATATTAATTTATACATATATAGAAATTCAATAATTATTGTAGATATAGAGAGTCGCATTATTTAGTTGCAATCTTTATCGTCTTAAATAAATATTGAATATATGTATTTATTACTTCTTTTATAATTGATACTGCGTTGTCGAATTTTGTGTTTGCTATTTTAATATATTTAAACGGCTGGCTTCCTATCAAAACTGCACCCAGTAGTGTTAAAAACTTACCGATGCATTTTAATACTGACTGCTCCCAATGTTAAGCAAATGGTCTGATGCCCGCACAATGAAGTATTTTCACAACAACAACAAAATAGTCAGTCAATCGCTTTAAATTTGTCAGAGAGGAATAAAAATACAATATGCTGCTTTTCATTTTCAAGACGAAAGTTTTTTTAAGAGAGCCTACATAATTACAAAAATGTCCCTGTATCAAATTGATTTGTTCATTAAATGCTTCATGGTTATTTGAACCCAGTATTGGACAAGTTGATCAATTCTATACCACCATCAACTTGGTCCAATGGGATCTAATCGTTCGACAACTCGTCTTCATGAATTCTTAATGACCAAAATATATGAGTAAAATTTAGCTGCCGTCGGCAACAACAAGCAGTCGACTACATGGACTCTAAATGTTGGGCCGACTGCAGAATGCTGCCGTGTGTACCCAATATGAGTTTTATATGAAAAACGGGGATCTCTGAGATTTCAGCTGTCGGCTGCAGTAGCTAAATGTTGGTCTTGTATTTCAGGCTCAAGACCTTAGCACAGTGGCTCTTAACCTTTTCGAAATCACGGTGCACTTTTGAACATGGGAAAAAGTGACGGTGCACCAGAATTAAGAGATCGAAAAAAATATGTGGACATAATTTTTTTTCGACTTTTGCGGATTTTTTCGTTTTTACCATTTTTTCGCGGTGCACTTGCAATAAGCTTGCGGTGCACCGGTTAAGAACCACTGCCTTAGCTTAAGGTTTTACCTTTTAAAAATTAAGTCAATGTAATCTATTTGTGTAAAGAAACTCCTGAAATTCTGTACGTTTATTTTTTCTAAACAATTGAGAATAAATAAGTGCAAGTTTGGGAAACTCCCTTCAAGGGTATTGGAAGATCCCTTAGAATTAAAATCGTGACTTACCTGGCAGGAAAACATATGCGTGAACCGTTGAAAATCGAAATTTTTCTACCCCTCACTATCACTAACATGAATCGTAAGCAGTCATTTTTAAATCACTTTAATTTAGCCATCTTCCCACGTTTCCAACTCGAAGTCGGTTGGGGGAATTTTTTTTATCATCCTTCCAATTTTTATTAGTTTGAAACACGGAAACGGTTAATGTTCCCACCTAAAAACACATTAATTGTTCAGTTTGCTGGTAATGGTAATATTTTTTTTAAATAAAAGATTTCTTTCTTTAAGCCATACACGGCCCTAACAACCATCTTTTTATTTAACATCGTCTAATTCAGTTGAAAGAAATATGTCTGTTTTTCTCAAAATATTATTTAACTCTTTTTTTTTTTTTTTTGCAATACGGGGTGGGGTTTACATAATAATTATTTTAACGACGATTGGTTAGTAACTGTGAGACAGCTATTTGCCGACTTTTAAAGTAAAAAAAGTCACTATTTAAATGTGTAGTTACAATGTGTATTGCAATTAAATACGAATTGTATTCGTTATTAAAAATATTTTTTTACTTCATCCAATTTGACAAAAAAATGACATGTTTACCCATAATTGCGCTGTAACAACGTATGGACGTCTCTACTAAGAATTTAACGTAATTGGCTAAATCATTTTTTTTTGTTTTCTGAAGAGCTTTGTTTAGAAAATCTCACTATATTTTTATATATGTATTGCAATAATTGTAGTAAATTGAAATGGCGGATTGCTGTACCGTCTCCATATAATTTTCGCGAATCGCTAATGGATCTTTCGCGTGATGCCGCTCAGCCAATCAGAACCGTCTATACCACTCAAGATCTAATTTGCCCATCTGTTAAATGTGGTACGTGCGCGCTCAGATTTTTTTCTAATCTAACCAACTTTTATTTACCTATAATGGGCGAAAAACATACCTTTAGTTTGGCAAACTAAGGGATATTCGAAAACAGCTGAGTATTACAGATAGGGCATTTAAATACCCGCCCAATTGCATTATCCGGTTCTCGGGTATTTTTAGTTTAAATTTCCCAAGAAAAGTTAAAATATTTAATATGTCAAGTACATATGTGCAATGCATACAAAAATATTTGATTTCAGTATATTCTTTAAATGCATTTAGTTAGAATAGTGATTTAATCACTGCTAAATAGAAAAATGTACATACATATATATCGACTGTGGATAGGAAAGAACGTAATCTACCGTTTTTTCAAAACTGCTTTTTTGATAATCATGTTTCCAACTTGATACACGTTCTATCAAAAGGATGCAAGCTGCAAATGCCGAATTAGTATCTAAATTTAGCTTATAAGTTTGAAAAAAGATGAGCTTGTAAAAATTGAAACCAAGAAAAAAGACTGAAAAAAAAAGTTTTTCTTAGATAATTTCTTAAATTAATATTAGATTATGTCAATTAAACACCAGTTTATAACTCTCCGTTCGATTTAAGGTTGTGGATATTTCATAATTTGCATATGTCTCAAAATCATCAAAAAAAGTTTTTTGTGCCTCCTGTAAAATTAGCTTTGTGTGGGTTACGTTCTTTTTTCTTTTCACAGTCGATATATTACAAATTGAAATTATTTATAAAAAAAAAATATTTGTTTTGACGTGATATTTAAAAAAAAACAATGCATCCAGTGTTTAATATTCATTCATACTCGTTTACAATTACCCGATGTTCGGTTCTTATAAAAACGTGTGAATACCCGGTTTCAATTCTACCCAGGTCGGAAGTACAGACCTTCGTAAAAACGAAGCAAGATGCAAATCTTCACTGTTTTGACAGGAGCTTCGTGCGTCATATTAAAATATGGCGACCGGAAAAAGCTTTTTTGCACAGTTTCCGTTTGCCGCGGATTTATCTACGCTTACTGAAATTCTTGTTTGTATCTCTGCTATACTTGTCGTAAAATGTTTAATAACTATATTATCACTTGCCAATTCGAAATCTTAATTCAGTCTCTCCAGTAAGTTATTACAGAGGCTGTAGACCAGGGTGACTATTTTGATTTCTTCAATACATATATTGAATTTATAATATTTTTTTCTGTATTCTACGCATTGACATAATTTTAAGTTCAATAGTTTTCCCAGCATAAACAATGCGGAACTCTATATTTCAATGCGTGACTAAGATACAAACCTGTTAATTTAATTCTTGTACAAAACATACAGAATCCATATCATCTGAAATTAAGTATTGTGTCGAAAAATTCTAAATATACAATTATATTTATCAATGCCATTTAACTTACCAAAACATTACTTCTTTTACATTAGGGCAATTATTATTGTGATATTTAGTTATGGATGCTTTATCTTAAAAACGTGAAACATTTAGATTTTCATCTTTGATTATAAACAATAATGTTTAAGTTACGATAAGCGAGCTCTACCCTCGTCTAGTTTTCTCGACCAATCATCTTTGCTAGTTGAATTTATGTACTTTTATCGAACTTGTATATTACTATTTCGATGTTTGTCATGATGTTAATCTGGAAACTTACTTGTACGCGAACCCTGGAATTTGACTGGATACTCAGATTTTTTCCTTAAAACCACAAATACTAGTACCGGTTTCAATAAACAAGATTATCGACCGTGATTTAAAAAAACTAGAAAAACTTTTGTGCAATTATCAGTATGAAAATTAAATCTTTTAATTATTCGTAATATCTATTTAATCAGGGGTCTTCTCTTTTCAACGTACCTTTCAACGTAGGTAAAAAATATTTTATTCATGGTGCGGTGTCATTTTAGAAAACGAGCGAAATAAATATATTTTTTATTTTATGAACCAATAAATAATTTAAGTTTTTTTTTTCGTAAATTTATCCCAATGCCAATACCCTTTAAAATCTTCTAGTCCTAGGGTGAGGAACCTGCAGTACTCAAGGCTATTAAGCATTACGTTATAACCAGTGGCGGCCGGTCAATGTGGCATTATATCAATGCACCTCTTGTATATGCAGGGGCGGTTATATTTCTTGAAATAATATTCAAACATAACATTTATACCATTCACTCATTTTAAATTATTCATGTATTTATTGTTAAAAAAAAAAAAAATGTTCTAAAATATTTATTATAGACAATAAATAAATGAAGAATTTAAAATGAGTGAATTTTATAGATGTTATGTTTGAATATTATTTCATGAAATATAACCGCCCCTGCATATACAAGGGGTGCATTGATCCAATGCCACATTGACCGCCACTGGTTATATATAACTGAATCCAAATTTTTCATATTATTGATTTTATTGTTTTATAAAATAAAATACAAATATTTTTATGCATATCTAATTTTAGTTTCTCTAATGTGCCCTTTCCATATAAAAAGGTTTCCTAACTCTTTTATAGATATTTCATTGAAGTTTATGTAGCACTCATCACTCGTAGATAAAACTTTACACAGAGACGTGCAGATAGCGGTGGTGCCTAACAGATGGTATTTTTATTTTTCGAATATTATCTATTGTGTGCATAAGCCAAATTGGTCCAAAGAAAATTGATAAAACGTGAAACCAAAGTCGTGACGTCTTATTTGCTCAAAGCTTTTGTTATTTGTTCATTTAATCCGAGAAAAAATAACCATATCATTCACCGGGAATCATTCCCCATAATTGCCTTCATTATCAAAGAATTTCTTACCTATCTACGTCTACTTTATGAATAAAAACTATAATATAAGTATGATTCAAAAAAATATATCACAGAAGTTATGAATAGTTGCGGTCTGCTGCGCGTCAGACCTATTTAACACGTACATCGTGGTGTACTCAGAGAAGACGCCCATGTCCGTGCCAAAAGTTTCTCACGTTTTGCATGAAAATAATACACCCGATCCGTTTCTTACACTGGCCACCGATAAGTATATAAAACACGTCTTTGTCTTTGATAAAACATTCTCGTTTTCTTTCATGAAAAGATCGCATCCAATTTTCTTTTGACACGGAGACCACGCTCCTGCGACAACCGTCTAAAAAAATATCTTATTAAAATTATTTCTAATCTATATTAAACTGACATCAATTTATTTAGTGTTTTAGGGCTGCTTCGTCTTCTTTTTTAATATCTTATTTACAACTTTAAACTTACATTAATTATTATTCTAAAATTTTTCTTTTTTTCGTTATGCTTTATTGCTCATAAAAATATTCTTGAAATAAGTATTACCTTCAATCTCCATTACAATAAAACCACAGTTCATGTTTTATTTGAATATTATAAGTATACAGTCCCTATCATAAAATATATTATTGAAAAATAATAACGACATTGGTGTTTTTATAACCATCGTAAGTTAGTTAACCGTCATACTATCATTTACTACATTTTGGTATAGAAACTCTTCATCAGCCTAATTCGTACCAAAACAAAAATCAGTTTGGTGTTGCTAGTCCACTTTACGTATTATCCCAGCGGGACTATTCTCGAATTTATTAGGACCCAGAAACGTATTAAATTGATCTCTAATACTCAACACATTTTTAAAAATAGTTTTTACGGTTGGTATAACATAAATGTAATATTTCTGTGATCACTCATCTTATAGTTGATCTATCAAACGACAACGGTTAACAGATTTTCTTTTTTTGGTAATGAAATAAAATACGCTTTATAAAATGTTCGACTATAAGAACAGTGAAGTTAGCAGCAATTATTAAATTTATGTTATACCGAGAGAAAAAACCAAATACAGAAATCATGTTATATAATAGAGACCCCACTTTAATTAGTGTTAAGATATATTTATAGATTTATAGATGTGCTAATAAGTAATGGGAACCGAAAAAACCAAACTTATTGTTTTGTAGAGCGCTTTCAAGTCTGTTCAATAGCTCATGATCTTTTCGTGTTTCTAATATATTCCAAAAATTATAAATCACATGCTTTTATAAATACAATACGTGTTAAGTAAAGGATCTTACAAAATTTACCTTAATCATAAATAAAACATTGCTTTTAAGGACCCTAGTCCGTGTTATTCAGGGACCCGTTTTTTTAGATTCGGGCCTGTATAATGTAATTATTGATCGAATATACCATATTTTTGTTATGCCAATTCGTTTCATCACATGAACGTTTCCCGTCAATACAATAATGACGGCATGCCACTTAAATTGTGTAAAATTAAGACTCTAAATATTTATTTTTACATGCACGCAGTAATAATTTTCCTAATTCACAACCAAGAACATGTCTTGATTTCCGGCATTGTCCAATAAATACAGGAATCGAAATTATATGATAACCCAGATTACTTTTGATTACTATATATTATGTTTAACATTAGCTACAATTGAAAATGTTCATCTCAATAACGTGCAATTAAATGTAAAATAATATGTTTAAATAATCACCGTAGAAAAAATATTCGTATATACATAGTCGTTGATTATGTTAAGTTCATTTGATAGATATCAAGAAGCGGTATTCAACTTTTTAATAATAAAACACTTTAAATTTATACCAAAGCTTAATATATAAATTTAAAAAGATTTATGTCGAATTTATATTGGTATCATTGTACATATAATCAACGCCTCTTCGAATGAAATAATAACATCATCGGGTGCCAATTGACACAGCTTTAGATGTTTTCAATTTGTGTAATCTCTTCAGATAAAACACAAAAATATTTTTTATTTAGTAAGCAGGAATAGCATAACAAATAATTTTATTTTGAACATTCTGCCCGTTAAGAAGAGCTAATACTGTGCTAGGCTGTACAATATGATGAGGCTATCTTCTGTGGCAGTTGATTGTCGTCTTTGAAATAAAATCAGTAATTATTCTAATTGGCTTATACAATTTGTTTACATTAAAATTTAAATTGGAGTCGACAAAATAATATCTCTTCTGCATTCAATTTGGTAAAAATATCAGGGCGTGGAGTCGGAGTTGGAAAAACTGATGAAAAATAATTTAAGCATATTGAAAAATTATTAGTTGATTCATCAAATTGTGGTGAAATATGCTAGATATATGCTTGGGGGAATTTCAATATTAAATTTGAATCGTTCAAATTATGTACATTCGCACAGATTTTGTCACTAACATCATCATCACTAAAAGCATCAGATTTTGTCAATAACACAACGTTTTTTTTTTTATTTAAAACCGAAATTTGAGTCTTCAAAAATACCATGTTTACCTATCGTTGACATTGAGTATCTAAAGTAGACATGGTAGGATTGTCACTATCGAAGACATACATGCATGATTTGGATCCAAATATTCATTAATAATTCATTATTCTGTGGCCTAGACGGATTTTTTCATAACAATAAAACGAGCTGTCTACAATATAATTACTATCAAAAAACAACTTTTATTATTTTTCGTACTGTGGAAGCATTCATCGCTAATTTTATACCAGTGATTCAATATTAATCGATGATTAATAAACTGACGGAAAATTATAAATTTATCTTCTGAATTTATAAAATTATTTATTCATGTCAATATGAATGTCGTAGCAGTGATTTACAGTAGCGGCTCGATATAAAAAGCTTTTCCTATATAATCTAGTTGCCAGATGGTAAAGCTTCAACGTTTGCATTCGTACATAGAAGTGAAATTTACGCCACTGTATAGACGAACAATGTTTATTGAATAAGCGAGATTTTACACAAATATTTTATTGATATAATATAGAATATTTATTTCATCCGCGAGTCTTGAGCAATAGACCGAGAACCGTAGAGAGCGTGAATGCTATCATCTAGAAAATAAAAATGGTTTAGGTCCACGACAAGGACGTCCAAGGAAACCAGAATTTTCATTTTTGTTTTGTTAAACCTTAAGAAATATGTTGCCCAGGCTACATTTCTTTGAACCTTCAAACGTGAGCATATCACTGAATACCAAAAAGCTTTCGTAGAAAAAAATCTGTTGAGATACTTACATTAGCATTACGAGAGGCCATATGCTCCACACTGGGAGCAGACATGGATTAAAAAATAATATTGAACATAATACTTTCGATGGATTCGGCGGTAACTTCGTGGAAGTTCATTTTAATATAAAATAAAAATAACTTTGATTATTCCACGTATTGTATTACAAAATGTGACATGTGTTTCGCCTTGTAAATGAATGTGACATGCTTTCAGAGGCATCCTCAGACAACTACTTTCGCAAATGTGTGCTTAAGTACGAATTCGTACTTAAGCAAACATTTGCGAAAGTAGTTGTCTGAGGATGCCTCTGAAAGAGGCGAAACACGTGTCACATTTTGTAACACAGTACGTGGAATAATCAAAGTTATTTTTTTTTATATATATTGAACATAGCTTAAATTTTAAAAGAAAAAAGCATATTTCAGAGACATAAAGCAGATACGACGTATTTCTTTGCTACTGATTACTACTGAAGCTAGTACGGCTGCTGATGATGAAATCATTCCATAAATCTGGCGTATTTACCATGCCTGTGTCCGTAACTCCCAGAGCGGAAAACTAATTTAATAACACACGTTCAGTAAGAAATACGAACGAATAGGAAGTGACTAGATACAATTATGGAGGTATTATTATCTCGAATCAAACGGAGCCCTGATCTAGATTTCTTTTATTCAGCTCTGTGATTGATTCGATGTTAACGACGTATCATAAGATGGGGGAAAAAAGTATAATTACCATCAACAGTCAAAAATCAAAACGCACAGACATTTGCATTGATTAATCAAACCTCACAATTTTTCAGAATGTTATTTATGATGATGGATTAGTCACCCGGAACAGCTGTTTGGCTTTGCAATAAACGTTTACCTCTAAATCAAAAAGTTTTTTGTCGGTAATCGAATGCAATTAAGTTGTATTGTTGTGTTGTTTATAAAAAAGATATTCCACAATGTCACCATTTTGAAAAGTTCAGTGTAACTTCATACTGAGATAATTGTAGTGAGTATTAGTGGCGGTGTGGTTTTTTTTTTTGTTAGAAACTTTTTGATAGCCAAAAAAAGTATGCTGCCCCACGAAAAGCTGAATTCCGCCTGTCTCTTCTTCAAGAAACATGTGTATAGTACACATGAAAAAATCAGAAGAGCTTAGGATAGACGTGACTTCGGATTTAAAAAATCTTGAAGCTAGAGTGTGGTACCTATTGGCTCTGAATGAGGAATGGACATAACCAAAGAAGCCGATTAAAATAAAATGAAAAACACAATATTCCTTTGTACTCATTTCCACTTTTATGTATCAAGATCAGAACCGGTTTCCCTCATGGCAAGCATAATGCCTTTCCACCAAGTACTGTCAGTGAACACCCTAAAAGCCTAAAACTTGAAAAATGGAAACCGTCGGATATTCCATATTTTTTCCCCACACCGGCTAATAGAGCATCTATATAGAACTAGTTTTAATGAGAAATGATTTTTTCAGTCTCTCAACTTAAGGGGTGTTAAAAAAACGATGGTCCTATCAAATGATTAGTTGTGAGCCAGTCACCTTGCATTTATGATCAGTTGGTACAAAGAAATTTAAACATCCCAGAATTTGTAAACAAATTCATATGATTGAAAAATCATTTCATGACATTGTTCATACGCGGATTCGAACCCTTGGACACCGCATCCAAAAGGACGAACGACCAAAAGGGTTGACTGTTTAAGTCCTTTATGACAAAATAACCTTCGCAACTCGTAATAAATAGTATACTAGCTGTAAGCCCGTTGACCTCAACGGGGGGATTTTTGTTGCATTTTTAAGAAGTCAGAAAATTACAAACCTATTTATTGAATAAGCCAGAAATTCTAAAAATAAAATAAATATATCTCGGGCCATATATCGACAGCATGCCCTGTAGTATTTAAATTGTAAGTTATTTAATTTTTGGAATAATGTTGAGTTTGCTAACAATTAGTTTTCCTATTAGCAGAAATATACCTCGTAAATTACCTAATTTTTGGAATAATGTTTAAGTTTGCTGACAATTTTTTTCGTAGTGACAAAAATTTCGTAAAATATTAAATCTTTGGAATAATGTTCAAGTTTGCTAACAATCATTTTTCATAGTAGCATAAATCAACCTCGGCGCATATATCGACAGCCCTGCAGTTTTAAATTGTAAATTACTTAATTTTTGAAATAATGTTTAAGTTTGCTAATAATCATTTTTCACATGCAAAATGGTATAAATTAATTGCACATTTTATCAAAACAAAATTATCAATTTTCCATGTTACAATCAAATGCATATTTATCAAATTAATCAGAATAAATTAACTTCACTAATTCACCAAACGGAGCTTATTTTTAGGAATATATGAGTCTTTAAGGGAACCAAACATAAAAATGGTGAAACTTTTCCATTTGACTTTTAAGTGCAATTACGTTTTCAATTAATTTTTGTGGGAACTGTCATCAACTTTTAATTTTATGTGAAAGTTTTTTCAATAAATAAGCATAAAAAAGTAATACAAAATAACTTAGATTATTCCACGTATTGTGCTACAAACTGTGACACGTGTTTCGCCTATTTCAGAGGCATCCTCAGACAGACTTACTTTCAGTAAGTAAAAGTAAGTCTGTCTGAGGATGCCTCTGAAAGAGGCGAAACACGTGTCACAGTTTGTAGCACAATACGTGGAATAATCTAAGTTATTTTTTATTTTATATTCAAATGAACTTCCACAAAGATACCGACGAATCCATCGAAAGCATAAACAATGTATTTTAGAGAAAAAATGATTGAAATTATGCAATAAAAAGGGTGGGTTCAGTTCACTTTTTCCCATCATCCTAACTTGGCTCACTTTGCCGTATTTTAATCTCGTTGACCCCAATCTATCAAACTATTTCGCTTACTTTATTTATATTACTATTTGAGCATAAATTTACCTTGTCCAAAGCATAGACTCGTTTACTCGTTATTTAAAACAAAAGATACAAAACTTTTAAATTATCGGGATAAATTCTAAATACCCTCTGTTAAAAAGTAAAATATTTAATAGCCGTCAGCATATGACACACATGGAATATTTGCATTTAACTGTCGAAACTATATTATGTAAAATATACCACATTCATATTTGACAGACGTCACAATCTTGAATAAAAACAATCGAAGTCAGTTTGTGAATCACAAATATCGTTCCATTTTCAAATGCTTGATTTATATAATGTATTTTTATCGCCTTGATATTTATGACGTTAGCTCAGTTGATAGAGAGCTCGACTGGTAATCCAGAGTTCTGTGTTCGATCCACGGTCGCGGCGTTTTTTTGTATGAAATTTTTTCAGCGATTTGTATCGTCAAATAATAAACAGTGTATTGGGAAAATATGTCTTTAGTATGAATAAAAATATTGCGTCAGCGGAGCTTTGAGAAGGGAGGGGGAAGGGGCAGGGGGAGGGGATATCGCGGACAATCATTCAGACGGACGGACATTATCGAGTATTAATATATAGATGCTTGTAGTATACAATAAAAAGATTTACGACCATACACTGTTTCTTTTTACAAACTTTTCTGTCATCGCTAGCCTTCTTGATTTGTCACTTTTTCAACATCAGTCATCGTTGGAAAATAATGTGGTTTATACGGTTTGGTTTCAAGGTAGTTTTTCAGTTTCATTTTGTAATGAATAAAGCAGCCAAATGACATCATCCCGCGAGAAGTAATTCGTTATTTTTACTAAGGTCGCTGAACTTCTTACCCTGATGATGCTATCCTAGTGTCTGGTAGTGTCATCATCGTCATATCCTCGACAAAGCTTAAAGAACGAACTCCAAAGATGCATTAAGTCCACATCAAATGACGTGATAGTTGCCACTGTTTTAATATTCTTTGCGTGTACTGAAAGTTCTATTTTACACTGTGGATACGTTACACAGATTACTGTGTAAAAATGCGAAATAAGTTCCAATGTATAATAATTAGGATTCAGGGTAATAATAATTCCAAGACGCCAACAAATAACATTGATTAATTATATTCACACTTACCATAATAATATCGTAGAAGCGTGTAATAAATTCTTTTTTTTGTATTGTTATTTCCATGTAGTTTAAAAACCGGGGTTCCAACACCAGCATTTAAAAATGTTCCAACTGCGACTTTAAAAAAAGATGTTGAATTTTATATATTTTTTTTTATATCAACTGAAATTCCTAACTTTTATATTTAATATTTTAAGTAAAACAGTCGAGTCGCAATTTTTTTACGACACTACAGCTCTGGTAAAAACATAACTGACTAAACTTATATTTTAACGTTTAAGTATCGTATTTTGTTAAATTCACAATTCCTTCAATCCTTCTGATCCTTTAATAACTGGGCGTAGAATAACGATTAGCCAACCACTAGTCCTGTTCTAGCCTTATCCTTCTTTCCCTACTCACTTTGAAAGAAGTGAGGTTGAGCGACTGAGTAACAAACAGTTCTCGTAGAAAAAAATCTGTTAAGATACCTCCATTAGGAGGCCATATGCTCCACATTGGGAGCGGACATGGATTAAAAAATAAAAAATAAAATTGTTAAATTAATTGATTCAATTTACATTTTACTCCATTAAAATAGGGTTACAATATAAATAAGTTCATCTCTATAAAAATTATCAAAGGTTTATTGTTAATTGATTGTTCGGCATCTTTTGAGGTATGACGATTGTTTGATTTGTTATCTTTTATAAAGATACATTATTTTCAAATAATTGTAAACATAATAAGAATAACAACACAACATATACATTCGAAATCGTTAACCACTGGTAGCTAGTAGTGGTAACTACTGGTAGATACGTTAATTACTATTTCAGGGTATTCAAAAGCATTGTTGGAGAAATATCTTTTTGTTAATCAATATTTTCCATTTAGCAATGTTGTATAATTATTTCGTCAGCATATCTGACAAATGTAATAAAAGAAAATAATTTTATGGGAAATTACATGAATTAAAAAACATTGCGTAGTGACGTGAATTAAATTTAGTATTAAAACAAACATAAAAATTATTTGACATTAATTTTGAAATAATCATAAAATTTCGACTGTAAGACGATGCAAGTCCATACCTGTCTCGTGATTGCAATCGCTTGAAACACTTTTTTTTCTTCATATAAAACCTGTGGTTTTTATTTCATAATCCGCACTCAATATAGATTCGCTTAGCTCTCATTGGTTAGAGTAACTTAAGAAATATATTTATAATTAAATTATATTAATGTAATGAGTTTAAAATTTAAAATAAGTGTAAAAAATATATAATGAAGCTATTTAAAATTAAGATGCTCAAATATCACTATGATATTATACTGTAAATGTATGATATTTTATTACAGAGTGTTTGTTTAGTTTATTAATTTCTATTTTGTAAATTTATAATTTCTTTTTACCAATAAACTGCTCAATCGGTCGATAATTTTATCTCTTCTGCTGTGACAATTCTCAATATTTGAAAAAGCTTCGAATAAAAACACTAAAAGTGTTTATATTAAATGTCATAGACTGTTACTAGACTCAACTAGATTTTTTTTCCAAAATTGTATAATATTGACAAGTAACTCTTAAAATTATTATTTGTTGCATTTGTTATGTCCGTTTCAAATGTAGAGCATATGGCCTCCTAATGGAGATATCTCAGCTACTCAGTTGCTCAACCTGGAGTAAGGATAGAACGGTAGGACTAACACATGACTAGTGATCTCGTTTCACCCGTTTAAGGATAACATGAGTGGGAGGGAATTTAAGACATCACATATATCCATGCCTTAGGACATAAATCCATAAATTGATTGAAAAATCAAACTATAAAAACTGTCCGTACTGGTATTTAAACCCGTGACATCCATTATAGAAAACTTGGGCAACTGAGTAACTAGAGGTTTTGAAGAAACAGTTATGTTGAAATAAACTTGATTAGGAGTCTATTATATGCTCTAAATTTTAAAGTATATAATCGACTATGTAATGTAGGTTTAACACTATATACTAAAAGCAGACATTGAAAAAAAATGCAAATAACAGAAATGACAAATTTGCATGCGTTTTGATTTATAATCTTATCGCCGTGTTAAAGTTAAATTATCTGAATAATTAAATAATGGTCACTTTTTATGAACCGTATTATTTCATAACCGTCCAAACATTCTGCGCAAAAAGAGAATTGCGTATGTAATAAAAATGTTGTAAAATAACACTATAGATAAATATTCAAATCTGACTAAACAATCCTATGAATAAATACTAAAACAAATTTAACATGCTATACCGAGTATGTTTTGTGAAACATTTTTATTTGCTACCTGAGAAAATTACGCTGAAGTGGGTAGGTACATACCTCGCTCTTGCATTTTGTAATATTTGTTGTACCTGCTTTGCGGTACGAATTCAATAAATTGAGCTCTATTTCATTAAAATTATAATTTTAAAATATTGTTTTTTTACAACAATTAACAAATTCAATACAATAATAAAAACGTAAAAATATAATAATATTTTCTCTGAAATTCTATTGTTTCTGCTATTTATTTTCGATCAATATTGTCAAAATAATGAAGCGATTTTTGCATTGAAGCGCTCAGCTTTATATTTTATTTTGAAACATCGTAAAAGACTCATAAAAAAATATGACTTTAAATAATTTTATATGATTTTTGACGTATAGTAAAAAGTATGACTAATAAATTAATATTAATTTTAAAGCTGCGCGCATGGTGTATACAATTTTCGAATAAATCTGATAAATATTGTTAAAAAAAAAACTTGCCAAGAAATGAAAATCATCATCACCGTTTTGATCTAATTAAGATAAATTATTTACATGCATAAAAAAACTGATTATTCGATAGAAATATGTATGTATTACCATTTCTCTTATTCTCTCAAATATCACATGCCCGCTATGGTTTAGTTTGTTAGGGCTTGCTCTACCGATCAGGCGGGTCTGGGCTCGATTCCCGGTGATGAAAATTTTAAATTTATATTTTTTCAATTAAAATTAGAGACCTAAGACGTGGATGTCTGTGATGTCAATTCCCCTCGAGTTAATCTTACAAAAAAAATCTTTTCGTATGAAATATTTAGCGCATTGGCTGTAATGTAATTTTTTAATTTTTCTTATTGATTAACCTTTTCTCAAATTTATTAGGATCAAGGAACTAATATTTTTACGGTTGGTTTATCTTGAATGTAATAATTGCTGCTATTTTCACTGTTGTTATAGTCAATTAATTATGATTTATTAGATCAATTAAAAGAGTATGTTAGAAGGAAGTTATTTTGAAACAAAATTGAAGTAGCATGCTGTTAAGCATATTTATGTCATTAGAATCACCCAATACGTATGTGATGTGGGCACGATTAACCAGGCATACAATTATGTTAATTTTGTTGTTTGACAGATCGAACATAACAATAGTGAACATAGCCGCAATTGTTTCAGTTAACTTATACCAACCGTAAATCCAAATATAAAAAAATATTTCAAGTTTAATAAGCTACTTTTAATTAGTATCTAGAATCTCGATTCTAATAAATTCAAGAATAGCATCGCGGACATATTGGTTCCCAGAAGTCACTGGTAAATAATGTCTAGATTTCTGAGTCTTGACAACGGCTGAGAATAATTTAGAATTGGTTGTTACAAAACTTTATAGATGAATCATTCCTTATTTATTTTTAATACTACTAGTCATGCGGAAAAAAATGGCTCAACTTACATGTGCACATTAACCTCGTCGTTTTGGTCTAAAAAACGTTTGATCAGATTTATTAGAAGTATTCTTATGTTTGAGTAGCAATAATAAAAATATTATAAAAACTTTATAATAGCAAATATACTTTCTTCTGCACCAGGGCTTCCCAAACCATGTTCCGCGGAACACTGGTGTTCCGTAGGACCTAAATAGGTGTTACATGAAAAACTTCAATGGTAATATACTCTGCAACATACTTAAACATTTTCTACTTAATATTAAAAAACGAGTGATGGTAAATCTCCACTAATGTTTAAAACATCAAATATATATATGTAGGTACAGGCGAAGATTTCAATCACTAAGCGCTTCGTTTACTTTTATTTTGATGTAACAATATTTGTAATTAATCAATAAATAATAAGTAATTTAATTATATATATTTTTTTAAATATTTTTACAATTATGAATTACCCAACCTAAAAAAGCAGTGTTCCGGTAACATTTCCGGATTTGAAAAGTGTTCCATTGCACAATAAATTTGGGAAACCCTGTTCTACACTATCACCTCTGGAGTTTTTTCAATTTCGTTCCGAAAGATTCAACTTAAATTGAGGAAATTCAGGGTGTGAAATCGTCTAAAAAGTCTTCGACTCTTACTCCAGCTTCAAAATAAAAAAACGACTCCGAAGAATCTATTCAATAATTTCATTTTAACTTATATATAATACATATATGTATTCCATCAGATCATAGGTTCCCATCCTTTTTCGGGTAGCGACCCCTTTTATAAAAACCATGTGACCCGCGGCCCCCGATACAATTGAAAAAGGCATTTTTTTTCAATAAGGTAATTTTAGTTTACTGTAGTTTTGTTGTTCAAATCCAAAATCAAAAAAAGTTGGCGACCCATAGGTTGGAAACCCGTGCATCAGATCATCTTTAGTCAGCCAAGCATGCAATGTCAACACTATGGACTATTGTGGTTTGAATACGCATCATTAAATATATTTTTTTTAAAGTTTCGAGCCGCTCATTTTTCACGACTCCAACTCCAGAGCCCTACGAGGAATACTTAAATATCGATATGATTGTCAGTACTTCTATATGGTGTATAAGTATAATATCGTCGATATTATCAACAACGACAAAAAAAACGTTTTTTTTTCGAATAAAATTGTTATACGATTCCAGTTATGAAAAACATTCTTTGTCGCGGCGACGAGCACAATAATTAATTCTATAATATAAATCATCATTCAAAGATTTCTATTAAGGTATTACGCAATCGATAAAACATTTATTACCTTATAATAACATACTGCACGATCTGCTTCTGAACGATCAATATAACTTAACGTTTTTATATTCTTGCAATATTTTTTTAAAAATAAATTAATGTTTTGGCTACCTATTACAACATCTACCGTTGAATAAATCTTTAAGGCGTATAGTCGGTTATTGTAAAATATGCAATCTTTCTTAACTGTTGATATGAATAAAAATAATTAATTTTAATATATATCTACCCATAATCGGCAAAACAGCTTAAGCGACACAATTAAGTAAGTTGCGTTGTAAACTAATAATTGTTCGATACCGCCTATGGCGTTAGTGACAACAATTTCAGAGCCTGATCTTTTTTTAGGGTCTGCGCATTTTACTGTTTTGACTTGTTATCGTTTGTTACCACGATTGAGTAACGCTGATCTAGAGAACTGAAAATCGAGGGCTTAATGTTAAACGTTATCTTCAAAAGAGTGTTACTGTTCTTTGTTGTACCAACAATATTTTAAAAGAGTAAACTTGTTTAGTATTCCGTTTCGACCTTTTTTTAATAGCTTCTGGTTCTTGACCGCAATGCAATAAAATCACAAAAAAAAATCGTAAAAATGAATAATCAATAAATATTACTAATCATACTAAAAAATCCACGTTAAAACATGTCAATTCATGTCTAAACATGCTTAAAATCGATAAAATCAGAAACCCGTCATGTATGTTATAGGTATTATAATTGAATCATCGATTTCCAAAAACCATTCTGGAAGATATTTTTTTATTAAAATGACGCAAAAACATACGTTATTTCTTAGTGTTGAATGATATCTAATACATTCACACAAGTTTTGTCGCTAACGATCCGGGTTTCGCTTTTCGTATCTGTAGGCATTCCCGTGGGTTAATCCATTTCTCCAGGAACGACCCTTAACTTAGTGATACATTTATTTATTATATAAGCACAGTACCGTCGCGAGGTTATTTGGCGCCCTAGGCAACGGTTATTGGCGCGCCCCCTTTTTAACAAACTGTGGAATATTTTTTTTTATATACAAGTCCACTTTCAATGTGAATCACATGACCTCCTAATGAAGGTATCTCAAAAGAAGTTTTTTACGAGAACTATTTGTTAGTCAGGCGCTCAACCTACCCTTTTCGAAGTATATATAATACGATACATAATTATAACGAACAGATACAAGTATAAACTATTATTTGTTATTAGAATATAAAAATAATTTGATTACTCAATTTATGCGCCCCTTAATGATTTGTACCCTGGGCGATTGCCTATTTCGCCTGTATGGTAGCGCCGGCCCTGTATAAGCACGATATATTTACTGAACGTCGGTTCAAATTCATCCGTGCACTTGAACGCATGAAGATGCCGAAAGGCGAAACCCGGGTCGTTAGTGACAAAACTTGTGTGAATGTACATAATTTGAACGATTCATTTTTTTATAATCATGTATAATTCTATCGTAAATATATTATGCCTTTGTAACTTATAAATAAAAACTGTTTTTTTAGTAACTTACAAACACACTGTATCTGACACAAATAGGCATCAATTATTTAAAATAATAAATACTAAATATTATATTAAAATATATTATTAAACGGCTACAAAATATGTAGATAACTTTATCTCTTATCTGTGAATAATATTTATGATTTAAAAATGAAATAATGATGTGATAAATTTCAAACAAGTAACAACATGTTTTGACGAAAATATCAATGACTTTCTTGGTCGAAACGTATTTTTATAAATTCTTTGTAATGTTTTGGCGGATTGCCATAGGAAAAAAATGCTTCACTCGATTTGCTTTCCCGCCGAATTTCACATCTTTGTTTGTATAAAATTATGCATACCTGTTTCCAAAGAATTGTTTCACTGAAATAACTATTTTTAGAACATTTCCAGTGTGATCCATTAAGAGTGGGTAAAGGACAGAGGGATTGGTCTAGGAAGAGATTTAATAGTGAGCTAATCGCTTTTGCTACGCTTTATTTCTTGTATAAATCAGATGAGGGGAAGAGAATGTAAATATCACAGACATGATACATTTGAATACAAATCCATAAATCAATTTATAAATATAAAGAAACCACGAAATACTTCTTACGTTATTAAATAGATGTTAAAATATAAATGTACTTTTAACCTTCGGTACTGCATCTCACGTTACCGACCTTGCTATTGTTTGAATTTATAATATTCGAAGTAAATCAATTTATACTAACTAAAAAAAAAACAACAATTTATTATAATGTATAGTAATACATGTGTTTGTTTATTATCGTATGGTTATATTATGACGCCGTTTTTTCCCGCCATTCATTTGCAATAATGCCGGGCGTGCTTTTGGCGGGAAACCGGCTTCGCGTATAAATTTGGCAAGGCTGCGTGAATAATCGCGAAACCCAATAATAATTCATCTCCGCGCCAAGTCGCCGTTTCCCGCCATTTATCCGCCGTAGTATCTCTCTTTCGGCGCTTTTTACATTTTGTTTTGGCGGGAAACCGGCTTCCAGTGTAGTTTCAGCAGCGCCGTGTGCATATTATTTTCGTCTGAAGCACGTTTCTGTTTTCAACAAGTGACTCTTCCCGCGCTTTTTATTTACGTTCGCCACCAATCAGCTGATCATATTTAGTTGGCAGCCTACCATTTTCTTACGAGAAAGTTGATACAAATAGACCATTTTTATTGTGATACATTTTTAATATCAAACACAACACTATCCGATGATCAATTACTCCATTTTGGTGTTGCTTGTATTTAAAAAATAATTAAAATATTACATGTATTGGTTCGTCCTCATTAATGACTGATTGCGCTTACCGACATAACATCGGGTGTCCCACGGTTTGTGGCATTTGATAGATTTCTTTTAAATCAAGGTCGATCACAATATTTAGCATACTGTCTCATAATGGAGCATTTCAGATGACATTTTCACGAGAACTATCAGTCGCTCTTACTCCAATATTCAGGGTCTAGGAATTTTCACACTGTTAACAGGATAAGATAGAGGAACGGTCACCAACTGGTGGTCTGCGGTGTTGCAGTATCGTCATAGCATCCAAGAACCAAGAACTTATTTAAGCAGGAGCAAATATCTTTTGTTTTAAAAATTAAACTAGCGTTATTACTATTTCATTTTAATAAAATCAGCTTTTCCAACACTATGATGCTCTTAAGTACAAATCTACAAATTGATTAAAAAACCATCTGTTAAATTGTTCATTTGATGATTCGAACCAGTGGCGGCCGGTCAATGTGGCATTGGATCAATGCACCCCTTGTATATGCAGAGCGGGTTATATTTAATGAAATAATATTCAAACATAACATCTATAAAATTCACTCATTTTAAATTCTTCATTTATTTATTGTGTATAATAAATATTTTAGAACATTTTATTTTATTTTAGACAATAAATACATGAAGAATTTAAAATGAGTGAATGGTATAAATGTTATGTTTGAATATTATTTTATGAAATATAACCGTCCCTGCATATACAAGGGTGCATTGATCCAATGCCACATTGACCGGCCGCCACTGATTCTAACCCTAATTAACCACACGAGTGCCCATTGTAGGCCATTCAATTCCGAAACCTTCTATTTTTGTCAATATTTAAAGACTGAAAAGAAAATCAATTCTTACTTTCACTCGCCATGTATATAGTATGAATTAGCATCTAATTTGATTCTTGTACGGATGTGTCTATTATTTTGGGCATACGAATATTTCAAGACTCTTATACCTAATACTTACCCATCCAGCACCAGGTTTCCCCGGTTACTGAAAGCCCATATGGAGCATACCTCAAATTGCCGTTTAATGATGTAAATATATTCAAGAAACATGTGGGCACATCGGCGTGCGCTGGAATTAATAACTGAATTAATCGAATTGGGGTGTGCCGCAGATGCGGTGTCCATACCTACGTAATTTAATTGAAGGGACAATTCCGATGTAATCGTACGTAATCAACATGTGCCTTCTTCCTACAGTTTATTTTTATTTTCTATAATAAATGTCCGCTCCCAACGTGGAGTATAAGGCATACTAATGAATATATGTATCTCAACAGATTTTTCATCTACAATAACTGTTTGTTACTCAGTTGTTAAACCTATCTTTTTCGAAGAGAGCATTGGGATATAAAGATAGGGCTAGAACTAATAGCTTTCGGTTTGCCCTTTTATTTTAGAATTGGAAGAGTGTCTATCTACTAATCTAACAATAATTGCGTAACAACAGAGAATATATTACCGCTTTTGTTTTTAAATTCATTTCTAATCATTGAACTGAGTAATCTAATTATTATCGTTGTTGCGTTTATTGTATTCACTTAAGATTTTGTTTGTATGTACAATACATATTATTTATTAATTGTATTTTCTCTTGGTAACATTGAAATCTTTTCTCATTTTGTTTTTTAACTTTTAAGTAAGATTTTTTTTGTCATATCGACTTTGGAAACGAAAAAGGACGTAACACACACATATCAAATTTTACAGGAGACAAAAAAAACGTATTTTTATGATTTTAGACTAAAAGCAAATTATGAAATATACGCAACCCTGAAGTGCACGGGGACCGATAAACTTGTTTTTTATTGACTTAGCCTAATATTAATTTAATAAATTGTTCAAGAAAAACCTTTTTTAGGTCCTTTTTACTGGTTGCAATTTTCACAAGCCTTTCTTTTTTTCAAACTTAATAGCTAAATTTAGATACTAATTCGGCATTTTCAGCTTCCATCCTTTTGAAAGAACGTGTGTCGAGTTGTGTGCATTGTGATTATCGAAAAAAAAGATGTTTTGGAAAAAATGAGGGTTACGTCCTTTTTCCTTTCCAAAGTTGATATCATAAATCCTTAAAACAATCTCGTCACATTTTGAGTCACGGCACATATATAGTAATTAAATGCTGTATGGCGTCCAACACCAACATAATGATAATATAAATTAAAAATACTAAAAAATCAAATCCGTTGATTCGATTTGAAACCTAATATCTTTATGTTTTTTTTTACCATATCCGCTCCCAATATGGAGCATATGGATTCCTAACAGAGTTTATCTCAACAGAAATGTTTCTACGAGAACTGCTTGTTACTCAGTTGCTCAACTTCTCTTTTTCCAAAGAGAGTAGGAATAGAAGGAAAGGGCTAGGACAGGACTAGTGGTTAGCTAATCGCTCTCGATACGCCCCGTTCACAGGATGGGAGGGAGGGGGAATTCAAGACATCTTTATCACAACGAGACATCACATACATCCATGCCTTCGAACAGAATTTCATAAATCGATTGAAAAATCTATTTAAAAAACTGTCCGTACTGGGATTCGATCCCGTGCCCTCCGTAGCGGTCGCCAACGATGTTGACCAGTCGGTCCCACACAGGCGACAAATGTTAGATTTTCCCTCTTTATGTTACTGGATATATTTTAAATATTTACGATTATTATTGATCAAAAAACTTACTTTGTTTCAATAATAACTTATGGTTTTTTTTTCTTAGCAGCAGAATTGGTAGACTTTTAAGAGACTTGTATGGATACATATTTTATGCTTTGTCTTTTTTTATTACAAATATCAAGTATCGGATGATACGATGTACATTAATTCTCATTAGAAACCACGGTCACCCTCGTTGAAATATTCATAAAATTGGTACTGTTCCACATTAAAAGGGTAGATTTTATCTAAGTTATTCGAGTTGGCAGACGTGTTAGATCGAAATGTTCGCAATGAGGGGCTTAGCATCAGATCCTAGATACCTACACAGATGACAATCAAACAGCTGTCGAATTTATCATTAAATTTGTAGATGAGTTCTCTATCTCTAAAATCTAACATTGGGCAACAATTTGTAAACTACTAGGCACAATTTATCAATAAGAAATTACCGACGTTAGAATTAGGGAGTAACTAACTAAACGTCAAAACATGTTAACAAAATTGTCAACACGCTTCCCGCCAAAAGTAGGATACGAAACGTCATCGCCGAAAGTACCTAGCTCTAATTGTTTTGTAGTATTTAATACACCTTAACCTTTAGAGGAGTGTGAACGTACATGTACGTCGGCGCCATTTTTTCTGTAAATGAGTATAAAAGTAGTTTAAACTCAACACAGGAGTGTCTCTCTGTAAGCATATATATGCTCTAAGTATAAATTATATATATTCATTGGGAAAAAGTCACAAAATTGTCATGGGAAGAAAAGGCAGTACATTAAAGTAAGGTCTGTATAAATCTATTCACTCCTCCAAAGGTTAAACATGTTTATTAAATTATATTATTATACACTTATTATAACTATAAAACATTTTAAATTCGATAATGGTCGATTAGCATATTTTTTAAAGTGTTACACTATATTACGTAAATTTTAAAACATTCATATTGTGAAGTGATCCCAACCCAAATACGCCCCTATTGATGTAGAATTTGGTTTAGTTTTAACGAAATGACGTGTACACATTTCCATGGCTTCTTACTAGTAAAACCAGGGCTGTTGAGTCGGGTAAAAGACACCGGCTTTGAAAACTGATTCCGAATTGACTTTCAATCATTCCCGGTAATATGTGTATACCATCAGATCATTTTTAGTCAGTTCAGCATGCAGTGGCAACACTATGGACTCTTTTGTTTTGAATACATTTTATTACAGTGCCTTTTTGCCATGTAACTCGGTGGAACGGCATTCCGGCACCTTTTTTCCTAACATTTCTTTCACCAATTTTATTTTTGTTTTGCTTTAAAAAAAGAATTACTACAAGTCAGATTAGATCTACAAGATCGACTTCTGTTCGAAGGCATTGGTATTTATAAAATCTATCCCTCTCACTCTTCCAGTCCTAAAATTAGCAGGAAAAAGCGAGAGCGATTAGTAAACCACTAGTCCTGTACCAATCCTATCGTTCTATCTTTACTGTTTAAAAAAGAAAAGTTGGGCAATTGACTAACAAGCAGTTTTCGTAAAAAAAAAAACTGTTGAAGTACTTCGATTAGGAAGCCATATCCTCCACATTGAAAACGGACATGAATTAGAAAAAAAGCTTGTCAAGAATTGAGTTCCGGCACCTTTTGTTATTTAAAAAAAGCTCTGCATTATTACATTATCAAAACATGTATCGGCGACGTATGATTTTTCCGACATCGGAGAAAACACCCGACTCCAACTCCACAGTCCTGAATAAAACACAACATAGTTCATTATACCTTCACAACGTATAATCATGTTTATATTATGTAATATTAGAAATAACTTTTACTTTACATCGATATGCATAGCCAATCTGTATACCAGGTGTTTTAAATCCGAAAATTAAGTCACTTGTTAATAAACAGTACGTACACACCATAATCTCCTTGTACACCTGGACACGTTTCATCACGTGGTTAATTTATTCCTAATTATGACCACAATATGGGTGATGTAAATTAAATTAACATATTTATTGGGGGTCTGCCATCTTACCACGAGCCGTACAGTTGACTGCTCGATAAAATTAACAAAATAGATTTAAATTCTGAACTGCATGCTTACATTCATTTTTTTTCTTTATCCGATACGTGTCGCTAGCGTGACAGTACATCAATCAATTGTGAACATCAATACGTTCCATCGTGTCATTTTAAACAATTTTCTCAATTGAATTTTGTGTATGTTTAAAAATATAGGTCCGCTATACCAGATAATAGTTTGTAATGGGCCTATCAAATACATATATGCATTTATTAATGGATCGTATTTTTCCGGTCAGAATTTATATTAAATGGTTTGTGTAATATATTCATAATTTAAATGAAATTTTAAAAAAAACCTAACCTAACCTAACCAACACGGTTATAAAATATTCTTACTGTATAATATTTTTATTCTGACCAAAAATTGATTTAAATTCTGACCATTCAATTTGTTCCCTTTATTAATACCAATGAGCAAACGAATTTTACCATGTAAATCAAAATACACAATTAACCATTTAATAAAATGGAGACTTGATGAAAACAATCAAATTTACTATCATTTTTATTTGTAAAACAATAAGGTTTTAGCTACTTATGAGTTAAACTTTTCGATAATAATTTACTTTAAATTATTTCGCGATCTACCATTTGAACACCTCAGCAAGGCTTTTTAAAAATATATTAGCATCTAGAGCAGCGGTCATCAAACTACGGCTCACCAACGATTTCAACCCGGCCTCTGATTGATAAAATATAAATATTGATTTTTTGGAAAAACAATCCGGCTCGATTAGAGTCTAAACTGTAATTAAAGAGGGTCTCGAATACTCAACACCATCACGGGGGACGTAATGATTTTTGTATTTGGTGTTAATGGGTGGTATAATATAAATTTAATCATTGCGACTATGTTCATTGTTGTTATAGTTGATCTGTCAAACGACAACAATGTCGGCGTACATCACTATACGGTAAATACATTGCATAATAATTCATTCTTAACCGAGGTTTAAAGCAAGGTAAAAGCTACTCGTTATTAGTGAAAACGTAAGATAGTGAACTTTTAGTGATGGATAACTATAAGCATAATCCAAGTCGATACAAAACACGGATTTCGTGATGGTGTCGCTCATTAGAGACCCGGCTTTATTAGCGTCCGAAAACTAGTAAATTTGAGAATATCCCTGCTGGTATAACAGTAATTTATTCACAGGGGAACTCAAATTTTATAGCTACAGGTAAAATTAAAAATTCATTGCATCATGAATGACGAAGCTTTCTTGATGGCTTTTACCTTTTTTTCATTCCCACATACATATGTTTTTTTTAATTAAATAAATAAACTTATGTATTCATGCAATGTTGGCCACATAACGGCTTGTGGTTTTCGTCTTTTTAAAATACTTTTTTTCCATCTCGGACAGTCTTTGAATTTTAATGAATATCTCACTGGTAAATTTCATGTTTTTTTTTAAAGAAAATGGTACATATCCGGTAAGTTTGGGTATTTTATTATGGACCTTGAATGTCGATTTTTTAGTTTAAATTGTTTATTTTTGAAACAAAAAATGTTTGCATTAAAAAAAATCATGACAAAAATATCATACTTTAAATGCATTGTTTCATTGTTTTCTTTTGTTCTGTTTTTAAATTCTGAATTCATAAAGGCCACTGCATTAAAAATGATCTCGACTTATAACAATGGATTCCAACTCTCATTATTTTGTTGAAATTAATTACCCACTTTATTTTAAAATGCTATCACTAATTACCTTTTTTTAAATGTACTTGAATGCCCGAAGATGCTGAATGGAAAAACCCTACGTGTTTAAAAATAATAGTAAAAAACATTAACAATTGTAATACCAAATAATAATTTTAGAAATTATAAAAAAAAAACAAATTTCACTGCTTAGTAAATTTCTGATTTTACTAATAACTCGTTAGTATCTTCTGTTCTCTATATTGTTATCAACAATTAATCTTCCAAGTATATACAAAATGTCTTATTATGGTTTTTAAATGTTTCAGATTACTGGCCTGCTCGCAAGTTCTCAGAGTCGTCATCATGCAGCGATAAAGAAAACTGATGACGAAAACATCTCTAAACGCTCCAAATAGATTCACTCTGTCTGCTGCCGATTGAAGCTCTTCCAAAAGAACTTCAGCCATCTGCGTAAAGGACAGTAATCAGGTCCTCCATTCCTGTCAGGATAGCGGCAGGTGTCAAGAGACGTTATTTTGCTAGCCTTGTTGACGATAAATGATGGAAAGCGCAACACTACAGAACTACAGCTATATTAATTTGTTCTGTAAAATGTTATATTTATACAATCTCATTATTGTTTCTCACTATAATTATAAATTGGCATTTTAGATTGGCGCCACTTTCTGTGCAGCTTCTAACTTCAACATCTAGTTCATAATATTGCCACTTTTTCCATAGGAAATTTAAGAAAAAAATTGACAGATTTTTTTGTTAATCTGTAATAAAATTATGCAGTGAGTTGATTTTTTTTTCATTTAATTTGCTATTTTTTGGCTCATAAAAAAAGAAAACCTGCATTGTTTTTTTTATAAAATAGGACTGGCTGATAAGAAAATATGTTCACACTTTTTTAACAAATATGTGTGACAAATTTTAAGTAGAAAAATATGGTTATCACTGAAAATAAATAAAAGGCAGAATTGAAATGAAAGATATAGGAATTTATGTGCAACATAATATTCTCCTCCAGTGTTATATCATTACTTGTATATATAAAAAAAAATGGTCTGAATAGTTTGATAATGGTATTTTAAAAAATGCCACAGATTAAATCATTAAATCAGATGTTTAAAAAGTGTTGTAAATAATTATTTATATTTGCTTAATCTATCAAAAGACAATTAAATTACCTTAATAGATTTGAGCTTATAAAATTAACCAAATATCTGTTTGTATAATTTTATTAATAAGGGATAGGTGCAAATTCAAACACTGCTTATATTGTATATAGTTAAATGTGTATGCTTCAATCCTCTCAGACCCCGAGCGCCAATACATTATCACGTCTAGACTGTGCTAAAAGCCTCAATTTTCTAAGACCTATGGGCTTTATCACATTAAAGGCAATAACATAAATTTATGATTTATATAAATCACATATGATAACTTTGTTAATCCATTTTTTTTTTCCACAGACTGTATAACAAATTGTGACTTATGCTTCACTTTTTTGAAAAGTATCGTCAGACAAACTATCGTAAGGTTTTTACGAACTAAAACTTGATTAATAATTCTTAACTTATAATTTACAAAGTGGATTTGGGGTGTTTTCCTTTTCACTGGATATAGGGAGGAGTTACGAATCAAACACTAATGATACTAAATACAAATTAATTACTTATATGAGAAAGGCTTAATCCCGAGGAAATATATTTAACACAACGTGTGGAATAACAAAGTTATTTCATTTATATTAAAAATGAACTTCTGCAAAGTTACCGACAAATCCACCGAAAATAAATTTGTGTTATTTATCGGCGCTCTGTGACTGAAAGGATTCAATTTATGGTTTGATGATAAATGACATATTCCTAAGATATTAACAAATTACCAATAAAAGCAAAATACAGATTTTTTAAATCCAATAATGTCATTAATAATAATGACAAGACTTTGGTTAGAGATTGATGATTTGGTCTATATTTGCTTAACCCGTTCAACTTCGGAGCACCAATCTATTGTCACACCAAGATTGCCTTTTAGACTCGCTCCTATCTATCAGTGCAAACTTTGCTGTATCTATAAGACTTGTGTTTTGTGATATTTCTTTACATAAATTTGCACTAATAGATCAACTCGGTGAGGATTTTGTGGCGCTCTGCGGCAAAACTGGTTGATGCCATGTATCCTATAAAGCATAATACATCAGTTTATGATGGAATTAATAACAATCTACCATTTTTTAAACAGTTTGAATTATAGTTGCTGTATTTTTCGTAAATAAGGGCTGATAAATAAAATAGATTCTCTTGCTTAAATTCAATATTAGTAAGGTTGAATAGTTAAATAATCTCTTGATATTATGATCAACACTTCTCTTACCTGAATACTTATTTTAAAATTTTCGTTAAAAAATACTAACATTAAAAAATTATTAATTTATTCTATATTATATTATATGTAAAAAAAGTATTCAATCTTATTTATTTATTCTTTAATGCCATACGCTTAAATAATCCTAATGAATAAAGATTTTATTATATGTAAAATAAAAACAAATTGTGTTGTATTTAAGAATTTTTGCCATGTAAATAATATGTATAATAATTAAGAAAAAAATTAATTATTTCATTTCTCCAAGGGTTGGTAGTCAGAAAATGTTGATCACAAGCAATTCTTAACAATCCAAATATATGTGGTTATGGATTATTAAAATATTTTTTTCAGTTTATAGTATGATGAGTTTATTTCTTCAACATTGTTTCCTTTTAATGTTAGCTTGAAAAATAGTAGATGTGTAGTTGTCTTATTTAAAATGAACTATAACTATGATTCAATTCTTACTTCTATTACACAAAAACAACAATCTATGTCAAAAACGCACATCTCCAAACAATATTTGTCGTCACAGTTTTTCCAGGCATAATATAAAATAGTTAAATCCTACTTTGCTATTTTGATTATTATAACTTACTTAAAAAAAATACTTGCCAGTGATAAATAACAAAATTCACTCTACAAAGTTTATATTTCGAAATAGGATTTTTTCCAGATGTATCCAACTTAATTTTACCAATGTTGATAAATTGTATATTTTGATTTTAAAAAATTGTTAGCTGTGTTTGTGAAAGTGACACCTGGAATAAGCTGTTTTTGAAAATAAAAAAATCATGTAGAAATCTGCCTATACAAAAAAGTTCAATAAATTGGCCATAATCATAAACCTACAGTAATATTAAATGATTTTTCACGACAGTAAATTTTCTTATTACTTAGAAATGCAAAAAAAATCCTCAGTTGACAGCAACAAGCTTACAGCTAGTTAAATTTAATAGTCAAATTTTCCACCAGTAAAATAATAAAAAATATTGTTGAAATTAGACTTGAAATTTGCTTAAACATGTGCATCCGTTTTAGTAATCATGCTTCATTGTCAATGAAAATAAGGAATAAATAATTCATTTATTTTAAAATATTGGAATAAGACTTTTTTGGAAAAAATATCATCATATTGTACCATATATGTCAAAGTTGAATGTGTACAAGTCATAGCTTTCAAATACAATAGTTTTCCAGCAATTTAAATAAATTTAACTGTAATTAGTGCATGTATGATCAATAAGTCAAAACTGTGACAAAAAGTGAAAAACTGTCAAATTATTTAATAATGTCACCTTACACACACTTTTAATAAAAATACTTTCTTTGGTTGATCACAAATATATGATGTTACATCTTTATGGCACATGTTTGACTTTGGCACTCATAATAAATGAGATATTTCAAACACGAATCTGATAAAGAACTGCACTTATTTATTAAAGCTATGTATTTAAAATATTTTAATGAATTAAATAAAGAAAAATCTTATTTCAACATAACACTGCTCACCATGTCTTTCATCATATATGTAATAATTAGCATAGTGTTTTGTATTATAGAAAGATATATTTTAATAAATTCTAGTCTATTATATATCAACTATGTGTTTTATTGATCTATTGATTGCGAGAAGTAGATTCTCTGATCGATTTGTACATTTACCCCGTATAACAATAAAAGAAGAAATTTAAGATTATCATCAACGGAGACCGTCATCTATCCATTGTTGAATAGAGGCCTACTCACATTACTTTTATGGTTTCTTGTTACCCAAATTTATTTATTTAATCAAACCAGGTTGCTTTTACCTAACTATCATTGTGGTTTTACCCCTTACTTTTAACAAATCATTTTTTTTATGACTAATTCCTGAGTTTTTTATTTTACTCGTTTCCGCTTCTAATGTCTTGCATATAAAGTTTTTTTTTCTACAAGAAGTTTGTTTTTCAGTTGCTCAATCTCACTTTTTCAAAGAGAGTAGGGATAGTAGGATATATGCTGCTGACGGTATGCCCCATTCTTAAGATTGGATTGGTGATGAGAGGGAATTTCAAACATGACAAACATCCAGAACCTGCAAACTTCGCAACAGAGGCTTACTATGTTGACCATTGACCCAGTATATACCCATAAATTAAACAATTTGCTTTAACTATACTTAGGAAGATGGCGGTAGAAGAAAGTATCGGGTGATAATTTCAAACAAATTATACTTTAACTATTGAGTACCGAAACGTCGACAATAGTAGCGAATGGTTGAAATAAGAAAAAATTTGCAAGGTTAAAAATAAAGTTTTTCATACTTGCAAATGGGTGTGTTAACAATCAATCCGTTTCAAGAGATCGCTCACTACCTGGTTTATTTTTTAACCTCTCATAAGTTTTTTTTTTATCATGTAAGTTATTCGTTTTCCAAAAAAAAAAAAAATTTTTTTTGAGTCTTCATGAAATCTTTCATAGGATTTCGCCCACTGTAGTCTTGTCAAAGCTATACTGCCTAACAACATCTGATATCTTCTGACCTCTCAACCTAGGCTATTAACTCTCATTTAGTCTAGTGAGCACAGTTCTTGACACTACTATTTTTAACAAAAAGTTCAAAATATACTAATATAATAAGTAAAACCTTTCATCAACGTTTTCATGGCCCACCTTCTAGCAGTTCGCTCTGGTTGGGCTATGCATTTTGTATTTGTAATTACAGTAAAATCAAGAATCACTTTAGGTGTTCACTGTCAATACATTGTGGAAAGGCATTATATTTAAACTAGAAAACACTCTTTTGTACCGATTCCACATTTATTTAAATGGTTTCACTTATGAGTTGAAAATGCTGTCATTGAGAAATTACTCTTTGAAACATGTATTTAGGCATCAAAAATCAATCAGTCCCAACATTATTCTGAAAGCAATCTTTTCAGAAACACTGCCATCTATATAACTTGTTGAAGTTGTAAATAAAATCAATGCGAGTTGGTATAATTGAAGATTTCATAACCAATAATGTTTTAGTGTCCTTTATCTAGAACAGAAATGCACAGCCCGGGGTTTGCATTATTTTTTTGTGGCTCGTGAATGTTTCATATGTTAAAATCAAAATATAGTACATATTTTTAAATACAGTAAATCATTGAATCATCAAGTAAATATCGGCCAGCTTATTCATTGATGAAACAGAATAAATCAGTTTATAGAAATACTCTTTACTAGTCAGGCATTCACAACTTTTTTCTTTTAGCAAGCCACATAAAAACAAAATTGATGGTTAAAAAGTAAACCTAATAATCATTTTACACGGTTTCAAAATCACATGCTCAAATTGAATGGATTATTTATTTATCTATATTTATTTCATCTTTTTTACACTGCTCTTTGACCTGGAAGTATTCATCGGGTGAAAAAAAGGATTGTGCTTACTTTTTCACCGTCACAATTTATTTTTAACCTGACAGAAGAATATATTTTATTCAAAAATATATATGTAAATATTATATAGGTACAGTAAACCATCCTGTAGCGTTCTGCAATAGAGAAGTTTCCTAAAGCGTATGCGACAGTCCCCCTTCGGCGTAGGTTTTTTTAGAAAATACTAAATTTTCATGGCAAAATTAGAGTTTTCATTAATATTTTATTTCATAAATATGTATTTTACATACATGCATTAAAAAACATTTCTCAGAAGTTGTTGAAACGAAAAGGTGAATGTGACAGGAAAAATGTTTGATTCCGTTCAATTCACAAGATACAATTGAAAGAACCTAACCTCAAACTTGGGTTCCTAGTTTCTATAACGTAGTACAGTGGAACTTCTCATAACGAGCTTAATTCGTTCCAGAATCTTACTCGTTATGTGAAACACTTGTTATGCGAAACAATTTTTCCCGTATAAAACAATGTAAAATACAATAATGCGTTCCATGCCGGAAAAAAAACATTTTTTATATTTTTAACGTGTATTAAAGTAAAATTACATACTTATAAATTGCTAAGGAGTGTAACAACCTGGAATGCGAAAAACAATGCAACTCCATAAGCTTTTCGGTGGTCAGCTCTTGACTGTACTCTTTCACAAGCTCATCAATATTGTCATTATCCACCTCCAGTTCCATGGTATTGGCCAAAGATACAATCTTGTTGACTGTAGACTTCACAGGTACTTTTTTAAACCCCTCAAAATCATATTCGACAATGCTCCTTGGCAAAGCTTATTCCAAGCTGAAGTGAAGGTTCTCTTGGTAACCCCTTCCCACGCCTTGTCAATCATTTTGAGTCAAGCAATGATGTGAAAGTGATCTTTCCAAAACTCTGCGTCACTCATTATGCGAAATGTCGCTCGTTAAGGGAGCATTTTTTTCACAATCCGTTTTGCACGTTATGCGAATTACTCGTTATGAGAGGTTCCACTGTATTCCTATAGCGTAGTCCAATCTCTACACCGTATGGCAGTCGACTGTACCATTTTTTATATAAACCACATTATTATAAAGGCAAACTTTTGATCTTTCAATTATATATTTTTGCCGTTAAAATTATATTTCTTAAATACAAAATTAGACAAAAACTGCTTCTGTGTTTCTTCCTAAAACATTGTTTTGATGTTTCGTCCTTGCCACCAAGAAAATAATGTCTACTTCTGACTCCTTGATTTTCAGTTTGAGTTTTTTACTGTCATGTAGGCATGTATACAGTGTTGTAGTGGGGCCGGCACTCCCACACTTTTGGAAATTTTGCGATAATTGTTAATTTTTACATAAATATAAAAAAATATATGTTTGCATTCATAATATGTATATATGTATTGGAAGAACGTTTTGTTGAAAACTTGTTGCAGAAATTGGATAACTGGTAGGGGGTATTAAAATATTATAATTAATCAACGCTGCCCATCTTTTTTAGTTAGCGCGACACCACTGCATGTACAGAAATTCATAATTAACTTTTAAGGTGTTGAATGACATTGCTCCATAAAACAATAATATAAAAATTTCCCCGCACTAATTCTAAAATATTTTTAATTGATCTGAGAAGGGTTCGCTTATCGCAAGCATTTTCAGTTGGTCAACAGTTACTTTATTACTTTTGATATTCCTATAGGCAATGGCGGATTAAGCATATGAAAGGTCCCAGGCTCAATAAAATTTGGAGGCCCTGTTTTTTTAATAACATAAGAACTTCAAAAAAAAACGTGTAAAATAATAAAAATCTGAACAAAAAGTATATGGGATATATAAAACATTTTTGAGGCCCCAAGCTCGCGCCTCATTCGCTTATAGAATAATCCGCCACTGGCTGTAGGTGTATGTATATGTATGTATGTATTGCAAGAAGATGGATTCGTTAAATTAACTGACACCTAACTCGCAGTCTACCTCGTTTTTAATAAATTAATATAATTGGCATTTAGAGAACGAGAAATGAACTCAGTAAGATCTTTATTCCCCAATTAGTAATTTATATGATTTTTTTTAAATTATTCATAAAACACGGCACAATTAAAACGACGAACAACTTACACTATATAAAACAACGAAAATTTCATGCTTCGTGAAGTCATATTACTATATTTATTAAATAATTCTTATATTTACTAGTTTCTATGATTTCTTATCAACGCTGACCATCTGAGCGTGTAACTTATGATGCTGTCCGTCGAAGATAATCGGTGTTTTAAAACACCGAACATGGACAGGATATATAAAATAATTATGAAAAGGTATTTCCACTTCCGAATTAGCAACATTTTTTCCTGCGACAGCTAATTTGTGGCGTGCGCTGTGTGGCATGTTGTGACGTCTTGCTGAAACAACAACTCTTCCACATTCATACCGATATTTCGGTATTTCTTGTTACCTGTTAACAAAATACTTATGAATTTTATGATACAAAATACAAAAGACTTCCGTCATACGGTTGATTTTCATAAATATCTAACCGTTTTATAAAATTATAGTGCAGTACTCCCCCCAATTACGCGAAAGTCGGGATCGCGTTATTGAATTCGCGAAATTGAATACAAAACTTAGGGTTACGTTTTTTATTCGCGAGGAATGCAAAACTGCAAAAAGTAAAAATAAAAAATACATATGGATGAAATATTTAATTACTATGAAGTAAAATGCATAGTAGCTCGCCAACACAAACAGCCCCCGGCTGTGTGTACAGCCGAGCATGTGCCGGACGCACGCCCGCACAGCAACGACAGTAAAATGCGTCCGCGCAATTGGAAAAAAACAGCCGCGAATATTTCTTGAATTCGCGTAATACGAGTTCGTGTAATTGAGAGATCACTGAACATCATTGAAAGGCTCATCAATTCTGGAGCCTGTCAATATTGATACAGCTCTTCGCAGATTTAAAATGATTCAATTCATCACGAACGATATTTTCAAAATATGCGATGGTTTCTACACAAAATACGATTTTGGTTAATGTTCAATATCGAAACATCGGAATTTACGAATTTTTAAAACTGGTATTTTGGTATAAAAAAAAATTAACACCATGAATACCGGGATCGCGGTTTCGGTTATACCGATATTGTAATCCCTGTGCGCAATATAAACAAAAATATTAGCAAGTGTAAGAGGTACGAGAAATGTGATTTTTAAAACACTGATTTATTGGATTCAGATTTATGAAACGTATTCAAACCACAATACTCCATAGTGTTGACATTGCATGCTTGACTGGCTAGAGATGATCTAATGCAGTGTCTGCCAAACTTTTTTACTTCGCGGCACACTAGTGAATAAGATTTGTTCCGCGGCACAAGGAAATATACCCTTAAAAAGGAAAATGTGTTGAGTCGACTACTATAGTAATAGTACTTATACTACTATATAAAACGTACATGTTTAATTTAATTAAAATTGAAGAAAATTTAAATTACAATTTTTGAAGTGTCTTCCTCCGCGGCACACCTGAGACTTCTTGCGGCACACAGTTTGGCAGACACTGATCTAATGGAATACATATAAAAGTTAAAATGAAACAATTGAAAATCTTCTTCGGAGTCGTCTTTTTTTTACACGACTGCCCTGTATATCAATTATTAAAGTAGCAAAAATATACATCAAATTTTGTCTGTAAAATAATATTATTCAACGAAGGTATGATTTATTTTTGTAGTACTGGGAATAGTAATTTATTTAATGACTTACGCACAGAACAATTAAATCAATAACATCCGGTTTACCTTATAGCCTAAAAATTTGCATTGTTCAGAACAAATTAAAAAATAAATATAATATGGTCAAATTTAAACGTCAAACACTACGCTCCTAGCAACATCCTTATATCATTTGTAGTATAATTATAACAAAGCACTTCAACTCCTCTTCAAGCTCGGGTTACGTTGATCAATTATTTTTTTAAGTAAGTAAGATCTTTGCTTTTAAATCTAATTTCATTTTTATTTGTTACATTTTCATGTAGTCCTTATTCTTATTCTTGTGCTTTAGCTTCGCTATGTTATACGTCTTCCTACGTCAATCGTTAATCCACATAATTTGTAAGACATGTAACACTACATCTTTCCAGCGATGTCACGGTTTTTCGCCACTTCTTTCCTGACGAGTATAAATTATTTAGCGTTTTGGAGAATTCTACTCATTCATCAAATGTGACAATATACGGCTTACCTCAAAAGGTATTCACCTCCCAGTTTTGAGTCACTAAATTTCATTCTTGAAAACTTGAAACTTCTGAAAGACTATATATATACGTCAGAACTGGTCTTATGGGTGATTTATAGATGTGAACTATCGTGTATCTTAATAAAGATTTTCATGGTTGAATAAAAGCACACAACAACAGCACAGAATATAACTTCCGAAAGTTTTTATTCGCGTAAGAGAAGAAAGGCATCATTAAAATGGTTAACTACTTGGTTAAGGAGTTGCTTAATATTTTTGACACTGAAAAATGTCAAATTCAATAATATTTTACGACACTGTCTAGAAATCAGATGTTGGTAAATTAATATATTTTACAGCATGCCATTATTTTTTTTTTCCTGAAAAAACACTAAATTCCGCAAATTACAATCTTTTTCTCTAGAAAAAATATTTTGGAGTAGGAATAAACCAAAAACCAAACGTAAGAATCAAGTAAGCCGTTAATTAATCCGAATTAAAAAATACTTGCCCAAATGCATTCATTACCCGGTTCTCGGATATTTTTTAATAAATTAACTGGGTAGGGCAATGGTCGCAAACTTATTCCCCAAAGAGCCAAATATGAACATTACAAACAATTTTAAAAAATATTGGGAACCATTGGGAGCCAAATCTGTATATGTACTAATGTCCGCACTTAAGTGGCCAAAGAGCCGCACTTTGCCGACCAATGGGGTAGGGCATCCAATCCCGTAACCTTTTTTGATCCCACTATTTCAGGTTTCACATTTTTTTGCTTCATCGTGTAATTTACGTCTGTCAGTGATGATGACCTTTTTTAGCTATATTTAAGAGATGTTTACTTTTTTAAATTGTATAGTTAATCCCGAAATCCCGGGATTGGAACTAAGAGCAGTGGCGGATTAACCCATAAGCGCAAGAGGCGCGCGCTTGGGGCCTCCAACCTGAGGGCCCCCAAAATAAAATATATTCTACAAAACCCATGTAATATTTTTAATTATGTTTTAGTAATCCGAAAAAAAGGACCTCCAAATTTAATTGCGCCTCGAGCCTCCCAACTGTTTAATCCGCCACTGACTAAGAGTTCCATTTGACTTATTATAGTGGCATTTCCATATTGATATGATATTCGTATTTTGCATTAATTATCGTGTTCCCTGATTCAAATGTATAATTTTTTGACATTTTCCTATTCGTAATTAAATTACTTACATAACTGCATTGTGATAAGTGACATTAAATATTTTTTAGGTAAGAAAAAGAGTACTATGTTGTTGAGCATATTTACCCAGATTTATATTGAATTTTACATTTTACACGAAGCCAATCAATCATCTGATCAATGAACTGAGACGATATGTTGCACGAACGATAGCGGTTTTAATACAGCAGACAGATAATAAAAATATCTGTGTAACATAACTTTTTAAGAATATTTACATATGATTTTTGAGCGTTTTGTATTGTCTATAAACAGTTAATATCTGATTTAAATTTAAACATGTAATGAATATTATTATGTATACCATAGGTTCCCAAAGTGGTCCGTACGGACCCCCGGGGGTCCGTGAGGACTGCCAGGGGGTCCCTGACAGGAATAAAAAAAAATGGGGGTCCACGAGATGTAAATGGGGGTCCACGGACCGGAATCAAAAAGTAAAAATTTGATATACTTTGAAACACTGAAACATAATCTGAAGAGAACCACGTTGAATAATATGTTCGCTACAACGTTAAAAAGAGACGATGATGGTTTGCGGGCATCTTACAATATCTCACGTCTCATAGCAAAATCAGGAAAGCCCCATACTATCGGGGAACAGCTGATTTTACCAGCTATTGAAGAGGTTTAAAAAAATGTTTTACATATGCCTGCACATGATACATTCAAAAGAATTCCTTTGAAAAATAACACAGTTCAAAGGCATATTGATGAAATTTTCTAATCGAAACTAATTTTCTTACGAAAAAAAGAAATCGGTTGCAAATCACTGAACGTGGAGATTTACGACTGTACCTTACGAATTTTAACCCAAATATTGACCAATTGATATCGGAGCATCAGGTTCATCCCTCTCATTAACAGATTTTATTATTTTATGTAAGAATTTGATTGTGTTTTGATTTGTTTATTTTCATTGAAAAAAAATTCACTAATGATAAGAATAAAAAATGAACATATTTTTTTTTACAATTGTCCACTATACAAAAAACCCTATTACAATGTGCTCATATTTGTATTTTTAAAAATTAGAAAACTTCATTATTATGCATCCTGGGGGAGGGGGTCCACGAAGGATAAAATACTGGGCTTAGGGGTCCACGGGGGAAATAAGTTTGGGAACCATTGATGTATACGATTACGAAGTTAATTATTCTGTTTCCAATGTTATCCGCTGACTTCAATGGCGTTGCGACAAAAAAGTTCAAGTGAGCAATTATGTCTCTTCAAACCATAGGGGTTAGAATCACGGTTAACATATTTTCAATAATGCATTTTAAGTATTGTATACAGTGGCGTACATTTTTCCTTTTTTTTAGCGATGATGCATGAGATATTCCGTTTTCGGATTCATAGCCTTGCAAGACATGTCATATGTTCAATTAATGTGTTCAGCCGGATATTGGATGGGCCAAACTATGTGGTAAGTGAATTTTCTGGTAGAAAAAAAATATCATGTTGTAAAGCATATCAATGTACCGTATATTGTTTTCACGAATATAATGTATATCGGATTTTTACTAAGAATATACTGTTCAATATATTAAATAGTTCAGAGTAGTTATTGATTTATGCATTATCTTTGCAATCAATTTTGACCATATTTTAAGTGTTTCGTTTCCGTGGCACAGTGTTTAACGTTGTTGGCTTTCGTGGCGGATCTCACGGGTTCGAGTCTCAGTACGAACAACATTTTTTCAAACGATGTATATATTAAAAATAAAAGTAATAAAAGATTTTTAGTACTTTTTCCACATAAAATTTATTTGATCAGGACCGGTTTTGCTCATCGCGAGCATTATCAACTGATAAGAAAAATATATAAACAGTGCTATTTATACAAGTTAAATTGAAATAAAAGGTGTAAGCAACTACTAACAATGAAAAGGATTTACAAATTACATTATAATTAAACAAAATTAAATTGCTTAACACCTATAACATACAATTTTTAAAAAAATCATCAATAAATATAAGTGGCAAATGATGTCACTATACTATCATCATTAAGTTATTTACTTTAGTAATGTTGAGTTTCATTTTGTTTTAAAAATTTCCCAAATTTTAATTGGGTTTATAATTGACATCATTTGCCACTTATATTTATTACTTTTAACTCCATCCTTACAAAGAGTTACGACTGCCAGTAACTCCATCGCTAAAAAAAATGGCGAACTAAATGAATGTTCATTTGTTGTACTGGAATCCCGTAATCCCGGGATAAGTACTAAGATAACTCCGGGATTACGGTATCTCAAAATTGGTTGGGATCCTGGGATTGGAGGCCCTAGTAATGAATTCCCACAATTTGAAGTTGGAATAACAATTGAAAATATTCGCAGATAAAAGTGGATTTGAAATATATTTATACAATGAGAGAATGTGTATCAAATGTAATGAGAAAATCTCATTAATATTGATTGCACTATGAAATCTAAAACACATTAACTGAAGACCATGAGAAGTTCTCGTAAATGAAACAATTAACGATATCCATTATGTTACGGTGAGAATTTTTCTAACAATAGATGAGAAATCAACTTTGATAACAATGTGAAGGTGAATTGTTTCCGGTACATTGCAAACAGCGCCCGATTTAACTGTAAAATAAAATTGTTTTACGTCAAATTAGCAATACAATTTACACGTGTAATTCGTTTATAAAAGATAAAGGTTTTTACATAAATAAAAAATCAAAAATAATTATTTTTGTAAAAAGCACTAGCTCCGTCCGATGAATTCATTAATCAGATCAGCGCCAATCTGGAAAACTTTTTCGGGGAAAACTGAAATGGTCATTATACTCTTTGAATCCATCATCGATGAAGATGCTCCGTATATCACAAATGAATTATACACGGTCAAGATATATTGAAGTAGTTACCAGTCATTCCACGCTTTACTAGCTATGAGAAGGCATAAGATTATATCATGGGGTGATACTGATATGTAACTGTAGACGGGGGTTGTATAAAATGTAAAATCACATAGTATCACAACACAAAATCTTTTTTCAGAGAATATAAATATGTTAGAACTTTTAGGGTGTTCACTGTCAATACTTGGTGGAAAGGCATTATATTAATAAAAACACAATATTCCTTTGTACCAATATGTTTATTTTTGTGTTATTTTAGAATCACTTTAATATGATTGGTAATTTCTTTTCAATGCCAATTGTTGTTTACAACTTTTCATTTTTGTATAAATAGCATTGTTAAATTATATTTCTTATCAGTTGACAATGCTCGCAATGAGCGAAACCGGTCCTGACCTATTAAATAAAGTGGAATAAAGTACAAAGGAATATTGTGTTTTTATTAATATATTATTAGAACATTGGTTTTAGCTACGTTACGAGTTTTTAATGGATCGTGTTCTTTTAAAACCGTGTAAAAAAAAGTTGAGTGACATAATTTATTTTGTAAGGAAATGCGAAAAAGGAGGATTTATTTTTATATAAATTGTGCAAGGCATAAAAAATGGTTTCACAAATTATGCAATGTTTCGTTTTTTAATATTGCATGTTTTTATGTGTAATATAAACAATTCTGTTTATATAAAATAAAGTGGTGTAAATAAGTATAGCTTTTTTCTCATTGTATCGTATTTTAATTACCCATCTCCCAAAACAGTAATGGTACGCCAATGCGCTATTTTAGACATTTGTTTTTATCAAACGAATACTTAAATAACGTTATTATGTCACTCTGGAAAAATCTTGTCACCCTAAAAATGAAATAATCCATCATACGGGGACATTCAATTCCAACATAGATGAGAAGTGCATCGAATGGACTGTAAATATTCTTCTAATATGGGTATTATTAATAATTTATGAAGTGTACCACTGGCATTTATTAGACTTTAACTTTTAAGTGATGCCGATCTTCTAATGTTATAGGTTACTTAAGCCCATTAAGGGGCTCTTCTAAATTCCTCCTAAAAACAACATATTTTATGTCTAATAACATAGAATGACTTACTATTGATTAGATTTAAAAATTTCACATTATTCTTCAACTCAAACAATTTTCTTTGTTCTAAGAAAAAGCAACAAATGCCGAATTAGTATCTAAATTTAGCTTTTAAGTTTGAAAAAGATGACCTTGTAAAAAATTGAAACCAAGAAAAAAGACTAAACTAAAGGTTTTCCCTACACAATTTCTTTAATTAATATTAGATTATGTCAATTAAACACCAGTTTAACAATCTCAGTGCACTTCAAGTTTGTGTATAATTCCTATTTTGCATATGACCCAAAATAATTAAAACACGTTTTTTACACCTCCTGTAAAATTTTATATGTGTGGGTTACGTCTTTTTCCTTTCCACAGTCGATATGATTAGTTGACAAAAACAAATCTCACAAGCTGCATTTTTTTTTAGTAACGTTTACATGAACGGAAAATATTGTCTTTTTTTGTAGTGAATAAAATGCTTCAGTTATCAAGGAGTAAAACTCGTAGCCTGAAAGTTTATATAAATGTTGGGGAAAAAACAATTCTTTGCAAATGAATCACTTTGCAAGTAGAGTTATGGAATCATCTGTCACATTACGTATGCCTTTAAAAAACTCGATCCATCAAACGCGCAGAAGTCATTAGGGGAATATGAATCGGTGCTGATTACATCTTATTGCGTCCATTTATGTATTCAGTAAGTGTTTTCATTGTAACAGTAGCCAGGTGTTAATTTTCAAAGCTGCAACAGATCATCACGAGAGTGATTGCGAAGTGCTATCACATGAATAATTTCCATAATATGCCTTTCTGACGCTGCCTTTGTTGCCATTATTTAATATATCGTATTTATCTTTACTACTATCCTCTTTTGGTCAGTCATCAAGTAGGAATGCAAAAAATACGATTTTCCCAATATTAAAATTCACGCTATCAATTAAAATTTTCATCGTTGAACGAATTACAGTGGAACCCCGATCTACTGTTCTCGTATTGTTCGTTTTCCCGCATGGTTCGTTTATTTTTCATAGTCCCGGCCAAACACCCATAAGAACAATGTAAAATAGTCCCGCCCCCGATTTACCATTTTACTCGATCTATCGTTCAAATATTTTGGTCTCGTCAAAAATATTATCCCGATTGACCGTTTTCGTTGAATATTTCTCATACATAATTTTACCTCGCATTTCGTTTTGCGTTTTTTTCAGTGGAACCCCGATCTTCCGTTCTCACTATCTTCGTCTTTATGCATGGATCGTTTATTTTTTACTCGACCAAGACCCCACCCCGTAATAACAATGTTTAGTAATTCCACTGTATACCAAATTGGAGATTGATTTATCAAGATTTTGTTGCCATTAAAAACCTAAGTAAATAATCACAATATATGTAGTTCAAAATCATAGGTATCAGAACGTTGTACTCTTACGTTGGAAAGATTTCCCAATAATATCCAAGACTTTATCTTCAACACAAAACTTCAATGATGATAAGCGCTTCATTACATATGATATCGATTATTTAGGATTTACTCTTCGAAGATTGTTAAACATATATTCAGAGATGCAGTCTTTGCAACTCCCCCACAGTCAGGGATGGGCTGGAGGGGGCTCGCTCGAGCCCCTTGTTAAGTTTTGGCGCGGCCGGCGAGCCCCTTGTTAAGATAAGAAAATCATTCGTCTTATATCAAATCATCACATAACTGCAATTTCTGTAGATGGATAAATTTGAAAATTTGTTGTCGTTTCATTTTTTCATTCAGCGTTGTGGGCATTCGTGAGTCCCAGTACGAAAAAACATTTTTTCGATCGATTTATCTATTTTCTGTTCGAAGGAATGGGTGTTTGTGATGTCTAAAGATTGCCTCCCACTCTTCCGATTCTTCAATTCAACTGGGCGCTACTATTAGTTAATCACTAGTCCTGTCTTATGCTTATAATTTTATCCCTACTACTCTCTTTGAAAAAGAGAGGTAGAGCGACTAAGTAACAAGCAGTTTTCGTAGAAAAATAACTTTCGTAGAGATACCTTCATTAGGAGGCCATATACTCGACATAGGGAGCGGACATGGATAACATTTACCGAGCCCCTTGTTAAGATATTGGCAGCCCATCGCTGCCCACAGTTCACTGAAGATTCGCAAAACGACTTGTGAATGGTGGTTGCAAAGAGAGCTATTACTTATAGTGAATCCGTTTCTTTCGCTTTCTTCAACGTATCTTCCCATTGGTTATATCACGGCCATAATAGAAATAAAAGATTTCTGTTGTACCATAATACATTCAAAACAGACTGTTTAATTCCGTTAAATGCTACTTAAAAAAAAATAGTAACAAAAAAAATTCACAAAGCGTACGCATACAACTTCTACTTAAGTCTTTTTGCTGTCAATGTGATTTTATCTTAGGTTGAATTGATTTAGCAAAACGATTAAAATTGTATCTTTTGATGTAGCATCAAAAATAAATGCTCGGTCCCAGTGGCGGATTGGAGGCCTCAGGCGCAATAAATTTTGGTGGCCCAGCTTTTTTAATAATATAAAAGTGCTGCAAACCTCTTCGTAGAATAATAATGAATATTGAAAACTGAAATTAAAATGTAAGGTTTTATATAATATATGCTATCTTTGAGGCCCCCAAGATTTGGAGGCCCCAAGGGCGCCCCTCTTGCGCTTATGGGATAATCCGCCACTTCTCGGTCCGCTCCCATCATTATTAATTGTCTCCATTCGCTAGCTGCACCCTGTACAAAGTTAACAAACCAATAATTATTACCAACTCTATAGCTTGAATTATTCTTATTGAGATAGGAAAAATTATAAAATCACCAAAGCATTAATGAATATGTTACGTCGAAAATCTGTGACACTTAATTTCTTTTTAAGTATTTTTTTGAGTGACCAAACGTTAATATTTTAAACGCAGGTTTAATGTTGTCGCATATTTCCTAACACACATTCTCACAATAGTAATACATATATTATACGCTTACGCAATCGGCTTTATCGACAAAAGCTGAGCGTGGACGCGACTGTAGTTATAATATAATATGCTCTTCAGTGTATCCATAGAAAAACTATTATATCTCAATAAAATAATCAAATAAATACATATTTTTGAAACTTACGTTCAGCTTAGGTATGCAAAAGAATTCTTGGTATTTTTTTCGAATAATACAAGCTGGTACATATTCCTGCCAAGAGCCAACCCTACTACTATACTTACATGTCTTGATTTCTTAATAAGAGTTTTGAAGTTCCATCTTTGTTTCATTCAATTTGGCAAAAAGTTACTCAAAGTTTTAAATATTCGTCATCTAAATACGCTCATATCTCTGGACTATCATCACGAAAATGATTTTCTTAAACCATATAAAAAAATAGATAGCAGATAAACGTTAGCAAGAATGTTAAATCAATATTTCGTTAAATATCACTCAATGAGTAGACATCTAAATTCACAAAAAATACTCGCCATATGTATTTGCCGTTTCAATTTTATAACATTAAATTAAGAAAATATATATTTTGAACCTATGTACATGTAAAATTATACAAGTGCTGCGCACTGCTATTATGAAAAAAAAGATTCAACGATTCTAAAAATTGATAACATCTTATTTTTCCTGTTGATATATTTTTTTGATAAATTCACTTTTTTCTAGAAATATTGTTTATAAGAAATCTCTTTTAAAGTAGAAACAGTTTATTAAAAAATAATCTATCGTATTTACAGATGTATGTATAATACTTGCAGAACACAATATTCACTTAAGTCAGCATAAAATTTAAGGTCCAAAAACATATCCTTAACTACTTTGATATACGTAATGGCTTTAAAATTAAATAATTATTTCCTAATTTTGCAGTTTTATTGATCAAACTGCCAGTTTAACTTTTATGAAATTCCAATACAGCTAGAAAATCAGATTGAATTCATGATATATTTGATACGTATTTTGCAAATATTGACTATTATTGACAACAAATAAAAAAACAAATTATTGTTGTTTCATTTAAACACATTTCCTGAATATTTCATGAGTTACAAAATACATACTTTACATATTACAAATTAATTATGTAGGCATATTTTAACTATTTATCGCTCACTTTTCTGATAGAACATTAAAAGTTGATACAAAATGGCCGACGTGTAGCCAGCAGTAACTAACCAGTCCCCAGTGACACCTCGTGGCGCTTAAGTAAAACTTTTTATGAAGCTTTTGCCGCCAATATTTAGTCAACATTGCAATATGTAATGTAAATATGTACGCATTATCGCTACTATAATAATGACATTTGATAGAAAAGTGAATGCGTTTGATGTATATTTGTAAACAATATTTAACTACAATTTAAATTCTATTAGATTGTAATATCATGATTAATAATCGTGAATCAAAGGCATATACATGTTTACGTAATTCGTCATCTTAAAAAAATTAAAACTCATTGTGTATAGTCACGTTTAATGTGTTCTTAGATAAGATTTCGACTGAAGGTGCTTGGTGGAATTTCAATATAAAATTCAAATCGTTCAAACGTTGTACACCCCACACGTTTTATTACTAACGACTCGAGTTTCGCCTTTCAGTTCAGGCATTAAAGTGCATGGAATTGAGAGACAAAACGTGTGTTGACAACTGTTATGATGGAAAAGTAAATACATTGAATAATGAAACACTAACTTTTTTTTTATTATATTGTAATAAAGATCAAGGCACATCACGACCATTATCAATATTTATAATATCTATTGTTTCCACAAAGAAACAGAGTCAATCCGAAATATATAAATTAATAATTGTGTAAAATAATATAATATTTTCAAGTGAAATAATTACAAAGATAAATAGTTACGTTAAAAAGGCTTGTTAAAAGGTTATTGTTCCTTATGAGAATTGGAAAAGCATTTTTTCTTTAAAATAGGACATATTTTTTAAATGATCAGGACCATTTTTGCTTATTGCAACATGCTTAAAAAATGTTTGTGAGCAAAATTGATTCTGATAGTTCCAAAAATATTCCAATTATGTGTTGAAAGTGTGTTTAAATTTAGTAAATATATATTTACATATAAATATCAAGCAATGTCTCTTATTGTATTACACATAATTGCTCATTCTACAATATATCTTTAACCATAAAAACAAATATTTTTTAGAAAATTGAAGAAATCACTCGTAATCAACTAACGATCTTCTTCGCCTCTAGTTTATATAATTCACACATCTTACAAGAAAAAAATACTGTAAGAACACAATAAGCGATAAAAAAAATATTAATAAATTATCCAATAAACATGACCCTAACAAAAATAACTTACAAAATATAAAACTATGTAAAATTGATTAGATTTTCGATGACTTCGAATCATATCGTTGAATGCATGTAAATAATTATATTTCTTGTTAATAACATAATCCTATTATATCATGTTCACTAACGTTAATAAACAAACAACAGTAAGAAGATCTGAACCATTAAATATATTCTGATTTAAATTCGTGGGAATTTGTGGTAATTAGAAAAAATACAACGAGTATTAATTGATGAAAAAATCTAAGATAGTGAAGCTTTACAATGTTCAATGTTAGAAATTAGGAGCCTTTTGAGAAATTTTTCATATGGTCCCAGATTTATTAGTTACGACACTGGTTCCAATGGTGTACGAATTTATAATATGAAAAATATTTTTCCGTAACAATGTATTGCAAAGACGTTTTGTTGAAAACTTGTTGGAACAGAAATTGGATCACTGCGGGAAGTGTGGAGTATAAAATATTGTAATTAATCAACGCTTCCAGTCTTTTTAGGTAGCACTACGCCACTGACTAGTTCAAACACAAAACATGATATTTTCCTTCAATAAAATTATGTTTTACATTTTATTGCATGATCGCCATGACTTAATTGTTATCGATTATATAGCAACATGCTTAAAACTCGTAGGCTAATTGGACTTATGAATTTGTTATAACAGTCATGTATGCCTGTAATGTTTCCATTCTTCTCTATTGACTATTTGATCCTGTATGCCGTCGTTTCTCAACCGTGGTCTACATGGCCCCCCTTGGGGGTCAGGGAACGTTCCAATGGGGGGCATAGAGAAAATATCAGCTTAGAGAAGTAACAGCAGACTTTTGGGGGGGCCACGGTTGCTCGAAATATAATAAAGTAATATATTTTGTATTCGAAATCAAAATGACAAATCATTTAATTCATTAAAACTTTTAAATCAACTTCATTTTAGTTTTTTAACATTGTCGCAGCGACGTAACTTTTTTAGGTGATAGAGCTAAAAAAATAGTCTTTGAATGTAAAACCCGAAATCCCCTACATGTGGGAAATCTCATACATGCAACCAAGTTTTGAGAAATTTCGCTTTTGCACATCTTTGACGAAATTTTAAACACGAATAACGTTGTTACGCTGTGGAATACATTCTGCAAGAAGAGTGTGAAACCGTAGCGGGTTGTGGTGAGTATGAGTATCAGGGTTTTTCTGAGTATTTTTTTTCATTCCTCCCCCAGTCTCGAAAAACGAATTAAAAGAGGGCCACAGGCTCAAAAAGGTTGAGAAACTATGCTCTTCACGATGCTCAAGAAAGCCCTTATCTTACACTCTCTGAAGACTTCAGTTGAACGATCAAATTACAGCAAATTCTCGTGATTTATTTTCAAGAAATATTCTACTATAAAAGAGAACATAGATAAAAAAAAATACATGTACATGTTATTTATTTTCCAACTATCATTAGGAAAATGATATGTCTAGCAGAAAAAGTGCTTTAATTAAGTCCTACAGACGTTACTCAATTATAAGTTTTATCAAACTTGACGTTCACGAGCAACCACTGAACATATTTTATTACAGCGTTGACCATCGACATTATATCTGCTTTGCGCTGTCACTGGTTCTGTTATTCTGTGAAATAAAAATCCCCCAATCAAGGATTTTCAGAATTAAATAATATCATACTATTGTAGAAACCGGTATAGAACCAAATTTTATAAATAAATATAAACGTTTTAAAAATGAATCGAAGATCGATATTTTTAAGCATACAACAATTTATATTTAAATCATATTTTTGACATTATATTATCAATCTTCGATTAAATTCACTGCAACAAAATAAAGTAATAAACGTATCGTTTTACGACGGAACGGCAATTTCAACATCTGGCAATACTATTTTTACAACGGTGTAGTTTTCTCGTCTGCCGCCAGTTGATATTGAAATTCTGCGCGCGTTAGACGTGTGGAGGCGGTACTCGACCGCTTTTGGGCGAATCCATTTTTCTAAAATTTCAACAACAAATTAATAACAATCCTAAATGACCGCGCGACTTTTTGACACTTATAATTTGAATATTTTTTTGTCGCCAGTCTATTTTAAAGTCAATTAGATTGATCTGTTAAGCTTTTGTGTGCTGATCTTCAGTCGATTATACATCATTTCTGTGCTACATTAGTGCCATGGATATTTTTAAATTAATACTGAATTAAAGTGACATTTGTTCAATTTTACTTAATCTGTTGTGCTGATTACGTAAAATACTGTGACATTTACGTGAGATATAACTTTTGTGCTTATATTATATTGTGAAATTACTAAACATACCGAATCTAATAGACATGGCGTTTTGTGTGTGTGTGTGACTGGCGATTTGTTCGTGTGTATTTACGTTCTACGTGCGTATATAAAATTTTGCTAAAATAACTTGCGGCGAATAGCGGGATTTTTCGTCAATAACGTTTGTCTACTGTCAATATCGAAAACATAAACACTTCGCTTCATCATATTATTTATTTATATTGTTGACTGACCTAATTTTGATAACGTAGCCACACTTTTCATCTGTAAATTGACAGCTAACTCTATACCTAACTGGAACGATAAGGTCAAACATATTTTGTTCCATAACGACGTTGTGGCATTCAAATCGTAAAATAAGTGAATCAGTGGTAAATCGTTACTAAAATTATTTTGGTTACGTTTGAATTAAGTGAAAATCGTCAACTTAATTGATATTAATTTATTTATGTAAATTATAATTAATAATAACAGTCATTTTGTTGAATAATTAATACATATGAAGATTATTTACGTTTTGTTGAAATATTTAATTATAAAATAGAAGAAGCAATATTTATAATTTTGCTTGCTATAAGTTCCAAAAAATAAATTAACTACGGTTATTAACAATTTATAACTTCGGTTAATTACTGATTTATGATAATATTTAAAAGTATTCTTATATTAAATTGTGTAATAATAAATTATTAGTGATTCTTAAATACATTAAGACTTCCTGACATTTTTAATCTGCTCATTTTTGGGCATTCTAGTATCCTTGTGCCGATATCTCAAGCGTCAGGATGAGTGCCATGGTTTTAAGTCCTGCAATTCTCGGTCGGCTGCCGAAGGTCGTTGCGTCCAAGGCGTCGATCAAGCGCAATCTTTTCGGACGTTCAGAAGGAGCGAAAGAACATTCGAATACCTTTGCTGAAGAGGAGATTAAGAAATATCTCATCTCATCTTCGAATCACTGGCGCTTCGATTTTAAAAATGAAACACCAATGCAGGGAGGCCGTTTCACCTGGGAGAAGGTCGGCGAGAGATGGATTAATGTGAGTCGCACTATCAGTAAACCTGCGCCTCCGAGTGTTGCGTCCAGGATCCAGGAGTCACCTAGAGTACAGCGCGATGAGAATCCTCCAGCACCAAAAAGACCTTCAGCACAGAAACAAATAACAGGTAAGATTTTCGTATATCTTCAATTATTAATTTATATCTTAATATCATAGGTGATAAATATACAGTTTGGTACAGAGTATTTATTATTTGTCTAGAGTAGCTTTAGACATGTCCGCAGTGGCGGTTGGTGACAAAAATGTTAGGGAGTGCAAAAAAAGATTTACCTAATTACGTAAGATCATAAAAGTATTTAGTCTGTATTGAGTAATATTTTTATTATGTATGGTTTTTTTTGTGTTTCTAAAAATGACTTGAACCTTTTTAAAATAGAAGTATCCCTCAATTGATTATGAGTAACACGCAGGGAAGATAAAATTAATGATCGGTATAAATATGATATTTGAATATCGATTATTTGTAGAGTACGTACATGGGACTGCAATGCACCCTTTGCTCATATGAAAGAACCACCCCTGGTCGTCGGATGTTACTGTTCCCTTATTTGTAGGCGGTTAAGAAAGCTTATGGGATGACAATTAATAATATATTAATAAGTATCATGGTCAAACGTTTGACAGAGTACCGATAACCGGTCTTCACTTATGGTCAATTGTATATAGCTCATAAGAGTTAGGCTTCACATTGATGGATTTTGGTTAAAGTCATTCTGAGAGTGAGGTCTGAAAATTCTCTAAAATAAAGGTTATTTAAGGATCGCGAAAGGTGAAAAAAGAACATGGGGTGTGATGACACAAAATATAGTTTTAAGAGAAATCTTATTAGAGTAGGGCTTCTTTGTCAGGTTTAGGTGAAGTCATTTTAAATATTGGCAGTTTTCTTTGTAGATTCTTCTCAAAATTAATTAGAATCGGCAGATTTTGATTTTAACAATTACATATTTAAAATTTGCTTTTTTCAGTAAAAGTTCCTGATTATTAAAATAAAATAATTTTACATTAGCTGAATGTCAAATAACAATTTCTTGAATTTGGTTAGCAGATTTCATATTTATTCTTTTTTAGAGTACTGCATGGTCTATTTTTAAAATATGTTTTCGGAACCAGTGGTCTCTAATTATAAATTATCTCGATACATTTTTATTACACTATGTATAACAAGATGCTTGAAAAGTGTATTTGGCGCCATCTCTGCATACATTTCTATCTTTACATGTTTCTCAAATTATTAACACAGTCCATTTATAGAACCATTGATTCAGATTATTTTCTCACAAGATTTTAGTCTTTAGACGTTTGCATCCATATAAATAAGTAAATCTTCAATATCTCCAATAGCCCTGCCCTCTATTAAAATGTAATGTAGACACTGATGTGTATGTTTGGGGAGGGCCGGCTCGAAGATTCTTGTTCATGTAAGGCGCCTTCAGCCCCTCGCAAAACTAGAACTAAATGAATGGATAGTACTGAAATCATAGCACGATCAGTACGTGCGCCTTTGTGCTCCGCACACTTTGCTCAAGCCACTAGTTCGGCCCTGTTTACATGCAATATTGTGATCTCGGAGATGCGACTTAACTGCGAAAGAAATTGCCTCCTTTGCTCTTCGGACAACCAAATCCCGCCAGCGCAATTTCACCAAACACCACTACGGATAGGCTTTCAACTCTTCATAAGCCATTAATTCACTTTGCAGCAGCGTTTGATTATCAGATAATTATAATGAGTTTGTCGGTAGCCTTGCAAAGTTAGTATTTATACGATCTAAATTATGTTTCTATTGTTTTACATTATTGATTATTCTAAAATTTAAAATTTGTTACGCACTGTCCAGTGACGTCACTGTGGTGACAATCCGCCCCGACTCCCGACCGACGAAACGATTATTATCTGCGGCTCTCCCGACCACATCTTGCACTTCCGAATTTGCGATATAACATCGAAATAGTGACGAAAGTTTTCATGAATCGCACAGAAATAGAAGATGGCGTCTCAGTACTGCTACGCGTACGCGAGTGTGGGTTTTTTTTCGCATTCGAATGTGTGCGTGACACAAACGTACCGTGGATACATAATACGTGTGCTTACGTTTTAAAAAATATAGTAGCGTATTTTTGCGTAGTAACCTAAATGATGTTGAATGGCCGCGTATAATGTGAGAGATCTGCGAGTGAAAATTTTTATTATTATCATCATTGCTGATTGTCGAATTTGCCGCCAATTTTGTGTGGCGTGCGACGTAAATTTTGTTTTGACTGATTTTAATCTTCGCGGAGCTTGTTGACACAACAATCAAGTATATATTCACAATTTTAATTACAACAATCGACATATGAACTTCAGAAGGCGGCTTCAATGTCTTTACTACTTAGATATATTTACTTTTGATGAATAATAGTCTATATGAAGTATATTAACTGATAATTTGAATTCCTATCTAATATGTGCATAGCTTATTCTTATATGACAGACATAATGGTTAACAAGGAAATGCGTGTGGCTTTTTTCTTCTCCTTATTTCTTGGACTATAAAATGCGTGTTTTTTTTTTCTATGTTGGAAGCTTTCCAAATCCAAACTGTCCTTATTTCAACACACTTTGGTGCATAGCTAACAAGTCTTGGGTAACTGCTATATATCCTGAAATAAATAAATTTGCTAGCGGTAGTCATTTATATGATTCAAAAAAAAAAAATGCAGAAATTCTAGCTACTTAGTAATATTAGATGATTATTCTATATTATGCGACCATACATTTTTTTATCTTCTTATCATACCATTTGTAAAATTTACGATTTACTGACTTTATCGCGTCCACTGTTTTTCTGCACAGGCGTTTCGTGGAACCTTAGTGATCGCGCTCGCCGATTCTCAGAAAACACGTGACAGTCACACGTGTGCCTTGTTTCCTTTCCTCTTAACTTGACTCCTTGAACCGTCGTCCTGGACCGAGGCGACAAATAATTCCCCTCACAAGATGGTGTGTTTTTTTTTTCACTTTCGTAAACACTGCGGTTCTATTTCACGGTTTGAAAAAGTGGAACTTGGCAGCTGCTTAGCACTGTTCCGGTCCCGCAGGAAATATGAATCGACTAGTCAGAAATATTATAATATTATAAGTCATTTTGTGTAAAATTATTGCTATTGCCGAAAATTTACAGTGCAGACAGTTCGATACAAGACAGTATCGTAGACATAATTCTGACTGTAATAGTTTTACCGTCAGTATTTAAATCTCTTAATACACGCCAGCCAAAAAGTCGTACTTGTTAATTACACTATTACATTCTAGCTTTATTGTAGAAATTTACTATCAAAATAAATACTTTATTTATATGTAGTTTTGTAGTGACACAGTTCTTTGACTTCGCGTCTCGTTGCGTTTGTTGTGTGAATACTTGCTCATAGGATACGTTGGCACTGCAATGTTATTTGTATGCATACTTTATTTACTAGTACGTACCGCGATAAGTTTGTTTATGTGTCAAGGTGCTTGCGAGATAACCGGGTCGTTTCCCGGTACGCCATTTCCGTCTCGCCGTCCAACTAATTTTCACTTGGGACCCCCTGATCGAAATTTAAATTACTTATCCTATATCCCGGTAACTGCTCTAAGCCGTCTCAAATATCTTTTCTGAGTTCTGACAGGTGTTCTCTATTTATTTCGAATTGCAAGCCATCCAAGTTCAGTTGTATACGTTTCCATGAGACGGTTTAATATTTCAGAACTAAATTCGCATCGGTTCGTCCTGACTAATGAACGCATCAAAATGCAATAACCGACTAAATATATTTTTTTTAATTACAAAGCCAGGTTAATTATTTAATTAACTGTTATTTTCTTTTAAAATGTAGTATTTCAAAAATATCAATGCATTCGGTGTTTCATATTTCATAGAATTTTTCCGTTTGGGTGTTCGAAATCTTCCCAGTGCAACTGAATTTAATAACATTACTATTTGGATACGGGTCGCTTAATTTTTTTAATAAACTCTGACGGTAGTTATCCTTTTTAAAACTTAGTGGCTTTATTTGCTATCCCTGGCTTAATCCCCTTGGCATAGACGACAAACTGGGGAAAATGCTTAAAAATGATACTACTGTCAGTCAGTCCGACTTGGGTATACATAGGACAAATTACACGGTGTCTTATTGAAAGCGAATGTAACTCAATTCATAAAAGCTCTTTTAAATATGTAATTGTCTGCATAATTCAGTATATGAAACCAAGGAGGTTGATGAATATCTCTTGGGAGATTTCTGATAAAAAGCACGAAAATGAACATCCACAAAGTTACCGCTGAGTCCATCGAAAAAAAGCACGAATAACGTTGTCACACTGCGGGAAAAAAAACACCATGCAAGAAGCGTGAAAAACCGAACTGGGTGGTTGTGGGGAAAACGTAGAGTATCATATGTAATATTTATCCTTAATTCTAGGCTGAAATTATATTATGTAAAAAAAAAACAGTGACGTAAAATTTTCTAAAACATAAAACATGTATTTTTATTTTCGATTCAACTTATTTATACATGCCGTCCGAACAAAAAACTTATGCATGCTGTCCAAAGAGCCAAAATTACATCAAGGACAGTTACTTGCTAACTTTTATAATGTATGCTGCACAGTGAAATTTATTAGCGTCGTTAAATCAATGCATAGTGGCCGTTTAAATTCATTGGGTAGTTTATTTATATTGAGCGTGGTAGCATGATCGCCAAACTTTTTTTTGTTTGATATAAATATTCAATAACTTGTATTAGAAAATGAAAGTTATTGGCTCTACCTGCCTGTAGTTATGGCATAGTCATTATAAATAGTCAATTCTATCACTACTACACTTAAACATTAGATGTTATGTAATCGATATTATAACTGAATTGTGAATAATTTTTTTCGCTTAAAAATCGTAAGCTGCACTTCGCCTATATTGCCTTTTTTTAAACTATTTATTAACTGTATTACAATAATTGGTCACAAATCGGACACTTCGATTTCCCTCACCGATTCTTATTTAGACGGACGAATCAAATGTTTAATTCTACTTGCAATTCTTAACTAGTATTCTGTTATCCGAGTTTGCACGAAATTGAGAATGCATTACTAAGTATGACAGTACAGGATATGCGACGATTCTTATTTTTCCATATAGGCTAACGCATGAATTGCTCACTAAGGAACAAATTGTTCCTCAACATGATTCGCAACAGTCTACGTTGTGACGTTGCGCACTGTCCCCAACGTTGCAGGCAATATAGTAAGGATTTTCACGTGAACCGAGATGTGCTGCATGTTTACGCTTCTGAAGGTGCAGGCGGAAAATGACAACAGATTAAACATGCTTAAAAAATCGTGATTTTCATTCTTACTTTCTTTAGTGTTGTGTATTGCTTTATATATATACAGTATATATATAAATTGTAAATCATTACTTTGATACACTTTTAGTTATAATATGCTTGAGTAATATTTATTTTAATTTTAATACAGATAATCATTTCACAAACTTTCCTATATTGATGATTGAAATTTCTCTCCATTTGGTGGCAGTTGTCAAAAATATGACTGTGTAAGTTATGGTGCACAAGCTGTCATCGTATATGATAATATGAGTGTATTTTTTAGTGTATAATAATATGAAATAACCTTCGTTCGAACTCAACACTCACCAACATAACCTCAAATGATGACGTTTTTGCGACAGCTATATATCCCTCCTGTGATCAAGAAAATGTTTTGGGACATTGTTCCCACGATAGGAACGTAGATGTTGAGTGCCATGTCCCGGGACATTTGTTCCCAAGTGTATCTCATCCTTGATTCGATTTAACATCATCGTGCAGACCAATTATTAATTTGCATGGGACAGATCGTTCCATTCAATTAAATACCTCGTGAGTTTTGAGCAAGTCATTATGGAATCAATAGTGTCATTATATCACAGGCAGATGTTTTTTTGTATCTACCTAATTACGTATGCAAAAAATGTAGGAAATTGTGTTTTGTGCGTGTGTGTACTTGTTTTTGAACACTTAGCAGATGCTTCTGGTCGGTTCCGAAATTAACCGCATATCGCTCCTAGAAAATAAACAAACCCATCTGTCTGCTTAACTATGCGGCAAAATTGTATATGTTAAAAAAATGGTTTAATCTAAAATAGAGCTATGTAAACTATACGACTGGAGTCTTAACTTCCGTGCGCTGTTTTACCTATGTCTACTAATTGGTTTTCCGACAAATCTTACGGCGAATCGTCCATAATCTTTTATCCATCAACAGATTTAAAATTATTTATCTAAATATCAGTAATTGATCAATACATCGTTACCTGGATAACAACCAGCTTTGTTTTCAGTTAAATTATATATTTCCATTCAATAATTGAGAGACGTGTTGTAGAGGTCTGCACGGGCCCGTGGGCCGGGCTCGGACGGACAAGCGCAATTGAGAGTCGGGATCGGGCCTTGGAATTTCGGATATAATCTGAGAAAAAATATAGCAAATCGAGGATTTGAAATTCCTCGGTGAGCTAAAAAAAAAAAGGACTTTCGGAGATAATCTGGGGAAAAGTATAGCAAATCGAGAATTTCAAATTTCTCGGTGAGCTAAAAAAAAAGGACTTTCGGAGATAATCTGGGAAAAAGTATAGCAAATCGAGGATTTCAAATTCCTCGGCGAGCTAAAATAAGGAGTTTCGGGCTTCGGGTAAAAAGTGCGGTATTAGACTCGGGCCCGGGTCGGGTCGGGCGTGAGTTTTTCGGGCTCGGACCGGGTAATTTTGAAAAATTTTGGCCCGTGCAGACCTCTAACGTGTGGTGTAATTATTATTCTCATAAATGTACTCTCAGCGTTTGTCCGGATGTGTTCGTAATAGATTCATTTTGAAAACGTTTAACGTTATGTAAAATTGTTACATCTCGCCAGCATATTATCATTGTCTGCATAATAGTTCCATAGGTACAGTTGTAATAGAGCAGGCTCGCACAATGTTTAATGTCATTGATAAATAGTAACGGTTTAATAATCGTACATAACGACATGGTAAACTCATTGCGACCTCAATTAAGTTGGTAAATAATTATCATGCAATTGAATAACCGTAGAATAATTAAATCAGCTGTCGATTCTCAGACATTTGTAGTACTGTATTGGCTCGCTTAATACGATTCTTAATTCCAATATGAATAACAACAGAACCTTACAATTTCAATACGAATCATGTTATTTAAGTATGTACTGATCCACAATATCTGAGTCTGTGGAAATGATACAGCATTGGTGTTTTCAACTATTTCGTACAGCATTTTGATCCGACTCAGAATATCAGGAGCAAACTTCAATGCCGAAAGTCCGAGACTACAACGCACGCATCCTTACAATGCTACTTTACGGTTGCGAGTGGTTGCGCTTCATTGCACGTTACGAAAACATCGATTAACCGTATATTGGCATCGAAAACAGATGATTGGTGCCAGTGATGGATGAAGGACTTTGGAGAGGCCCCAAGTGCAATCAAATTTGGAGGTCCTGTTTTTCAAATTACTAAAACTGATATAAAAATATCCTATAAGCTTTTTTCAGCACCCAAGATTGGAAGCCCCAAGCGCGCACCTCGTGAGCTTATGGGGTAACCTATAACGTCCAAAATATTAAGAAAAAAATGATTGAATCGGCTTGAACACGTGCTGATGATGCCCCACGGGAATCTGAATTGGGGTCCCTTCAACCGGACATATTTCATCGCCGTGGAAAGCCGCTGATGATTATTCATAGGAAGTACTCAGCGGAGTTTACGCTAGGTGACTGACGGGGGACATAATCTTGACGATACCGTGCGGTTGCTATATGCTCGTTGTAGGTAGCGGACATGGTTAAAAAATATATTTTGAGATATCTCCGATAACTTCTTACATACTTACTGCCAATATCTGCTTAATTATCTGATCACGATTCGATCCATTTATGTAATTCACAAGGCTTCGACGCTTTGTCGTGATTTATTAGACATTCTTGTGTAAACAAACAGCCTTTGGAAACGCGTTAAATTTATAAAACCAGGAAGTTGTGTGCCTTGAATTAAACAGGTATTTTTATTTACTCGGACACCGATCGCTCGGCGAGGGCTTAACAGAATTAATGGCGTCGTAATGGGCCTCATTATTTATCAATTATTTTATTTATTTAATAGTTAAATTTTCAAGTAAATTTTCTGTTTTGCAAAAATTTATCTCATTTATTCAATATATTATATACCTCTTCCACGATTTTCATGGTGTGTTGTTTCCTGAAAAACGCCGATTAAATCGAGTACAACAATTTATAGTGTTTTACTACTTTTAACAGGGTTGTGGAGTTGTGGAGTCGTGAAACTATAAATACTCTATTTCTAAATGGTCTGAGTCCGATTTAAAAGAGATGTACAATTTTGTACTAATCCTCTCTTAAGACCTACTTAAGTGCATATATTTTTGTATTTTAATTCAAATGAGAGTCGGGGTCGTCCGTTTTTAAGACTCCAACCCGACAGCCCTAGTTTATACAGTTAACTCGCATCAAATTTTGATAGTAAGCACAGAATCGTAATAATGAATAACGGAATTAATAATTTTATTACTAGCAAAATAGTAGTTTCATTATTTTTTTTAAACCGTGTAATACTGATATCGGATATAGTTAAACGTGCTAGCAATTATTTGATGGTATATAACTGAAAACGGACAAATCGAATTATTGCAACCTTACCGTGGAAAATATACTGAAGTGAAATATAATACAGCGATTACGTATTTGAAAGTAAATCACCCTTATAGAAAGGAAGCGATGCCGGCATCTGTTGTTGCGCAAATAGCTTACGTATGTTTATGCGACGAGCAAGGTGCATTCGTGTTCTCTATTGAGAGCTAAGCACCTGTGTCTTTTGATTAAATTTCCGTCATGATAATCGTGCAGAGCAGGGGCACAGGTGTAGACACTAAAGTCCATAATACTTCGTCTATAAAGGTCAAAAATATTTTTAATAAATAATATTTTATTTTACGCCATGAAGGCGATTACCCTGGGTTCGTCATATTCAATTGCAGTGTCTATGTGCTCGAATCCTTATTCGGTGAATTTCATAATTTTATTTTTCAATCGCTTTGTGGTTTTTATTCTAAGCCTTTGATGTCTCTGTGGCGTTTTCATTCATGTGTGGCATAACCCTTACTGAAAACTGTTGAGCGATCGAATATTAACCAGTCGTAAACACAACTTCTGTTAATATTTTTAATAGATTTTATTTTGTAATTAAAACGTAAGATTTTAATAAATTTTTAGTTTATTCGTAAACGTTCAGATAGTCTAATTGAATTTTATATTTATATCTTCTGTTTTTTTTTTAAATACTATAGTATTTTTTTCTTATCTCAAATAACGTAGCTTTTATGTCTAGTTGAAGTGCATTTTGGTAGCAAATATTACATTATGCGTGCTTGTTTGAACAGCTGTTGCAAAATCTATTATGAATGGGACTGTATTGAGGACTGGCAAAGTGAGCATTCTTCGCTTAATATAGATTTGTAACGATTATCTAATGCTTTGAAATTGCCTTGAGATATGCTTTTCGAATCATTGATTGACAACAATTTAGTAGCATTCGTCAGTATTATTGCAATACAATTAACTAATCATTTAAATGAATAATACAAATTTAGTTACGATAATTGATGTCGTAATGAATTATAATTCAATTAATTACCACGTAATTGCTGCTAATTTATAATATTTGTGACTGAAAGATGTGTTTATGTACTTTATTAACACTGATTTTGTAATTAGAAAAGTTCTTTCAAATAAACATTCGAGATTATTAAATTTACGTCTTTTAAATTCGTCTATACGGATAGGCAATGGTATACACTTTAAAGTCGCCTTCCACCGCTTCATAGTCTCATTTTTTCGCGATTATGTTCTCACTGGTGGTATTATATTACACTTACGTTAAGCGTTATCGTGGATATTTTTTAGTTTTGAGCATTTTCATCGAAAAAATCAATGTTTAGCTATTTTTTTCTTTTGAATCACTTATTCATTCATCACCAGTCAAAAATAAACTTTTACCAAGCATTGCTGCATATATTATGCTGTGATCCATTTAACCTCTTCCCGAGTACACTCGGGTATTGAAAGTCATCTAAAACAAGATAACTCGGGAAAACTCCATTAAAAAAAACACTGAATTCTTTCATCAAATATGCATGTTTTATAAATATAACACATGTGTTTGGCGTCCGAACATATTAAACAATATGTAATCCTTTTTGGAACATTTGTTTAAATCAGTGATTCCCAAACTTATTATGCTCATGGACCCCTTTTAAAGCAAAAACCTGACCGTGGACCCCCAAGTGAAATAATAAAGTTTTTTTTATCCATGTCTGCTTCCAATGTGGAGCATATGGACTTCTAATGGAGGTATATTAACAGATGTTTTTCTGCGAGAACTGTTTGTTAGTGAGTCGCTCAAACTCTCTTCTAAAAATATTTATTCTTCCGCGGACCCCCTGACGTTGTCCATGCACCCCCAAATGATTTTTAATTTGTCACGGACCCCCTCAGCGGTGTTACGGACCCCTGGGGGTCCACAGGAACCACTTTGGGAACCACTGGTTCAAATCAATTGGACCTGCAAGTGGCTAATGGTCAGTATTATTGTAAAAGTTATGCTATTGATTGTGTAAAGATTGACTTTCACGGCTCTGGCCGATTAAATGTCTCGCACCAGTTAATGGTAATTTGTTATTGCAGATTTATATTTTGCTCCTCGCATTGTATTTGCGATGCATATCTGATATAGCATTCATTTTTATTGTGAACCGCCCCAAGCGCCCTCGGTCTCGCACAGGCTTCTGTTAAATATATATATTTTTTAATCAGTGGTGTAGTTATTATTTTTTATATTGTAATACAACAAGATTTTCTTATTGTTTCTTCGTTTATAAATCTACCCCAAGTGAAAGATGTGTAGAATTACACTGACGTCCATGAATCATTGCGTGTGTCATATAATCGTTGTCAAAACCATTTCTCTCAAACTTAGAAATTGTTAGTATCCCTATACTTCATACTGTTATATTGAAATCCAATAGATACTGTAATTCGCATGCCTAATAACATACTGGCGGATATATATTTTCTTAGTTATACTGAAATGTGCATTATTTTGGTTGCACATTTTTACTTTTGTTTTTTTACAATTCTTATTCCCAAAGATAACATAAACAGTAAAAGATTAAGTACAGTAAAACTGCGATATTTTACGACGGCGAAAATTTAAATACGCCCGTATGTCAATAAGCATACGAATTTGTAATCTCATTTTAATATAATCCGTTCAACACATAAACTCATGTGTCGGAGATATGAAATATGTTAGATATGTGTTAAATATTAAAATGTTTCTGGTAGGTCATTTTAAAATTAAGATGTGGTACATTTTAAATACGAATGCATGCTATTCGGTATGGTGTTGCGCAAGTGACACGATTTCTGGAACCAACAATATACTTTGTTACAAACCAAAAATAAAAATGTATATGCGTTGCCGTGCATTAGCTCTTTACCGAATTGTATACGTATGTTTATTTTTTTTCGTAATCTATCTCGTATCTTTTGAGAAACCCATTACATTACAAAAAAGCATTATCCACGAAGCGTCTAATTATTTCAAATTGGAGATGTGATTGTACGACCCGGTGCGCATCAAAAGTGCATATCTCCGTCTAATGCTAATCGAGACGATTTTTATTCGCTTGTGGGCATATTATAATGAAACAACGTTGGTGTAGGTATGTATTGAGAGAAGTGACTGATTTGAGCGCGACGTTGCTGTGATTGTTTGCGGTAAACATAACTAACTATTTCTTGAAATTACATTTTTTAAACTTTATGATCCACAGCGTCAAAAGAAAGTTAGTTTTATTTAAAAAAAATTGTCTTGTCTACCCAAGTGTGTATCGAAAAAATAAGATATACCTTAATACGGTAAGATAATACGTGAGGCATCGCATACGCATGAATATTATACGTTTATCTTTTTTCGTAATATCACTTGGGAAACTATTACAAAATTCAAAGCATTGGCTACGAAGTGTCTAATTATTTCAGATTGAAAATGATACGATTGTACGAGTCGGTGCACATCAAACGTACATATTTCAATCAAATGTTAATTCGAGACGATTTTTATTCGCTTGTGGGCATATTTTAATGATACAACGTCCGTGTGTGTATTGAGAGAAATGATTTCTCTCAATACTTACCTTCCAGACAACTATCTCTTAATGTTACATGTTTGAGTTTTTCATGCTTCATCTGATTAGTACAAAGGAAGATATTTTCCCAGGGCAAAAAAAAAATACTATAATCGACCAGTCCCCACGACACGTCAATGTCAACCATAATAAAAATGCGCCCGTGTCTTCGCGAGCGCAAGAGCAAGCGCTCCTTGATTTTAGCGCTTCTGTTTAGGTACATACCTACCCAGTTAGTAAACAGTTGGTATGTACAACATACAGTGGCCTGTTATTTTGTTTTCTCCACTCCAGTTTAGCGTCTCCTTGTTCTATATTCTAATATATTTGTTTACTGTGTAAAACTATTCCTTGTTTGTTTTTAGTTGCATACAAACAAATAGAAGTAACCGAGTCTTGAAGTTATATAAATTTAGTTTTGCCTGTGCATGCATTGTTTTTGTGCAATATCAAGCAATCACTTGTATTGTTGTTTTCCACATCTTTTTTTATTTTTAATGAGACATTTCAAATTTTAGTACCTTGTTCTTCGATCCTAGTGTGAAAAAAATTAAGCGGTTTCTAAAATGCAGTGACTTAACTCTTCACTGAGGGCGTGGATGATGATCAGACTAGGAATCAAAAAAGAAGTCTCTTTCAACTATATGAGGAGCAAACATTCAAAAAATGATATGTCACACAAATACAGAGGTTGGGAAATGACGATTTGAGTGTTGGAGAAATCACAGTTTGCTTGAATGTGTCAACTTTATGATTTCATTTTTGTATGAATATACATTTTTTGAACACTTATTGTGATTTCCATTCATAGATTTTATTATGGACTATCAACATTGATACTTTAATTTTAAGAAAAAACGGAATCGGTTTATTTCTTTATGTCTCCGACTCCGACTTACCACGACTGTCCTGAAGTTTTGGTAAAAATATAAGTCAGATAAGAAAGCGAATGTTGTTAGTAGTAGTAAACTAATTACCCTTTCTCCATGCATTTTTTAGTGATTTATAAATCGATTGAAATATCAAATTTATCGAATGTGTCCACTCTGTGAATCGAACCGTTGACATTGCGCATCGCTGGAGCTTGACAGCGAACAGCTAGATTTTCTACCTGGTTAGTATTATTACTAAGAATTGATATTTATTTTTAGAGTAGTACATACTTATTTAGGATTTATAAACGATCTTGCACACCAAAATGTTGCTTTACTTTTTTCAATTATTGTCGTTTGTAATACTAAACTTAATCTGCGGCCATGAAATCTTGCTGTTCACAACGTACGGTAACTGACTAGTTTTCTAACCGCCCCCGCCTTTCGCGCAATGGCGATTTTGCATCGAACAAATTCAATTCATAGCATACATAAACTTTGCTTCGCAGACACTGCGGCTACGTTAGATTCCTTGTCGAATTGCGTGACCCTTTCAAAACGTTTAAAGTTTTGATACTGTGTCATTCATTATCAACAGTCGACATCATAATACCTATTTTATATTTTTAATAATACGAATTTGCAATAGAAATCTAAATATTATAGTTCTGTCATATGTCGTGTAAAATGTATCGTGCAATAGCAATTCTTTTGTAAGCGCGTCATTCAGTAGCCTCGATCAATATGGATGCCTACCGTAGCCACACAGTGAATGCAATTTTATAGCTCTTCCTTCACGATCGAACCTAAATCTGTTTTACGATGATCACGCGACGTATTCCTGCGAACATGTATGAAAATAAAAATAACGCTACACTATCTCATCTCCCCTCTTTCTTCAACGACCGTAAATCCTCATGCGTTTGTCACGCTCGCTCTGGTGTTATGCCCCAGTAGAAGGTTTATTGTGTATCTCTTTCTATTTTGCATAATGCAAAATGAGATGTAAATAGTTAGTGTTAGTCTTGCAGAACTATGTAGTTGTTGTTGCAGTTATTGCAAACTGTAGGCTTCTGCGAGATATGATACAATTATCATACTAGTTAATTTTGCTTTGGTTTATTTGAAACCTATAATAAGGGCCTGCCCTAAGCGTGTGCGAAGTGTGCGGTGCACACAGGCGCCGGCTCTAAGAATGATCAGTGGGGCGCAGGTTGGTGGACCGCTTTTGGTTTTTTGAGGCGCCGAACTTCGACTAAAAGCGCCTCGCACACAGGCGCTAAAATCCACGGGCCGGCCCTGCCTATAATGTAAAGATTGTATTCAATATTGAAAAATTCAGCAGCTGCTTTTTTAAAACTTTTTACAATAACAGACTAGGAAACTATTTTATATAAATGGATATTATTTATAGATATATTTTCAATTAGAACTGTTGATACGTATATTATACCTATATACTAATATGCATACATATAGATTTTATTAATCGTTTTTTATTTATATAATGTTTTTACTATGTTGATTAAAAGTTTTTTTAAAAAAAGAAACCTGTAAATATGTATATTATATTCTCTTAATGTTAATTTTCCAAAAATATCAGTTAGCAATCGCTGGATTATAATGGTTACTCATCGGCTCCATATTCCGAATTCGTTTTGAAATGAAGTCGTGTCGGTCTGGCGAGCGCGCGAGACCGTTGGAATAATATTTGAATTTGGAACCGCGCCAATGATTGCGCCCGCGCTGTGCGGTAGCCGCAGGAACTAAATACCCCGGTAAATTCAAAAAAACTTTCGGCGTTCTCTTTTCGCACGCAATTCTAATCGCGGTTTGTGATTTTTTTAATAAGATTTTTTTTCTTTTACAAGTAATCTAACGGAGAATGCCGTATTATATTCATATTATTAATACACGTCGATATGAAAAGAGAAAGTCCACTTTGTCACCAAGAAGGAAGACGGAATATAAAATTTTATTTTATATCATTTAATCATAATATTTTTGCACGATTCCTGTATCCACTCATATAATTGAATACAGTATAAGATCTATTTTACTTCAAGATTATTAAAACAATAATTAGAGGGAAAACGTTGATTGGGGGCTTGAATAGATTTTTGAGTATTTTAGACGCGAATTGCGGGAAATCGTAATATCGAAGCGGGTGTACTTTAATTTAACGGAACTGTAGTTATTGTACTCAAACAGCGAGAAAACGTGAGATAGTGTTTTTATTAGTAATAATACAAAATTGTCAAAACTGACGTTTTTATGTACATTTGTATTATGTATCGTTAAAGCATGCAAATAATAAATAAATTAATGCCACTGCGATAGCAAATTTCCAACACTGCATGTATTAAACCAGGTGGTGTTCCGTCGACGCAAAAAATCAGCATTTCATAATTTTATCGTAATTTTGTCATGTTTCAATTTTACTGACATAACTATGAGCGGCTCCAGCGAGAACAGCTGTTTTAGAAAGCACTTCTTCTCTTAAATTTCCCCCCGTACATTGAACTCTTTTACTAGTAACTACAACCCCTATGCGACGCCTAAAAGTTTATTTTTATTTCCGACTGTTGTTCCCCCATGAAATATTACTGTGTCCGATTTGAAATACTAGCTGTGAATGTATCTTCCCTTGCTTGCCAATAATAAATCCTTTAATCCATCATCTCGCCCCCTACTCTATATGCATGGCTTGGGGAGGTCTTAACGGCAGATGTTGTCGCTGACAACGTTAATGCGAATTGCCATTTTTAATATTACAAATAAAACTAATAGTAGGTACCCAACCGACTGTTGAAAAGTATAAATTTTGAAACAACATAAAATATTTGTTTGTCAAATTCGAGAAATGCTTGGAAGGTCTGGTAGAGTGTGGAACGATCTTTAAAAATTAAAAAATCTCTACAATTTACCAATAGGTATCAATTAGGGCCTCCAGTCCCTGTATTTTGATGGTACTAATCCCTTGATTTCGGGATTGAAGACAAGTACTGCGAAATTCTCGAAAAGGGTCCGGGATTGGATGCCCTAGTACCAACAGCCAAATGACACTTTGTTTTAAGATAATTGAAAGTACATAATATGTAGTTTGTCTATCCAACAGGAAGCGTAATTAAATCAATTTAATATTAATTAATAATATAATGTTGACGGCGTTGGTGGCAGTTTGTGTTTGTTTGTTAGTCGCGGGGCATTTTAACGCGAATCGATATCGCACATCTGCCCCATGTAATTCACCCCCACGGCCTATCATACTCCTCGTATCCAGAAAAACCGTTGGCGGAATGGGGCTACCAGTAAACTTGCCACAGCCGTCCACCGTGAAGTCCGGAATCCGGGTGGAATATTTGAATTATATTTTGTTGTTGTTCTAGTGTTGCAATCTCGCACCCCTTTTGTACGTTATGTATAATGGGCTGGCCGTTTTCTAATTATTATTGCGGCGCTATTATGGGAATTGTTTTTTTAAATTTCTTGTTACATTGAAAGAATTCATTGTGACGTGCTCTGGGTGGGTTCCTAAAACTTAATTCAAATTGAATACTTTTGGTAATGAGAGCCTTTTAATTGTCTTACTTTTGTTTGTGGTGAGAATTTGCTACGAAATATCTCTCGAGCGTCGAATCAGCTTAAAATTTTCTTCTTATGCTAAAATAGTCAGTCTCGGTATAAAAAATATCGATCTATCTATCCATATGACAAATCGCTTAATAAATTGCAATATAACACAGTTATTGACAGTTTTCAATATCGCAATTATTCAAAAAAAATATTTTTGAAATATCTAATGATGCAAACTAATTGAACGCATTTTTTCTCTTATTTAAACCAGGAAAAAATAAGAATACGTTTTTCGTCGTTTAGCGATGTGTCACTATTCATTTTTTTTTATTCATTTAGGGCAGCACAGGTAAATTATTAAATCAAAGAAAATTGTCATGTCAAAATGCTGTGATGAGGAAAGACCGCAAGATATAATCTTGCAAATATAAGTAACACTGAACTAATAATAATTATAAATACAGTACGATTTATTAACGGAACGAAAATAATGTAAACTTTTAAAATATAACTCAATTTAAAGTCCTTCTATATTCCCATGTTCCGGTTGGGTATAATTTCGGTGGATGATTTCACAGATATGGGATATATATATCGGGGTTTAACCATGGGAAAATTATCGATTAGCAATCAGCGGAGGCTATCGATGCTTGTTTCAAAAACCAATCGTTGAATTGTGCCCCCAATATAGAAAAACATCATTCAAAATGAGGTAGCCTAACAAGCGTGTGAAAGTGTTCACAATTCGTCAACACGGCTGTTAGAAATTGATAACTACGATAAAATTGATTATTTATAGTAAATACCTGTTGGTTTCATAAAAGGGCATCGGTATTACAAACTGCCTATTATATTGAATACTTTGAATAAAGCATCATCTATCATCTTCAACGACTCCCGCTCTATTACTGAATAACAAACAGCCTTGAAAGTGTACGTCGAATTTATTCCTTTCTAACTTTGGCATAATTCACCTGTTAATTCTTCAAACCAATGACGAACTTGACCTTTACGTATATAATTATTTATAGTTTACGTTATTATTGTATGATTTATGTATTTAAAATATAATTTAATTATTTACTTTGTGAGTGTTGCGGGTACAAATATGATCACTAAATTAAATTTCTACATATTTACTTTACTATTAAAAATTGATTTCAATATGTTCACGGTTTGAAGTGGAAAGACAAATATTATTGATAATATTATAACTTTGCTTATCTTATCAATAGTGCCGTGATAAGATTGCGCCGGTGTACTTATCGATCAATTAACGAAGGCATTTTTGATGGGTAGGTGGTGTATAATTAAATATGAAGTAGTAGAGGTCTGCACGGGCCGAAATTTTACAAAATTACCCGGTCCGAGTCCGAAAGACTTAGGCCAGACCCGGCCCGTGCCCGAGCTTAATACCACACTTGTTACCTGAACCCGACCCGAAACCTAGATTTATAATCCTCAGCCCAAAAAAAACCCGTTTTTTATAAATTTACAACAGTTTACGATTCTCTATAGAAAATAGCTAAAATCATCATGTATGACTTATGACGCGAATATAGTCAAATTTTTTTTTCTGAAGAAATAAATACCTTACTCGGGTCCGGCCCGAGCCCGAATCTCAATTGCGCTTGCCCGCCCGAGCCCGGCCCGCGTAGGAGCCCGTGGGGCCCGTGCAGACCTCTATGAAGTAGGCTTATAAATGTTTCAAAATGTTCATGAACTTTGAAAGAATATTTAAAGTATGTCTATACCATACGCTATACGCAACGAAAATTATACATTTTAAAAATTACCACGAGAAATTGGAATTTTTTTGAAGTTTCCTTGATACACTAGGCGTATTCTTAGAACATTCGATGAGAATCGCTGGTATTCTTAACATCATGTTAAAGTTGGTCACATAGTATACCCGCTTAACTGACGTATATTAGTTACAACTAGACTGTCTTTTGGTGAGAGGCATCAATGAACCGTAACTTTTATTCTGTTTTTCTCTGTTATTACACCTACCGCCAGATGTTCCGTCCGTTCGTTTAGTTTATTTTAATTCACGTCAATTACTCTATTAACCGGCTGCCTATCTGATCATCATCATGGCCATCATCCCCCTTCAGAGAATTTCAACTTATCTTAATTGAATAGCATCGAATTTAGACCGAGCGCGCGGTATTATTGATGCACGCAGTGGCAGGAATGGGATCCTGCTTCCGGAGGGGAGAATATTTCCTTTTTGGCGTACCGACAAACGTTCAATTTTTTCGACTAATGTTAATTGGATCCCAATTGTTGAAAACACACATTAACCAAAAGGTAAATGATTACATTAATGACGGAAAACAAGCTATTTACTTAATTGAACCGCTTAGATTTGAGTGTGTTATGAAAAATAATGTCAGCACGTCGTGAACCTAATTAAGTAACTATGCTCTTAGACAATTTATTGATAGTTCCATGAGATATAATATTTCAATTTAAGTAAGAGATTTCTTTCCAGTTTCACTTCTTTACGGAACTTTATAATTACTCACATTAAAATTTGACCCCTTTGGTTGAACTTGTATCATATATAAATAACTTGGGATCAAAATTACCAGATCCACCTTATAAGATCATACTTTGACCCTTTATTGCATGGAAACTAAGAAGTTTTTGGCGACGCTAAAAAAATAATTCTGTTATTTTGAATCAGTACTCCAATATTAACCCGTGACATGCCATCCTAAAAAATCACGTTCCCTGCCATGATGGCATCTCAGTTTCACTGTTTATTGACAGTATTTAAACCTAAGTTAGCAGCTAAAAAATATTTTTTTAAATGTATATATGCTAGAATACCTAAAATGATAAATACTTATTGACAATATTAAGAGAAATATTGAATGACTCAATGGCTCAACTATTTACGATTGCATCATGGGCATGGAAGTGTTAAAGTGATATCTAACTTTTTTATTAAATTCTGAAATTTTGGGCGTCAAGTTCCTCATCATCACGCCTTCATCTCATCGGATTTGTATTGTTTTTTTTAATATTATAACTTATATGTAACCTACACCAGAAAAGCACAGCATTTTTTTTCTTTCAGAAATAATTTTATAACAATTGATCTATATATATATGTATATATATATATGTATATATATATATGTATATATATATATATCCTATGAAACTTAGGTTATCTAAATCGATATTATTATTTCGGTAAATATTTCCAATTCCAAATTAGCTACCAATCAATTTGTGTATTCTTTAAACTCAGTATATTTCGCAGCGACCTCAATTTTATTTTTAATCGATTTATGAATTTGCAGCCGAAGATAATAAATGTCTACGATTATGATTATATAAAGATAACAAATAATCATTTCTCACTCAAAAAATAAAACACTCATTTGTACTAATTCGCCATGAGCAATACCGGTCCTGATAATTTAAAATAAAAATGATATTGGTTCAAATGAGTGTTTTGTTTTTTTAAATATACATTTCCATTAATTGTTGACAGTGAACACCTTAAAAGTATTGCATTTTCATATTATTACGCCCTCCAAAAAAGAGAAATTGAGTGACTAAAAACCTATACATACTCGGTCATGTTCAAAAAAAGTGTATTCAAATAAAAAAATTATAGGAATCAAACAGTAGTGACGAAATAACACCACCCCCCACCCAAGGGCGAGACACTGTTATGGATACAATTATATAATGATATCGTTTTGCTTTCACACGCGACCCCTTTCGAATACTTCCTCATATCGTTTAGGGTCAATTCACGGCAGACTTGGCAAGAGTAGCACGAGCAGCTGATGTGAAAACGCACGTGTATGGTTAATGTTTTCAATTCGAACGGATGGCAATCAACTGCCATTTTTACAACGGCTATCAATAACCACTCGAAGCGCCTTTTTATTTACTTACACGTAAACTGCCCGCAAATCGGATTGGATTTATGGTAAATTCAAAATTGTTTTCTATGGGCACCGTGCCACATTTCAACTTACTAAATATTTATTTTACTCATACAAGTGGCGTGTGCTGAAGCTTGTTACAGTTAAGTGTCAGATAATGTATCTAAAAATGTATCGACATGAACGATTATTATGCGGCTATCATTTATACGCCCTTACATAGGACTTGTCGGCCGGTACGTTTGATCGCTGGACCTGACTATAGGAAATTAAGTGTTGGTATTATTTTAGACATCAGGGATGTGGGCACACCGCGCGTGAGAACCACATTTTAGATTTTCATATATGTGTATATATATAAAGAGACACACTATAGTCAAATTCTCACGTAGTATTAAATACACAAATTAAAATTTAACTACATATACAGTGGAACCCCGATCTACCGTTCTCGCATTGTCCGTTTTCCCGCATGGATCGTTTATTTGTCATAGTCTTGGCTAAACACCCATAAGAACAATATAAAAGAATCCCGCATTAATCGTTCCCCGATTTACAGTTTTCGTCGATCTATCGTTTCAATATTTTCGTCCCGTCACGAATATTATCCCGATTGACCATTTCTGTAGGATATTTTTTTTCGCTCAAATAGTTTTACATCGCATTTAGTTACATAAATAAATAAGTTTTTTGAAAATTAAACATTTTTTTGGTATTATTTGAAGATTTCCCGCATTATTCGTTCATTTATTACGGTCCCTTGAAAAACGTAGAACCGAGGTTCCACTGTATACACAAATTTTAATTGCCGTATAAAGTATAAAAAATGCTGCATTAACCCAATTAAAAGTCTCATTTCCCCATGTCTGGCATGGAGAGTTTTCTTGCAAAAATAATAGTGAGAAAAAAGGTTTACAGGAAAGAGTTCCTCTTATATAATACGAGAGGAATTTTTGTATTATTGGCGTAATATAAAACGGTTTCGTTTAAAATTGCTAAATCAAGGCGAAGTGTCCAATATGGCATTTGCAAGATTTTAGGTAGCATCCTATTTATGTCCGATGAACGACAACACCACCCCCTGCTTCGAGCATGCGATTCGGGGAACAGCTCGTGCCGACGCGGGGAGGGCGAGCTAAATTTAGGCGTGGATGCATCCAAGGAGTGATTCTAGGCTTTTGGGACAGGCGATCCGTGCCCACGCAGCGTGAAAGGTTTACGAAAGGGAAACCAAATTTAAATATAAACGGTAATGTCGCGGATGGTGGTCACGCGGGAGGATGTTGGCGAGACTAGACCGGAGCCAAGGTGAAGAAGCATTCATTGCATCGGAAATGAGCGAAAACGATTTGATATCGGCTCATTCATGCACTTAGATTTGGATTAACGCCGCACCTTCCGTGATAAAGTGACAATCCCATGGAAAAACATTTAACAGTGTCGAGTCACCTGTCATTTTTTAAATGCTATCCACTCGTTGATTAATCAAGAAATCTAAATCATTCGGTTGTATTAAATTACTTATTACTCTATAAAGTATTTCTAATTTATCAATTTTATTAACAACGTAAGATCGTTTATGGATTAAATGATTGGCAAACTCGGAAAAAATATTATTATTGAGACATCTAATGTTCTTTGATTCTATGAAAATTTCTACCTGTCTTCACAATGTATTTGTGTCTAGCTCTCTCCTCGCGTCCAATGTAAAGTAAAAACTACCCTTCATTTTTTCCGGTTATTAGTTATGAATTAAAACTAACGTTGTCAATATTAAAAAAAAAAAAAGTGTAATATGCTTCAACTAGGCGAAAAAATGTATATAAATCATAGTGTTGGAACGGGGTTCAGTGCAGGAGCAATGGGTTTTTACCCGGAGTATCATTTTTTTTTGTAGTGATACATACATTGATTCTGAGGTTTTTTTTATCGTCATAAAATTTTCGTCTTCTAATCAATTGAAGAAGAAAAAAAATTGCCACTTCGCAACACTAGAATTATTTGAAATACTGCGATATTGCCAAGTGATAAATAACCTCATCCCTTTTAACCCTTTGGGGAGTTGATTTGCATCCAGTGTACACTACCCAAGCGAGTGTCGAAATGTTATTTTCAGCACTAAAATTATGTTTAAGTGAGAAGAGGCATGTCATGAAAGACGATAGGCATTTTTGTTTGTACATAGGACGAATCATAAACGGTTTTTGTATATTTATTGACTTATTATTTTACCTGGAGCGAAGCAGACCAAAAAGTAGAGCTGGAGCAAGTATTACGTCTCGTCGGAGCAAATTATCTCAAAAAAATGTTTCGCTCCAGTCCTCTAATAAATATTTCATTCGCAAATAATAATGAATACAAAAATAGATACACAGTTAGTTTCTCGAAATACAAAAAAAAAAAGTTTAATTGAGAGGTTATGTTGCCATTTGAGATTGAGGACAGTCACTCATTAAATGAGATCGTCCCCTGCCAATCTCTGGCAGATGGCCGATGTATTCTGCCCTAAATTAAATAGGACGTTATATAATTCATCAAAAGCTACAGCATAGACAATTGCGACTCATGGACTAGCGAAATAATCGTCCACACGGGATTGGTTTATAAATTAAATATCATTTACGTACACACCGAAAATTTCTTATTCTCCGTGGAATTGGTGCCAAGCCAAGTACTATCTATCACCCACATGGACGTTCTGAGTGCATAGGCGAGAAGGCAGTTGCCTAGAGGCGGCAAGTCCTAGGGAACGGCAAATGATAACAGAATACATTTTTAAAACAGTTTTTATTTTAATTTGGTTTATAATAAATATGATGCCTGAATGTCTTCGATAAAAAAAAATGCTTAAAAAATACACTTTCAAAGGTAGTAATAGAGTAATAGATTAAAAGGTAATAATTGATTTTTATACAGCACATACTTAAACTTTATCGTAAAAATCTTCTTAAAATATAACATTTACAGATGGCGGCACTTTGGTGTAAATTAGTAAAGGCGAATGGAAATGGCCTGGGTCATAAAATAACTTTTTTTATCATATTTATTTGTGAGAATCTTTGTCATTAAGGTGCTCTTATAATATGAATCACCTAAAACCGAAACGGAATAAGTGACAAAATCATTTTTTTATACGTTTATAGTTTCTGTATGTATTCCTATAATATCGGGAAATAATGAAAAAATGTCACCTATACTCTTATGGCCTCAAAAAATCAATTCATTTTTTTTTTAAATAGTGAGGGCGCTATTTTACACATTGCCTAGAGGCGGCGCATAGTCTAGGAACGTCACTGATCACCCATTAATGTACAAAGGGTAAGGGCAATAGAACAAATACATAATTGATCGAAGATGGCACTGCCTCTATTTGCACGGCAAGCCTAGTTTTTCTTCCCATTTGCCGTGTTTAGTATTGTTACATACATAATATGATGCGTATTTATTTACTAATAATGAAAACATAGACGTTTTTACACATTGACAAAGTGATTTCCCACACTTTTAATTTATGGCATAAAGCTATTCTACTCAACGGTATTAATTGGTATAAGTGAATAATATTTCATCTAGATAAACATGACAATTATTGTTTTAATTAAGTATGCAAAATATTATTTGATTCGAAGTTGAATATGTAATGTGTACAAAAAAACATGTTTATATAATTATTATGAAATCAAAAGTTTTCTAAAAATATTTCCGTATTTTTTATGTACCAAGGTCGATGTTCGCTCGTTCATCTCGTAAGTAGAGCTTTACATTTTTATCTCAAATGCTAATTTGATAAGAATGGAACCCGTATTATATACGTAGTAAGTAGTAAAATTCTCATTATGTGATCATTGTGGCGACATCTATATTTCTCACCATATATCAGAATAGAGTATTTTTTTTATTACAAAAAAAAAAACATATCCGTTGGAAGGGTGCATGTAACATTTGTGAATAATTTATTTTTGTCATGTGATTGAGCCCAAATATGAAACGACGCCTTCCTCCCATGTGTGGCATTAAAGTTATATCAGGACCTATCTGGCGCGATTGGGTAAATTGGGTCACTTTCTAGTCGCTAATGTGATTTATCGTTTTTATTCACCCTAAGTAATTGTATTGAAATGGGCAACTACTTTTTAATACAGTAATGCGGAGTGTGTATCACGTAGAAAAATGTATCAACTTGTATTTAAATTAATAGAAGAAGATGCTATATGAAATTGAAAATGACTGGTCGCTGGAGAAGCTGAAACATCAACTCTAATTGTTATTTCTTTCGATTCTGCTTCAAATAGGCAGGTCGTGTAATATTCGGACTAACATATATTGATTGAAGTATGCTTATAATCATTATTTGAACATTTTACTACTTACGTGGCATTTATGTACATTGCATTGTTTTTTTCTTCTTATTATATCAAGCTAATGTAATTTATTAGTAAAACACAATAATCCTTTGTACTTCATTCCACTTTATTTACTATGTCAGGACCGGTTTCGCTCATTACGAGCATCGTCAACTGATAAGAAATATAATTTAACAATGCTATTTATACAAAAATGAACAGCTATAAACAACAATTGGCATTGAAAAGAAAATACCAATTACATTAAAAGTGATTCTAAAATAGCACAAAATTAAAATGTTTAACACATCTAACATATAATTAAAAAGTCATCTCAGATGAATAAATTTAGAATGGGGATTGAAAGTAATTACAAACATAATTAAAATTTGGGAATTCTTTGACAAAGTGATACAATGAAAATAATGACATTAATAGAGTGAATAGGCTTAATGATAGTTTCATATTTTTCCCCGCTTCCAAGTAGTTGATGAGTGTACATGCTTAAACAAAATCTTTGCTTTAATTTTGTGCTATTTTAGAATCACTTTTAATGTAATTGGTATTTTCTTTTCAATGCCAATTGTTGTTTATAGCTGTTCATTTTTGTATAAATAGCATTGTTAAATTATATTTATTATCAGTTGACGATGCTCGTAATGAGCGAAACCGGTCCTGACATAGTAAATAAAGTGGAATGAAGTACAAAGGATTATTGTGTTTTTACTAATATAATGCCTTTCCACCAAGTATTGACAGTGAACACCCTAAAAGTGACTAATGTAATTTATTACATATAGCAGTATGAATATTATGGTCATTCATGAAACCTTCTCGTAGCTTAATTCAAGCTTGTTCAAATATGACACGACTTAATAAAGCAAAAATAAACTATCAGCTTCTCTTGTTGTGTAGTATACTATATCAACTTAAAGATAGTTATTGTGTGTACTGTGTAAATATTTAATTTCGCCTAGTGTGGACTTATCTTTGTTCGGAATCCACGCGACCACACAAACGGGGTCCCAGATTGTCTGGGAGTCTTTTCGGTGACGTGATGTCAATTTATTTCGAGCGGTAGGTGCGTCGAATGATAGTTTTCGTGTTGTTTTTTTTTTTGCGTAGTGTGTTACGTAATTGGGGACACCCAGATGTCCTAGGCTTTCGCACACTCACTCTATCGCATTCTGCCACGCAACTTCGCGTGTGACGAGGGAATAGTTATTTTCTCACAATTAAAGAAAGTGAGGCCGTTAATTTTTGGCACTGATCCGTAAAGCATGGCAATTTCTTTCACCGTATGTTTTTCCCAGATGTTGTTATCAATTAATGTATCAAATCATCTCTCAAAATATGTTATCTGCATTTATTTTATTACGCTAGAAATTTTGTATACTGTCGATTGAATTACGTTGTTTATTGTATCCTGATTCCTGATTGAACTCATAGTAAATGTGCATAGATTTACTACAATGAGATCCTGTTATACAGGTTGTCAGTAAGAGTCGCCATTTTTTCCCTCCGCTCCCGCCATTGTATTTTCTAAAGCATTTAAATCGATCGATTGTAGTAATCTTGCAAAACGTCATAACTATTCACAAAGTAGTATGGTCGCAGAATTCAGGTTATCAGTTCGTTGTATGAATCTCAGATTTCAATACAAGTCAGTAGTTACATCTGTGAATAACGTCTTTTCTAAAATATTCTTTTTAAAATTAATGCAATTGTCATTTTACATTTACGTTCGAGATGAACTACGAATGACGTTTCCACGGTCCTACTGCGAGAGTCTTTGCATGCTAAGTCTCTAGAAAATATTACCTTCTTATATTGTTGGTATGGCCATTGGCTGTCTAAATAATTACTTAGAGTTTATAAGATTTACGACGATAGTTTGTTAGTAATTCCGTGGCTGAGCCTTCGAAGCCGGTACCGGTCAATCTCGTGTCGCCAGCGAGTGTAATCTTCAAATAGTTATGTCTCGGTGAGATATAATTGTAAAATAACCGACGGTTTTTGTTGTTGTTGTAACGTATCAATTGGACTAAATGCACTTATTATTTTACTAATTTCAGTTATCACAGTAATTTGGCCCGCTCGCTCGCTTGATATTATTTCGAAGACAAACAGTCGTAGAGTTTCTATACGGATAGCATTAGAAACTAACCACTGAATACCGTTCACGCCGAATTAGGCAACACACAAAGGTTGACGTACCGTATTATGATGATTGACTTACGTGGTACAAATTTACGATACCATCTCGTATTATTTGATTCGAAAGCGTTCCGCCGATATTATTATTCGCCGAGTAGAAGCAATGAACCTCGGCCTCACTATATCATCTCCTACGTGTTTTTTTTTTGCGGCAGCGCGTACTACTATGGAACGTACTACGTGTTTTGTCTCTTGGCATAAACGAGTGGAAACAGTGCCCGCGCAGAGGTCAGCGTAAACTCGATTCGACGCGTTTCTGCGATGCTATCCGAACTGTGGTTCGTGGTATATATCCCAAAACACACCTTCGAAATGGTGTTCATATCGGAATTCAGATTGAAAATATCATTAGCAATGCTGGTCTTACTGTTTTAGATCTTATGCATTTAGATTTGTGTATGGCTTAATATCGCTACATCAGTGCAATATTATGACAATCGATAAAAATGGCTTTGAACTATTAATGCAATTAATTATTGGCAAAAAATAATGACGAATACCATGAAACAGTACGAAATTCTGTTTGGGAGAACTCGACCTGCGTAGAAATTTACCTTACAATACCACTCGGAAAAAAATATTTACATTTTAAATGCAACAGTGATTTAACTGAATTGCACAACTATATTGTTATTAAAACTATACTGTGTCTTTGACCTTGCTTATCAGTCACATCAGATTTATCAGAACACCAGTCAGAAGTCACAAGTATTAGGATTATATGAACCATAAAGTAACAGTGAGATAAAATGTAAAAAAGTGGATTTTAAGATAAGCATGCCAATCGATTGCTGAAAGATGATCGTTTATAATGAAACACATATTTGTGGGATTACAGGGACAGGCTCGGAGGGGTTCGCGCGAACCCCTTGTTAAATTTTACTAAGGACGACGAGCCCCTTGTTAATTTAAAGGTAACAATATTCTCAGGTCAAATGAGTACATAACTGCAATTTCTGACTTGTATATTTTTTAGGACAGCTTCAGCATACACAGTAGTAGTACAGTTTTGGCCATTTACATTGATTAGTTTGCGGTACATTGCATATTGTTACATATTATAAGTGTATTAACTAACAATCGATTGCTTATTTAAGTATTGTATATAATTGAGAGTATTTATAAAAAAATCACTCCTTCCCCAGAACACCGAGAATTACTTTGAGATTAAGCGAGTCCCTTGTTAACGTATTGCCAGCCCACCGCTACGTATATATATAATCCGTAAAATAAACTAAATAAAATCATAACTAACTATTTAAGAAGTACAGCTAAAACCTTAAAGTATCGAAACTACTGTTTTCAATTTATCTCACTGTTGCTTTGAGATAGCGTGTCATCGTAATTTGACATTATGCAAAACACTAACACTCATTCATTACCTTGAAACTAAGATTTTCAGAATTTCTTAGTGTTACGTTTATGCAGCGATATATCGTGTATTCTCTGTGTATGTTTCTGGTTATAATATTATTACTCTCAATAATCAACATTCGACGGCATTTTTTTATGAAGAAAACTATAGTCATAATTGGAATCCAAACACAGCGTTAGTTTGTTGACGGTTGAATTGTAGCCTGGATAAAAGTGCAAGGTGATGTAATTATAATACATTGCGGTTCATTACTTGTCCACTATGTTATGAATACATAACTTGATCTTTGTGCCTACACATTACCGCTGTGGGTATGTGACAAGGGGACAGGTCAGTACTTTGAAGGTTTCCCGCAAACTTTCCATTTCTACCAACTCGCAAATAGGGATTCCAATACCTATATTAAGAAATAAATAAACCGAACTAAAAAATAATTTCCGCCAACATTGATATCGCAACATAATTAGTAGTTTTATATTTCAAATGAAATTCTTACTTATTTCACAAGCGTAAAAAGTTTATTTTGTATATATAAATGCTGAAATCTGGCAGTCTTAATCAGAATTTCATACAAATACAGTCAGCTGTAGAAATGGCCTATGAGCTCACGATTGTTGGACAAGCGGCCATTAAAATGATTGTACCGTGAGATATTGTAATACATACATATCGACTGTGAAAAGGAAAAAGGACGTAACCCACACTTGTCAAATTTTACAGGAGGCCCAAAAAACGTGTTTTGATGATTTTAGGCCATATGCAAATTATGAATTATACACAACCTTGAAGTGCACGGAGACTTCTCAAATGGTGTTGAATTGATATAATCTAATATTAATTAAAGAAATTGTCCAGGGAAAACCTTTATTTCAGTCTTTTTTCTTGGTTTCAATTTTTTACAAGGTCATCTTTTTCAAACTGAAAAGCTAAATTTAGATACTAATTCGGCATTTGCAGCTTGCATCATTTTGATAGAACGTGTATCAAGTTTGATACATTGTGATTATCAAAAAAAAAGCTGTTTTGAAAAAACTGCGGGCTACGTCCTTTTTCCTTTCCACAGTCGATATGTACTGGTATTTTATTTTGTTATTTAGGTAACGGCCGTGATCCCGATTTCAGTCATACCGGCATACATCTCTTCTAAGATAATGTCAATTCTTGTTAAAATGGTGATACATTAAACACGTTTTTATACATCGGTTTCGCTCATCATAAGCATTATCAACCTACGGTTGTATTGTAATTCCAACTCCCAAAGGATTTATCCATTTTTTGTTAATTATGAAAAGTCTTCTCGTGTCTTTTTTTTACGTTACGAAAAAAAAGCAATAAAATCTTTCATCATTATAATTTTTGGATAGGTACTATCTTTCTAAAGATAATTGAAGGTTTCGTTATTTTCAACTAAATGAACCGAAATTTATTATTGCATTGCGTTGGTTGTAACGACGCGTCGAAAATTTCCCTTAGTTATTAGTTATGTTAATTTTTGTTATCACGTGAATTCGAAATTCGAAGTGTAATTATTTTTCTAGTATTTTGCATATCTTGCGCAAGACGTTCAGTGATACTTAGAGAATCGCTGCTCGAGCCCATTCACTCACTGCCTGGCTATATTATCTTATTTTCTTCCTCTGCTTATATATTATACGAAGCGTTTTGAATTGAGTTTTTCAAACAACAGTTTTATTTGTTGGCCCGCTATCTCAGTGTTCTAAAACTCGGAATTATTTACATAACTTGTAAATAAACTTTGTTTGGATTCATTCACTGTTCGTCTCCTCGTTTTTGTTTTAAATATATATTTTGCCTAATATTTTCGTATACCTATTAAGCATAAATTTCATGTGATTATCAATGAAAACTTAATAATATTGAAAAACTTTTATGAAATCACCAAGCACCTTCAGTTGAAATCTTAAATTCTATGAAATCGTTAAAAAGGCAAAATTTATATTAAGGTTTATTTTCATTGTTCCTGTTTATATGTATAGGTACGTATATTGACAGTTTTTAAAACACGAGTGGGTGAACTACCGCGACTAAATCCAAATATTATTTTCATCGTTTTTATTAATTAAAAATATACATATTATACATACACTTCAATATCTAATTCAAGTTTCTTCATTAAGCTATTCAAGCCTGAATAGCTTAAAGATATTATATGAATACTATCTTCTAAATTTAAATCGTCCCCCTACCCGTATTTCGATTATAAGATGTCATTATCATTACGTAAATAACATCCATACTACTTGGATTTAGGGCTGCCAGGTGTCCCGGATCGGCCGGGATATCCCCGGAAATTGAATCGCCGTCCCATATTCCGGATGAGTACTAAATTCTCCCGGAAATTTAGAGAAAACTATTTAACTTCGAATTCGAAAACTATTAGGATTCGAAAGTCTCGGAAGAGCTATAAAAACGAGTCACGCTTGTATCTTGGGCAAATCGGTAAATTCCTGGTTTTTTTGGATTCGAATGTCCGCAAATCGGACAAATTTTCCGGTTTGAGTTGCAATAAATCTGGCAACCCTACTTGGATTGCTTCATGTCGAGTTTACTTATTTACTTGAGTCGTATCTTTACAATGGCTATTTTTCACTTGAAAGGTGTAACTGTCAATACTCGGTGAAAACTTTATTATGTAATGTAAAAAAAAGACTTTTTGTACTAATTCCTCATTTATTTAATTTGATCGTGACCAGGTTGGCTCACTAGTTGATAATGTTCGTAATGAGTGAAACTAGGCCCTTGATAGAATATCTTTATCTTTTTTCTTGTCTTTATTGTATAATTATAGTAAACAAATTTTGTTCTTATTATAACTTGTATTATAAATGTAACATTGGGCATGAGAACAAACTCTACTTATTATATTAATTTTTTCAGTACCTTCTGCATTAGAATCCTTAGCGATCTGGTGGCTGGTATTCTTTGCGATCTGAGAGGTCCTCACATGCCTATAACGCATGGGTACCCAATAGGTACAACTCGTTCGTTTTCTTTCCATCACAGTATAATATCCCATAGGATTCGAACCGTCCCATCGATATAAAAAAAACCTAGGGTCATTCCTCTTTGTCGGCCACCTGCCCGCTATCGAAACGTCACAAGTTTTCCCCGTGCCCTTGAGCGATTTGAGACTTAAATTCGCCTAAATTTGTTCATCACTATTCCATTTTTCCTTGATGTTGCTTTTGCGATTGATTTTTACAACCAATACTATATTGTGTAGATTGTAGACTACACACGATAAATGTCTCATTCTTATTATGAAACAGTCTAATGGAGAGAACAAGGACAGAAGTATAAATGTATTCACCTATTTTTTATTTATTACAGCTTGTACTTTCGATAAAAAAATACACAGTGGAAGATAACTTAATAATGATATTCAAATAAGTCCGGATGCAAACTAGAAAAACGTAAATTCGCAAGTTCATGAACCGGTTATTTGAACCTGCCGCTTAGAATTTATTTAGCCACTTTTAGGATGCCCCTCGTTTGTTCGTACAATATTAATTTGCAACCCATATGCATACGAGTACATAGTGTCGTTTGTTATTGCGAAGGTTTCAGTAATGAGTGTTTTATTAATTAATTATAAAAAAATCTTGACTGTATACTTACATGTAATTTTTCCCTCAGTTATAACGTATAACGAGTTAATTAGTTAGAAAACTTCAAATAACCTATTTTCATATGATGTGAAAAGTTATATTCAAATCGTCATTTTAAATCAAGTCATCATTCACACATCGCTTATATCGCTTACTATAAAGCAGCATTTAGATAAAAATAACAACTTTTTTTTTTTTAAATAAGTATGCCAATCGATTGCTGAAAAATAAACTTTCATAACAAAACACTGATTTATTTTTTATTCTTACAAAATATTATCTTTTATATCTTTTACCGTAAAATAAAGTATAATAAAACTATTTTAAAAATACAACACAAAAATAAAATTTCAATTATCTCGAAAGTAATATTTTAGATTTATACCACTGTTGCTTTACGGTAGCGAATATGCCCGGTTTTATACATTGTATCATCAGTATTTTACAGATTAGATAATATCAGGTTCAGTAGTAGGTTGTTAATAAATTTTCGTAATATAGCACAGACAAAATGCACATACATTTTGTTCAATTCTTGAAAAGATTATTGACATTAGCATTTTTTTAATTTCATGATTACTAGACCTACTATAGCACAAAAATTTACACAAATTTACGTATATACATATTTAATTAACTCGATTTTTCCGATTTCATATTTGACCAAGCACTGGCCGATCGATATGTATTATTGTATAGCTGATTATTTCTTTTCTTGGTGGAAAGATAAATTATATTCAGAAATTGTTATTTTTCATTTAAAAAAAACTTCCGTTCTTGATAGAACTCTCTTGCCCAGTAACACGTTTATACGTTTTGTATGGTTTGATAAATGCATTCGGCAATGTACATATTTATTTCGTATGAATAATTCACTTTTTTTTCTTTATCTTCGAAAAACAGTAGGCTTATAACCACTTTAGGCTGGTCCTGTCATTGACCCCAACGCTAGTACATGGCATCTTTTTTCATGTGTTTTCGTCGCGTCTCCCTCGCACGCGGCCAGCTTTCGGGTGCGGCACTGCCTTCATTCTCTTTCCAAACATTTTTCTTGTACACATTTATAATTTTTCTGAGTGCAGGACTTGCATCTGGAATTTCAATGCGTTGCGCTTTTCTCCAATTATAGCTCGCTTGTTGTGAAAGAGATGGGTATATGTTTTATGTTTCGTATGTGAGGTCATTTCCAGAAGGACGCTGCATTTTATTTTACTTATTTTTTCTTGTGGGCTGTAGCGTTTCCATATTTCGTATGGCCAGAATGATAAGTTCAATATTTTGATTTCTAAAAGTAAGGCATTATTCCTATATATGTAATGTCTTTCCATCAATGATACAAATTGACGATCAACAAACACAATTCAAGTAATAGTTATTTCAAATATTCTTCTCGGTGCTTTTTATAATTTGAATGTAATTTAAAAAATAAAATGTTATGAGAGAACATTTTACACAATTTGAATTTTTGCGCGAAAGAAACCAGGCATTGTTCTAGAATAGATACTTTTCATTAGAGCAAAAACAATATGTATTTTCACGAGAACTTGAAAATTATAATTTCGCGTTGATTTGACTTGTATCTGTTTTTCCTTTTCCTATGCATACATGCATTGTAGTTTTTGTTGGATTATTCAACTCGTTCTATACATCAATCATCATGTTCATTAATCAGACAACTCCGAAACATCTAAATTAGAGTAAAATATGCATGTATTTCTAAAATTTGATCCAGTAATAAGATAATTAGAAATTACACCAAGTATGCAAATACCGATAAAAATCTAAATATTTAAACAAAATTCTGACATTGTCGCCATTATAACACGATAATTAATTATATCCTACTACTGAACCAGACGACACAAGTAACTAATCTCTTTAAAGGTAAATCAATAGTATTTGATTTACGGTGACCATTTGAATTCGGTTTTTACCATTATTTCAAAGCAAGTTATTTGGAGCTGTCTGATTTATGAACTGAGCGATCGTACTAACAAAAAGTTTTAATTGTTGGAAACGTGCATGTCAGGATCTGGTCGAATTAAAAAATATAACAAACTGTAGCACAATCGTGTTGTCGGTACAAAGTGATCTTTTTTAATCTTATTTATACAATCTATCCCTATGAAATACATTGTATGTATCTTTCTTCTCGCTGTATCCACCCTTTATTGAAATCTTTGACGTTTATTTTTATTATAAACATCATAAAAAATCTGAAGGGCTCTCATTTCCAACCGTAATAATTTGAAGACGTGTATTTTTGTTCTCGTGAATCCACTTAAACAGCAATCACGATGCACCGGGGTATATCACATGTTGTAGTCTGTCTGTGTTAATTCGGTGCGTTCCAGCACCAGATCGATTATTTCGTGTAACAAATGGAGGGGTACGGTGGATTATTACACACAAAAAAACGCTAATGCTTTCCCCGGGTTGAAAGATTTATCCTGTCCGCAGGGCTGGGTCGTGTCCCACGCTGCTCTGCCGGCATAACTCGTGAACACTATAAAAACGTCTATGACCTACGAAAAGAGGGATCGACAACACATGACGTGTATCAGAATATATTTTTAAATGTGTCCAGCCAAAGCCCCCTATAGACTGCTATGGTCCAGCCCATTTACAGATTCTTGCCGGTCCTGATGGTAATTGCTCGACGTTCGTTCAATTCGTTTGCAGCGACCAATGGCTCGAATCACCGCACCAACCTCTCCTTTCCTAGCCCAATTTTTATACTATTATTACCTTCTCCGCATAACTGCATACATCCAGTTAAATCCACAACAATTATATGATATAGTTATTTTCGACTTAATGGTTCTAACGATGACGTAGAGCCGAAATAGATATTCACTAATAAAGGCAATTTTGTGAATGTAAATATTTTTCTATTCTTCCCGTATTATAATTTCATTCTAACTAAATAATATGCAAATTTTATTTTTTTGTGTTCTTTGTACTAATCAATATTTTTTTTTTTTTAGGTAAGAGTTAATCTTCACAACGTCTCGTGTAAACCTGCAAATGAAAACAATGACATATTATCCGACTAGAAGTTGACTCACAATAATATAATGAAACGGTTGGTAAATATCATATATTTTTATTACAAATATTCATTCTGATCAGTTATGACATATGGCAGAAATTTTCTGAGCTTTTTGTCCACCTTACGTACCTTCTTGTATTGACTTTTTAATCGCGGAATGATAGCGGAACCTGACCTTTTTGGAATTCGACAGAATACGAAAATTAATTCATCAATCGCATCGCCAATGTAAAATTCTGTCAATAAAAAATGTCCTGATGTAATCTGACATGTTTCTTTTTATAAAACAATTAATACAGGACTTTTGTTTTCGACTCCTGTATGTCTTCAAAATTAAACCCTTTATCCGCGCCGTCCGATATGTAGAGAATTTAACTCAAAGGATAGAATGCTATAACATGGCGGGGGTTGTAGATCCGACGAGCAGTGTGGTCCTTTTATACTATGAAACTTACCCCGAACCATGCGTCACATCAAAATTACGTTTTTTTTTTATTGTATCTTAAGACTGAAGAGAAACATAATATGTTTATGCCTGCACTGGCGTGCGATTTAAAAAAACAAACCCTTCCGCTTAATCTGACGAGTTCGTCTGTAATATGTTGATGTTTTATTACTAGTTCACACAGGTGATTGCCAATATTTAAGATACCATAACAACATTTGTATCTATTGTGCTGCTCAGTATTTATAAAGAATGACCAGTTTTAACGTTATTTTTCTATATTTTAATTAAACTTCCAAACCAGTATTATGTATGTTCACAACCATACTTCACCTAAACCAGTGATGCACAACCTTTACCTTCTAGCGGGCCGCATAAAACAAATTTATCGTGGGTTCGGGCCGCAAAGAAAAAAATGATTTAAAGTACGCTCAATACTTTTTTTATACAGAACATATGTACGTTCCATGTAAAACAGCCTTAAAATCGTGTAAAAAAATCAAGTGAATAATAGGTTCTATTATATTATTTTGACCGTGCTATTTCGAAAATAAATAAGCCATGCAAAAAAAAGATCATGAGTACTTGCTTATTAAAAATCATTTCATTGTGAAATATTTATATGCAATTCATAAGTTAATGCGTTCATGGTTTTTGTTAATTTTTAACTATTTTTTTTAATTTGACATAATATGCCTGTTTCTATGAACCGATTTATTCTCCTTCATTGAAGAAAAAGCTTGCTTACATTTGTTTAATAAATGTTTTACGTGAAAAAAAGTATGTTTGAGAAAGAGATTTAAGGGCCGCCACAAAATTCAAAAAGGGCCGCATGCGGCCCGCGGGCCGCGTTTGTGCATCACTGACCTAAACCAATCACATAAATTGATTTATTCTGGACATTTGATTTATAGAACGCTGACTATTAAACTATTTAAATACTAACTTATTCAATATGTCATACGAAATTTATCAATATATTTTATTGCATCTCGTATAATGTAAATATATGTACTGTTATTAACTTTGTAGTCCCTAAGGCTCTGCCTCGGACTGTAAAGGGAGAGTACACTCTACTGTGAAATATCCTAAACCAGAGGTGGGGAACCTTTTCTTCTCTAAAGGCCGCATTCATTTTTCTGATTCGACATAAGGCCGCAGTAAACATAGGACGGGATTGATTAATATTCAATTTCTCCCCAATATCTCCAAACCTCGTTTTTTTTAGCTCACCGAAGAATTTGAAATCCTCAATTCGCTATAATTTTTTCCTAGATATCTCCAAACCTGGCCAGAAGGCCACACCGTAGTGGTCAAAAGGCCGCGGGTTCCCCATCTCTGTCCTAAACCCTTTATTGATAGCATTATATAGAGCAAATGTGTCTAGAAAAAATAATAACGTCTAATATATCGATAAACGATTCATTTAGACTAAATGCTTAAAAAAACGAAATTTTAATTTACTTAGAACAATTGGTAATTCAGCAACACCCTATTTTTAAAATATTGACCACCACCACTGCAGCATACCCTCTTTTTGATTGTATAATATTTAACTATTTAAATACTACTTTATTAGGATTGTCATTTGCCATGAAATAATAATAATGTGGGATATAATGGGATACTTTTGTGTTGGAAGGTGCAAATTATTGTAATAACAATGGACGGGCGTTCGGGGTAACCTCTGACGTAAATATTGCCCTATCAGTTAAAAAATGTCTTACAACAACGTTATCGCGGTGGATATTAGTTATCAGCTCTCTAGCGACGGTGTCACTTCCTTTGTTAGTTTTGTTTATCGTTATTATTCACCAGGAATCAATTCATCGAAATTGCTATTTTAATTTATGGGTGCAGGCAATGTTAAAGCACGTACGTGTGCGTATTGACGTCGGTAATTTTAAGTACAGCACACAAACAGATGCCTTCATAATTGGATAAGTATTTCCAGGTACTAATTTTGGTAGATAAAGCGATATGAATCACATTGCTTCAGCCCACCTATGCTGTTTGTATAACGATGTAAAAAAAAAATGAAAATTGGTTACATGCACATTATAAAAGAAGAAAAATAATTGCCACAGAATATCTATCCTAAGTATACAATCACACTCGTTGTTTTTAATTCGACCAAGCAATCGTTCCAGCAATTAAACTGTGTAATATATTTAACCTTTTTTTTATAACAGAAAACCACTACGCTAGTTTTAACACTTAATAGGCGGGAAACGACAAAAGTCGTTTTTAGCGTATTGTCAGTAGAATGCGGATCGCGGCAAATGTCCTTATTTTATTTTTAATGATTAAATGTCACGTATGATTTTTTTTTAAATTTCAATCGAAAATATCGTTTGGTTTAGAAGTTGTGTTGATTTTAAGAATGTAATATATTTGTGCGCTAATCACTAAAAAACGCCCGCTACAGGCTTGAGTCTATTTTAAAAGCGCCCGACTAAGAAGTGTTAAGAGGATTACTGATGATGATCGTAACGCTTTGGCTAATAATCTAATAGAGCCAAATATGAATTGCGTAACGATATAAAATATTTGGCAGAGATTACTATGATATCAGCTTTTTTTTAAATGCATTTATTTATCCGAGAGCGCATCGGTGCAGTGGTAGCATCGGGATGATAAGAGATGACGGTCCATTTTATGCAGGGCGTGCATGCATCCAGGACTTTTACTTTCAGTCGGCTCCGAGACAAACACCTTCACACCACCACACGCCACCAGCATCATCATTCCCTCGCACAACTGACTTGATTCGTCTTGCTTTTATATACATATATAAAACTCGGCTACTGCGCTACGCATGAGCTGCCGTGGTATACTTTCAATACGGTGCAATCCAAGATGGGTGAATTATGTTTAATTATTTTTTCACTATTTCATTTACATTGTTATAATATTTTCTGCTAATTTTAATAATTGTTCATTATGAATATTTAAAAAAAAATATTTTAAAAAAATAACTGGGGGTAGCGAGACCGATTGGTTTATCACTAGTCCTGTCCTAGCTTTGTATTTCTATCCCCACTACTCTCTTTGGAAAAGAGAGATTGAGCGACTGAGTAACAAACAGTCCTCGTAGAAAAGCTTACGTTAAGATACCTCCATTAGGAAGCCATGACGAGCATTATCAACTGATGGCTAAACGAGCATTACTGATCTGATTAAGCTTCGCTACTCGAAGAAATATTTAAAACCGACAGGAATGTTTTTTAATTTTTATTTTATTTAAAAAAATATATTTGACATTACAGATCATTACGCCAATGCGTCAAATATTTTGAAGTTGAAAGATCATACGAGATACACTCGTATGAGAATTTTTGTAAGTCACATGAGATTAATTCAAGAAGAATGAACTTCACAAACACCCATGTCTTAGATCTCAAATTAAAATAGAAAAAATCCAATTTGACATTGACCTTACTGGGAATCGAACCCAGACCCACCTGATAGGTAAAGCAAGCTCTAACCAACTAGACCAATGATATCGGTGTTCGCCAATGAAATTAAAAATATCGGTATAACAATCGTAGTTTGTTATGCAAGTAATAATTAATACTGAATACTCGGCAACGTCAGCCTTCACCGTTTGTGAATTCGTTACATTTGCAACCCGAATGCAACCGCACCCACTAATGGACTTCTTCATTCGATGCATTCCTCGGAGACCTAAAAGACGATAAAAAACGTATTTATTGACTCATTTGTTTGATTCTTGATTGATACAGGCTATGTCAGGCATAATCTGATGTTGAGATCTACTGTTTGGTGTTTGTTTTTTTGTTTTTTTTATTTTTTATTTATTTATTGTATTATTAAAGCTATTTATATTACGACATAAGTCACACATCAGATTTAAATTTTTTTCACAAGTTCTCTACACATATGTTTATTTATTTTCTTCAAGAATGTTTAACCTGCGTAACTCTCTCATTTTTTTTCGGTAATGGAAACTACGAATATAAACTGTAAGATCCGTATGAGCATTTTACGTGTCCACTGTCCAGTCACTCCAGTCTATAAAAAAGTTTCGATTTTTTTAATAAACGTCGTATAATAATCCTTATTTGTTTAGTCTTATATATAAATTAAGTAAAATTAAAATTTATATGTATATTTTTTATCGACCATGATTTATGGTAATCGACACTTTGAAGATTCAACTTTAGCCTATTATACAGATCATTGATTTTTATGGATAAAATTGTAGACCAATAAAAAGTCATTTTATACAAGTTTGACTCGCTTAAAAAGGCGTCACGGCTTCGCGGGTGTGAACCTGTAACACCGAGGGAATAGCGCCATTCGCAAAATGCATCAGCACAGTTAATATTCTTTGCTTCTCAGGCGTGATGCATGTCATATCCCGACTGGTAATTATTCCCACAGGTAAAACTGAGACGTCTGCTCGTTAGCGGGCAGGCCGGTCGAGCCAAGTGTGCGAGTCGCGTACCCTCGCATCCACACCAGCCTTCACGGTGGATGCGCAGAGACAATGCTGGGACGGGAGCGACCTGACGCTTCCCAGGGTCACAGCCCCGCGCGAACTTTACTCGCCCAGATATGTCACAAAACAATGGAGGTTTCTTTTTTTCCCCGGCATACTCGAACTAATAGCTCAAGAAAATTATCCGACTCAATTTCCGAATAATCACGGCTTATGCTCTGAAATCGCAGGCAATTACTTCATATAAATGCAGACTAATTAAAGTATCGTTAGATGCAACCGTGTTTCGGCATAATGTATTCTTCGTTGTGGTACTTAGGTTGACATAAAATGAAGTTCACCTCTCCGTCGGTTTTCATTCTAGAAATGTTGAATGCCAATCAATAAAAAATGAAGCATTATGTCATTATCCAATGATTAAAATACACAATGCATTATGACTAGATTCTCACAACTGTGTGTACTTTTATTGATAATGTTGTATGTAACGTAGTTCATACGTTATCCATTGAACCATTCAATTTTACAAGTAAATATTTTTTAGATCCAAGTTTTTCAATTGAACGGTTTTTACTTACTTACTTTTTGCGCGTATCACAAACTTTTATATCGTGTGTTTATTTTTATAAATAAAACCATTTACTGCAACCTTAATCAGGACGCATAAATTAAGATATCCGATATTATTGAGGTCGTATTATTGACGTCAATTACTTTAACTTAAAATAATATGTTTTTGATCATATCAACGACACTGTATTAACCATACGTGCTTTGTTTTCATTGTCTTTACATACTGTACGATAATATATACTATAGCAGTAATACGTTTAACGAAGAGGCCTTCTCAACTTCAAACCATCTAATAGACATATGAAATGAAATCGTGTAGCCCGAGTGAACGGCGTCGATTAGGATCATATTATTTTCCATGGATATGAGCACATTGGTTTTTGAGACGCTCTTTTCGTGGGGTGTAGCGAGTCCACATTTATTAGCTCACCTTTTCATTTTCACAAAGTGCTTGTTTTTAACGGGCAGACGATATGCAATAAAACAAATATATATTTGTTTTGTTGTTCGTACACTCGAGCTCAATTAATGTTAACCCAGTTAGCGGCACACTATCTGACGCATTTTATTTATGTGAATATATTTCAGATTACTGTTTTTTTTTTTACCATTAACGTATTCACTATTCTTCCTTCATTTGCTGTAAGGGAAGTCAGCGAAAAATATCATATGATACCTCGGAACATTTTTAAAAGTTTTGTTTACTGATTGTATTAAAAATAGTCATATCAGTCAATAGAAAGGATCGATAACGTTATATGTACTACGAAATAGCTATCAACTATGTATAAATAATAATGATAGAGCTGAAATATATAGATATTTTTTCACTTTATTTGATGAACATCATACACAACATTCATACACGGTTTTTTTGTGAGCAATTCCAAACAAATAAAAAGGGCGAATCATATATAATCATATGAAAAGCTTAAATGATAGAGCATTTAAAATTATCAAAATAAAAATCGATCGACTAATAACGCATAATTTCGATAGTAAAGTCGCCTAGTATTTATCTTGATATGGTATAATAATTATATAGTAAAAGTTTGTCGTCCTCTGATAATCTCCTCGTCCTATCCTAATGCCTTGCCAACGAATGGGATAGGTTCGGTTTGTACTATGCATATAATACGACCAAGCGTTGCGTCAAATTTTTGTGTCATTTCAACCATAACTGAACCATTCTTTTGCGTAATTATATTGATTGATGGAAATAATTGAGATTTATTCATGGTATTATTTTTTTAAACGGTCCGTATAATTGATTTGCAACAGCTTGTTTTTTTGCGATCGGGCTGTGTAAAATATTTGTTTATTTAAATAGTAATTTTACTGTATGGAGTTCGGTTATAGTGATAAAATAAATCAATATAGTTGAGCAATTAGTATTTTATTATATGTATCAAAGGCTATGTTATAAATAGATGGGTTTTATTCAAAAGGGTTTTCTTTCGGAATTTATAATATATGTCACTAACGACCCGGGTTCCGCCTTTTGGCATATTCAGGCTTTTCAAATACGCGAATGTACTTGAACTGTACTTGTACTGTCGGTTCAAATATATTTGCGTACTTGAAAAGATTGAAGATGCCGAAAGGCAAAAGCCGGTTCGTTAGCGACAAGATTCGTGAAAGAGTACAGGATTCAGACAATTTAAATTTGGTATTGAAATTCCATCAAGCACCTTCAGTTAAGATTCTAACTTATATGTCACTAATCATAATTTATATTTTTTCTGTGCAAATCGTTTTATCGAAACTACATAATAGGATTTTTACAAGAGTGATAAGTTTTCTCAGTTTCGAAAAATGTCAGTCCTCTAAATATTCCGTGTCACTCTTTTTCTTTCTTTGTAGAACAAAAAATATACAATCTTTTTTGCTCAGCTTATAAACTTGATAAATAATTCAAGATTCAAACAGTTAAACATCATGAAGAATAGGAAAATTCCTGTGTCATTTGTAAATAAATCAGATTATTTAATGTAAGTGTCGTACAGCAAATGGCTTTTTCCTTCTAATATGTTTTATTTATATGCGATCAATCGACCGCTGAATAGTTTATCGAGATCACCCGCGGTGCGTCAGGTACCCCTGTCCCGTAAAATGTACCACAGTAGCGAGTCGCCCTGTCGGCAATAGACCTCCGCCTATACTTACTTCGCCAGTCTTGACTCCTGCGCCTTGTGGTCGACTGACGATGTTCGATTCCTCCAGCGATGTAGAAGTTAGTACATATTGTGGTAGTGGAGCAAAGAGTGACTAGCTAAGAACACGCCGAAGAAGGTGGAGAAGAACGAGTCTTGCGGGGCGTTGACCCGAACGGGGATCCGTCGTAAAGGGACAGTCACGACGGTCACCTTCGTGTGATATTGCGTCTGTACGCAAGCACTGTAATCAAAAGAATCGTTAGACGTTCGATTAGATTATTGCAGTCTGTCTACAATGCATCCTCACTATTTCATTTGTATTCAATTTTGATGCAATCATTCTCACACTCTTTATTTTCCTAAATTGAACTAAAACAATACTTGTAGTTGATATTATTTGGTACGTTTATATTATAGAATGTTATATGATCAATACCAGTTTTGCTTATCAAGTAAGCATTTTGAAATTTGGATTTCTATAAGTAATTATATTTCACACATATCCCGTTCCACAATCTATTTCAATTGTAATGATGATTATGTTGCAATTAGCTTTGCTCCAATTTACCTACCGTACTTATATATTGTAACTTATGAAAGATGAGATTTGTTTATTTTTTTTTTCAATAGCGCTCTTATATAAGAATGTAAATGGGTTTAAGAATTCGTTAAAAAAAATCTGTTCGTGGATTTACTTAATACATTCATTTATAATTATACTTACATTCTGCTTAGTAACAAACAATATTTTGTGTAAATATGACACTTTTTATTTATAACAATAATAGTCATACATGTTGACAAACCACTGCTAATTATTTAAAATCTTGTTAAACATACAATGTCTTTCCATAGATCACTTTTAGGATGTTCACTGTCAATACTTGGTGGAAAGGCATTATATTAAGAAAAAATAAACTTGAAATGTATTTTTCTTATACAGTTGATAATGCTCGCCATGAGCTGATAATTCCTGATCTTGGTAAATAAAAGGGGAAATAAGTACAAAGGAATGAAATAATAACTCGCATGCAATTTAATTAAATAACGCATCTTTAATGTTTTATTCGTATCAACAGATAAATACATACGATGATTTATTTATCATCTGAAATGAGCGTGTAAATGCGCCTTTTGTGCTCGACCAATACTAGATACTGACGGACGCTGGGTTTTAGGTACTTGCGTACATAAAGAGTTCACTTCGCAGAGCCTACCTCTCCACTATCACATTCATCCAATAGAATATTGATAGAGTAACAGTAGTTTATTGCTATTTCTGCGTGAATTCAAATAGCCAATTTATCAACGAGTTTGTTTATAAGGCAATACGCTAACTTGACTGACATGGGTGTTTCTTTATGGCACTCGAGCGTCGTCTGTGTCCTCGGAATCTTCTGAGTTATTATATATGTCAAGTGGTTATATTAATTGTAACTTCCCATTGACATTATGCATAACCCCGTGACTCCACACAAATATGTGATAAAGAATTAATAATTTTTATACCAGTAACAAATGAGTTGTTGGAAAATATAATTAATGTCTGTAACCATCACCAAAAGTTTCTCCGGTTGATTTTACTTTTTTTTTGTATTCGACAACTTTGGATTAACTTGGATTTTATTTTCACCAATCATCCCGACTATTTAATAGAGTAACGAAAGCTTTCATAGTTTTGTATAATAACATAGTTATAAAATTAATTTAGTTTTAATCTTAGATATGTACGTAACGCTAAATCTAAATTTTGACATTTAACGTTATGTAAAATGCATATTTTCGCAAGTGGTGATTGTGAAAAATGATTCGGATGTTTAAACAGCTTTGTTCACTTTTAATGTGTTCACTGTCAATACTTGGTGGAATGGCATTATAATAAAAATAATAAAAGATTTTTATTAAACAGCTTTGTATTTTCACGCTCTGATTAAACGTTGCCTCACTTGTAAGTAAATCTGTTCCTATTATATTTAGTAGACGCGCATCAATCCACAAACATCCTTCATTGCAATTATAATGAATTAACTCACTTAACAATTACGCGAGCCGCTGGTTAGGTTAGTAGCTCTAATTCATCTTCTAAAAAAAATCGACCCATCTCAAATTTCTCTAATATACACTAGGTTATCTTTTTATGCAATGCATATTGAAAAATAAACAGCAGATATAATACAAGAAGGTGTCCGACATTACAGTAATTTGGCTAACGTAAATTCCAAAATTGTATTCATATATGCAACTAACTACTTAAAAAAAATATCAATCGAATTAATAAAGTATTCATTTATTCTAATCGCGAAGAACCATAGTCTATGTCAGGCATGGGGAACTGGTGCGGCCTTCTGGCCAATTCTGAAATTCTGCACATTTTGGATTTGAAAATCTTTGGAAGACCTAAAAAAAAGGTCCCACGCTGCTAATTTGGGTAAATCTGTAAATTCTTGGGATATTCGATGTCAAAATCCTTGAAAGACATAAAAAAGGTCCTACGCTGATAATTTTGGGAATTCCGCAAATTTCTGGGCATTTGTATGATTTTTTTTCCGGCCAAAGATTCTCTTGTCAATGTTTACTGCGGCCTTATGTCGGATCAGAAAAATGAATGCGGTCTTTAGAGAAGAAAAGGTTCCCCACCTCTGGTCTATGTGCATACTAACTCTTCTACTGATAAAGGTGATTTCGAACTAAATATCAAATTGTACTTACTGACTATCATACTAACGACGATAAGTATTATGATTAAAAAATATTAAACCGTAATGCTAAAGTACTTTCTTGAGAAATTAAATAAACAACGATTTTCGAAGTTATTTTTTTAGCTCGTACTGTTTTCCAAATTTTTTATAACTTTAGTTCGCGATTCTAGGCATGCTTTATCTTAATGCTTCAGAGTTATACGGTTTTTTTAAACTTACGGAGCGCATCAACACGTTATATGTAAGCTAAATCTTTTTAAGCGATTTTCCGTGTAAAACATCAACCGCATAAAAAGAGGATCGAGTGTGGTATTTCAAAGTAATCTCGGTCTATCGAATCGGATGTTTTTTTTTTAGAAATAATCTCAGGAATTTGCGTGTATTATATATAAGACACCGTAGTATGTGAAAGTCAATCGATTTTATATCCTTTCGTAACGGTCTTTCCGCATTTAGGAAATCCACTTTTACTGAATAGGTTACCTACTTTTCAGTGGTGCCCTCAATGCGGAACTTATTCGGCCTTTGATGTCCTCGGGTTCTCTAAAATACCTGTGCAACATAATGAGATGACTGTGTATCTGTGGAATGTATTTTTTTTTTAAGCCGCGGGGATTTCGTGATGATTTGTTGATGGTCTCACTATAAAAGCTTAACATTCCTGATATCTTTTTCTATGTCTGTAAATGATAGTTTCCGAACACTGTGTATCGATATCGAATTAAAAAAAAAAATCTCTTACCCGAAAAGCATATCTTACCATCGGATAAGTATCCCTAAATATTTACACGGTATATTTTGACTAATCAAAAACACCGTGTACATAAATAATAATGTGTAAGCAAATATGTAGATTGGTTTCAAAATATAAATCATACTAGTTGCTAAATTATATGTGTACAATTTATTTTTAATGTAATTTTCAGTACTCGATTAAAATGAAACTTTATTTTTACTCGTTTTAGTAATTAAATGAATATACGTCTGAAAATTACTTGCAAAGTCGCATGTAAATTATCGAAGAGTGTGTGTATATTTGTGAAATTAAAATTTTGAAATTATAGCCTGAACGTATTTATTTATTCTAAATTAAATGTCAGTGGATGAATTTGTTTTGAATTGATAGCGATAAAGAAAGCTTAGTTTGTATTGATAACGCGGCTTTAATTAATCAAACATGTGTCTGATACTAACGTTCTGCTTGTCATAATTATCATGTGTGATAACATAATCATTAGGAATTGATAATGTCGCCGTATGCCTGTAGCACTATCCTTAATAAACTCGTATTTGTCAAAGTTTTTACATCGGTAAATAATATTTTATAGCCAATATATTTAATACCTAATCATAACCTCTCTGAAAGGTTAGGTTGGGTGACTGATTCAAAAACAGTTTTCCGCATTGACAGTGAGTGGGTGTTGTTATAAACTAATGTATTTCAATAAATATCACAACATACAATATGAAAATGATCTCCTCTCTTAATCCCCAAGCCTCCAAAATTAATACATTAATTTTTTTTTAAAGTATTTCCGTGTAATTATGAACATGAAAATATATATATTTTTGGAATTATTTATTATATATTTATGAATTATATATGTATATGCAACATTATGTTCACAGTCCAAAAATCTCACGTTCATAAAAAATATATTAAAATTCAGGGACTTGCTTCGTACCAGCGGGTACTTACCTATCTCACTACACTTATTTTACTGCATAATGATTAGATTATTTATAGAAACCTGTGAATAGACTATTTATACGGTAAACACTTGTAAAAAGCCACGTTTAAAGTGACCCCAGGATTCAATATAGGGTCCAGCACTGTTTTCCAACAATGGAGTGGTCGCAGCTTTCAGAATACCGCGACGACTCGAGATAAGATTTATTGCTATATGTAACAGGCTGGATAAGAATGATCTATATTTCTAAGAAAATATATTTTATATATTTCCCCGCAAGATGTCGAACTTATTGAACATTTGAAGCGTCTCAATGATTCTTCAAATGTTTCATTGTAATAATATTTTTCAAATTCCCGAAATAATTATGTAATTGAATGTCTACTATAAGCGTATTCGTTGTGTGATTATGTCGTTGAATATATTATTAATACGTTGTTTAACAATCTTTCTATTTACGGTTGACTCGCAAACCATTAATTATATCTAAGCATTGTATTGCATTGAATGATTGACAAAATTAACAACTGTTAATTTTCCTTACAAATTTTTACGTGTTTCTGCTGTGGAATGAGTAAAACATTCTTGTCAAATTATCTAGTCAAGATTGTGTTTGTTACATATGTAATTATAAAATACTATCCACAGACACGTATAAAACTTTCATACCGATACGAATACGGCTTTAAATGTTTCATATTTCAATTTTAACGTCTTTATACGAGATAAATTATTTAATGTAAAAATTTTGTGATTCGTGTACAGCCTGTAGCAGGTATCATCGTACTATTATCTCGTATTCCTATTGTCCAAGGGCAACTCTAGCTAGATCTTGGAGGGTCAGAAATCATAAGAAATCCAACAAAGGCTTGTGTGCAATGAAACCGAGACCTAGAATATTTATTTATACATCTCAATCCCTCTCAAGCAATTACTCCTGCCCTATTCTTCGCTATTTTCACTAATAAACGCCGCATTTCTTGCCCAGTCCCATGCGTGAATGACCCGATGACAATCGTATATGTATAATAATTTACTATTGTATGTTTCTTTTTTCATCTATTAATTTAAATAACAATGATTCTTTTGCGTTTGGGGAATGAGAGATGTTGATAATTTATACGCTCGTCTCTTATTTCGCCATTGTTGACGACTTCTTTATATTATATTTGGTGAATTAGAATACTAGAAACTCTCGATTCGTTTTGCTTTCATTATCTAGGTTTCTAATTGCAACAGGTTGTATGATTTTTTTAAAAATATTAAGATATTTTCCATGAGAATAACGGCCAAGTATTTATTGAAACCTCTTCTGAATTCTACCGTTATGTTATGCTGCAGATATACGTAATTATTAGTGTTTATATTTTTCTACGATTCGTTTCAAAATTTTCTAGATTTTTTATTGTTCGAGGACCGCTATTCTTAGGTTTCCCGTTACGGCGTCATTTTTGCAGAGGCAGTTCGTTGATTGCGACTTGGCAATATTTACAAAAGCGTGAAAAAAATATACTTTCGATTCACGTTCCGATCGCGCTGTCATTTTGCGCGTTTTGTCTCGGCGGCCAATAACGAGTTTTTGTTGTATACGATGTTTTACTATTGCAACGAATAGTATCCGTACCCAGCGAAGAATAAATAGGAAAACATAATCGCCGTTGAAAACTTTGAAAGACTAGTGCAATACTTTTCATATTATATCTCGGTGGATAACTAGATAGCTTTGTTTGAACATATCAACCAACACATTATATTATCGATACTTGCAATTGTTAAGCGACACATAAATGATAAATTGATAACTTTCATACAAAGCTAAAAAATAAATGAAACATTTATGTGAATATAGAATAATATTTTTTTACTCACTCCGTTTAGAATTTATGCAGTGATTTAATGTAACTAGCTGAACATAATCAAATGCATCCTGGCTTTCTAACCGTATTCATCTGTTAATAAATACCAATGTTTTCTATTTTATACTTGATACACTCGGAATTGAAAAAAAATAAATTTTAAAGTCTAAATTATACTCATTGTATATTTATTTGCAGATGAATAAATAGATTTACGGTTTGTCACTAACTGTAGACTATATTGGGCATTTTATTATTGATTTCAATCAACCTCAGAAGTTGTCAGTTGTCACCATTCAAGTAATTTATTCTGAATGTGTAATGATTATAATCGAAACTGTCATTCGAAATGTATATAGGTATCCTTCGACTGCTGCAGTGTTTGTCGGTTAGAATCAGTCCAATTTAAAACGACGCAGTTAATTTATATAGCTATTAATAGACGTAACCCTTTGTCGCGAAACGTTGACATCGCCATGCAGTAATTATAATTAAATTTATTCCATCGCTGACCCCTCAGTCGCGCACTCGAACGTTTATGAATTGAATCGCGGCCATTTACACGAATGACTGCTCCCCGGGATCTGAACCGGGCTGACCGGACGACCGGTCCCGACAACAATCCCATCGATCCATTACAGCGATCATTGTTGCACCTAACCCTTCATTCTGGTAAACTAGTAGTATTAGTATTATCTGCAGAGCCTCAATATTTTTTGGTGTCGGCACCTACTTCAAATTTTAATTTCGTTGTTACTGAAAGTCTTCAGAATATATTATCTTGTATTAAAATCCACGCCAATCACGAACCGCACTGAATTTGTTCTTTATATTTATATACTTATATTTCAACCCTGATAATACTAAATAAATCAGCCCGAAGGTCTATATTTTATATCACACGTGAGAAATAAATCTAAAATTTATTCTATAACTTATTTTTTGCGGGGACTTCTAGAAAATTGCGGGTTTTTTTAAATATCAATTGGGATTTTTTTTTTGAAAAGTTATAATTTGTATGATTATTTTTAAAAATCTTGGCACATTTCTTTACACCATGTCATTGTTCTTATACAATTTTGTTTCAATATTAATTTAAATTTTTATCGGTTGATAACGCTACAGATGAGTGAAACCGATTCTGTTTTTTTTTTTAATTAGTATTTTTTGATCTTGCCATGTTTATTTATACAGTGCTACCCTTGTTTTATTTATCATATGTGACGTCTCGCCTCTTAGTTTGAGAACTACGCTCTCATCTTGCTGCAGCGGAACTGCATCCGTGGTGCATCATCGACACCGCTGCACCAATTTCAACTGTCAGCCCTGTGCGATCCTCGCGTACATGTAACTTTTTTGTCGGACAACTCTTGCATTGTTTCCCAGGGTTTTCAGGTCACCCCTTTCTCTCTGTTTTTAAACAGGATTATTCGAGATTTAATTTATTTCGCGTTGATGCCTTTGATAATGGAAAAGGACACATTATACCAACTGTGTGACAGATCTCAGCAACCTACGTAATCAAAAGTTAAGAAGTGTAGGTATCACTTTCGCCTCATTTTTAACAATGTGATGATTTATTTCTATTTACTCAAGCATTCAATTATTTTTAGATATGTATAACAAGTGTCTGAAATTATTGAATATCTTTCTGTTTGGTATATATATATATCATATACGTATTGAGGCTTTGAGAAATGAAGTGAGCCGTGTAGCAAAATGATGAATTGTAAGTACAATCAAGTCTTTACTTTCTTTTTTGTGGCGTGTATCTTTTTATTTGAGACATAATACAATAATACAGTTTGTATTTACTGAGTTCACTCTACTTTTAAGATTCTTGAAAGACTTCATGTGGAGTATTAAATCTTCTCTTCTCATGTCCCCAAATTGCAAAGATTAAACTAGTAAGAATTTTCTTTTAGCTCTCAATTTTTTTTGACTGCAATCGTGTTATGATTAACTTCAATGGAAACGTGGTTTTGTGTACGTAGTTTATACCATTTAAATAAAATAGATTGCAAACCAACTCAACTAAAATAACACGGTATACACTAGAGGTCTGCACGGGCCAAAATTTTACAAAACTACCCGGTCCGAGCCCGAAAAACTCACGCCCGACCCGGCCCGGGCCCGAGTCTAATGCCGCACTTGTTACCCGAACCCGACCCGAAGCACCGAGAAATTTGAAATCCTCGATTTGGTATACTTTTTCCCCAGATTATCTCCGAAAGTCCTTTTTTTTTTTTTTTTTTTTAGCTCACCGAGGAATTTGAAATCCTCGATTTGGTATACTTTTCCCCAGATTATCTCCGAAAGTCCTTTTTTTTTTTTTTAGCTCACCGAGGAATTTGAAATCCTCGATTTGGTATACTTTTTCCCCAGATTATCTCCGAAAGTCCTTTTTTTTTTTTTTTTAGCTCACCGAGGAATTTGAAATCCTCGATTTGGTATACTTTTCCCAACATTATATCCCAAATTCCAAAGCCCGGCCCGAGCCCGACTCTCGATTGCGCTTACCCGCCCGAGCCCGGCCCACGGGCCGGGTCGGGTAAGAGCCCGTGGGCCAGGCCCGGGCCCGTGCAGACCTCTAGTATACACTAAAAAGAACGAATAACACAAAATATCTTTACACGAATTATTTTTTCTAACACGATTTCCAGACTAAAAAAACACAAAAGCTGATTACGAATTTCAGTAGTAAACGAAGTGCTTAATTAGACCCTAACACTGGACGTGTCAGAAATTTCTAGCGATGAAAGCGTTTTCATGTCCAGTCCCAGTGTATAATCAAGTAGCGGTGCATAGTATTATTTTACTTAATTAAGATCATATGTATAATATGTTGTGTAATTTATTTATTGTGTCTTCATTATTACGATTTTCTATACCATAAAATAGCAAGATTCAGGGAACCATTCTTAATTTTTCCACTTTTTTACGCGGCTTTTTGTGGAATTTATCCGCCGTGTGAAAACAAAAAATGAGTATGTATCATGTAATATATTTTCGATGTATGAATTATTGTCTGACGCCTTCTCGATCTTTTCTACGTGTTCACTAAAATCTATGATGCACTGAATAATCATAGTTTTTATTTGAATCCTTTACATAAACTAAAGCTTTAATGAATGATCACTGACCCTTTTGTTTCTGAATGCAAACTATTTGGAATGCTTCTACTCGTAGAAAACATGAATGCAGTACGAAGAATACTCTTAGGTACTTACTCTTCGTTGCATTCTCAATAGCAGGTATAGAAAGTACAGTGGTGGCGTGTACAGCGAATGTTATGTTTAAAATTCCATTCATTAGCAATACAACCAACGTTTAATTATATGTACATACACTTATTTTCAAACCTTTTGATTTTACTCAATGAAATCTCAAGTCTTTTTTTTCAATATTAGATTGCATTAAATCTTCTTCTCTTTACCAATTGTATTGATATTTATATAACAGATAATTGAAAATTATTCGGTTATAATATAGCGAATATTTAGTTTTATAAAAAAAAATGATAGTCCTTGTATCCATACTCAATTTCGCAATGAAGTAACAGGCGGTTATCGCAGAAAAGATTCTGTTAAAATAAGCTCCATTGGGAGTCCTCATTCCCCACATTACGACCAGACATAATTAGTAAGAAAAAACTAATTCAACATCACGCCATCGTCAGATTAAAAAAATCCACCCTCTCAGTACACCACGAATAGCTTTAAGATTAAACGAGCCCCTTGTTAACGTATTGGGAGCATGGCTGGTATACAATAAGGTGAGCGTCTAAAAATGTGTGATCCTTTTATATTGTCAATTGAATTCCCGTGCATTATTTCGTTATCTTATACGTACGTACGTTTTCATATCTAAAAACACCACTGATCTATTTTTTTATTAACATAATAAAAAAAAATACAGGGAACCTCATTCCTTGTCTTCCATACGACCGAGTTGCGCTGGCCTTAATTTGAGGTCTTTAACCCTGCTGTAGCTATAGAAACTTTGTGTTCTTCTCACCCCTGTTTGAGAAAAATGGATTTGAACGTTGAACTCCCGTCATTGTGGCACAATTTGAAGTTGTTTGGTTCCTCACACGTGTTTATTTGCCTTTTCGCACTGGCTTCCAAACATTTTTCTCCATAATGCGTCGATGAGATATGTATTGGTGTGCAATTATTTCAATAATAAAAAATATATATATCTCTTACATTAAAAACATACGTAACATAAATCTGTTCTCGTTATGAACTCGAATAAAAAATATAACAAGATAATCGTTTTCTGCTCGTTTCTTTTACGTGCGTTTTATTTCTAATTAATTCTGCGCATAATGTTTTCACAATATTTTTATCTTTTGTTATGTTGTGCACTTACTGCACTCGTAAAATTTAGGGAAAATACGATTCTATTACAAATAGCAATATGTTAATCAAGACCATATTTGAATCATTGAGTTGCAAGCATTTTCTTTGAATATGACCTATAAATGCTATATTGTCCTTTTGCTTCAATCCTATTTTGCAAGGTGGGTGAATCCTTCAAATTATATCATATCTATTGCGGAAAACATTTCGAAAATTTGGGTCATTTGCAAAAAACCACAGATTGAGAACTGAATTTTGTTTTGATACACGTTATCTGCATACAGATTAAATGGTTATATTACATTTGCTAACACATATACAACCAAAGCCAAAAATAATACATTAAATGTTAGGTATGTATGCTCAGCAGTTTTTCATAATTTATTCAAAACTTGAATAGGATTCCAGAATGGTTTTGCAACTTAAATGATACATGTATCCTTGTTTTCTTTCAAAATTATTAAATTAAGTATTTACTAATATATGACAACTATAAGCTAAATTTATTTTACTGCTTATGTGATTTTCTAATACGACGATTTTTTTTTTTTACTAATTTATGTTTGAGAGAAGCTGATTCTTGAACGGAACGGCTTCGCGTATTAGAAAAGAATCTGGCATCCAAATAAAGAATCTATAGGCACCATTCATAAAATCCTTTTTGTCTCGAACTGGACATTTTTATTTCCGCTCACATTCCTGTTGATATCCTGGACAGGCGATCTTACGACAGCTTTTACTCGTACATATTTATTTTCGAATATCCTGCTACTATGAAGTATGAATGAATTACAATTCCGGCTCTTTGTTACATCCCTTAACATTTATGTGTATTACACACACACATTGTATTTATATCCTCTTGCATAGTATTACTTGGACATTGTTTTAGTAAAAATCGTTTTGATTTGACATTGTTGTAGGTACATTTTTTGATTGTGTAATTAAAACTCATACGGCCGTACAGAGCGGTTCATAAACCCCCTAGTTTTGTTGGCTCGATTATACAACATACCGTTTTTTATTTGTGTGACACATACTCTGTGACTCTTGGGGCATGAAAATAATTACAACATTAATAAATGCACCGAGAGAATGAACAAAAAAATGCATTCTCAGCAGAGATTTTTTATAGTCACTGAACTGTATTGCATTTGAGATTCCCCCTGATAAATAAATATATTTTTTGTTATCTGATCGTTCCAACTGTTTTTATAATAACCCGGATTACTGATAATTTACGTTCGGTTAGACTGGGCCCTTTGATTGCATCGATAAATTTAACATAATGACTAATAACCAAATCACTTTGTTGTTTATTTGTTTGTTAATCGGTTTTCATCTATGCATGCAATAAAATCGTTTTTACGTTTCAGTTCATTTAGATTTAACAAGCGTGTTGACAGTTGGAGAGCAAAATTACTTGATAAAGAATATTTATCTTTTATTACCTCGACTGGAAAACCCAATGAATCCTTAATTTTTTTTACTGCACAGCCATGACAAAAAATCATGGTTTTGTCGTCAAATTTCTATTTTTCTCAAATATTTAAAAATTACATGCTCTTTTATTTAGGAAATTAGGCATCAGATTCATTTGATAACTTTTACATTGATATTATGAACAAGTAAGCGTTTCAAAATTATTGCTTCACTTACTAGACTCGTCATTTTATCGCTGCCATGACTCAAATTGTTTAAACCTTTTCGAGAATTTAACTTTGCTCGATAAAGTACAAACGATTGAACATTTTAATCGTATGAATTTATTTACTTAAGTATATTTAATACGGAACCGCCGTGTACGCATTGAAAAAATGCTAATATCTTATTTTAATATTACGTTTCCTGCATTTTGTCATGCGTGTTATTATTTGAAAAAAAAACGATTTAATTCCTAAGAGAAATCTCTCTGATATTACAATACTATTAAATATTTTCAAGGTACCAATTTTTGTGAGTATATTAATTCTTTATTTTTCAATATGTACCATGTAACGGTGAAGGAAGTTCGTCTCACCACTGAAAAGAAATCATCTGTTTTTATTGTCTTCACCCTTCTCAGCAATACGATAGGTTTTGATCTCCCCGAAGCACTGGTCGGTCCAACTGTCATCTCATCTCCCAGCCGCCCGTCAATCAGGATTATTTTACGCTGCCAGTTTTTGGCGGGAAGTCACTACGCGCGTATTCATTATTCGGTCGATTTTCGTCTTGGGGTCCGATGTAGCTGCGGTGTAGTACAGTGGTACTGAACCAGTTATGCGTGACCCTCGAGATTGACAGTCAAATTCATTGATAAGAGTAAAATGAATCAATAAAAATTGTTATCGTAATCACCTTACTTTAAAAATCATTCAAACTCACAAGATGTTTTACCAAGGCAGTCTATGCGATCGGTTTACTGTACACAACATTCAACGCCAGTCTGGCCAACGACAAACCTTCGCATCGCAGCAATATCAACACTTAAATCCTTTGTGTTTATTTTTATTACACAAAATATTTACAAATAACCGTCTGATAAAAATATCATTGAAGCCGCCGTCAGGAGTAAATTTATGACCGTAACTTCACAATACAGCTTTTAGACCTTTTTTGTCCTATTTAGAGACATTGATACCTTTGTGAAATAGTGAAAAAACATTTATAAACACATTCGAAATCAGTCACAATTCCCGGGACAATTTCCAAAAAAGTCCCGGGACGTCTCGACACAGAATCCCTAATTGACAGTGATTGTTCGGTGATTCCTTTCTCGGTGTTAGGCTGAGGTAACAGTGAGTGGCTTGTCATTGTGGCGCTCGCAAACAATCAATTTGATGATCGGCGTCGACCTGTTCGATGTTTGCAGCCGCTGCACTGCGCAGTTTTATTGCTCGTTGCATCATTGCATTATTCTTTTTCCAGCGGTAGGATAAACGAGGCGTCGTTTAATGCACTTTTATTACTTGGCTGCATCTATTTAACACGACGCAGAGCACTAATAGGTTTGCTTGCACATGGCACATCAAATGTACAGTGACAATAAAGTGTTCTGACTAAACACTTAGGCGGCATTTGTGTTTTTTTGGTCAGTGTTAGTTATGGCTCTATGTAGTGTATAGAAAAAAAATATTAACGATGTACATCGATTTGTTCATATATTTTTTTTAGGGAGTCGGTAACTTGGTGGATCAGTTGATCAATCAGAACTCAGTTGACAATGCTCGCCATGAGCGAAACCGGTCCTGATCTTTATAAATAAAGTTGAAATAGAGTACAAATGAATATTGTGTATTTTCTTAATTTCTTACAAACTTCAAAAAATACAATAATTGAACGCTATAATTAATATCCATACCATTTGAATAATATGCCTCAAGATCTATTGATTTAACATTCATCCCATTATAAAAAATTGTGTCCACTTTTAAAACAATATTTTATTCTCAAGTAATAATGCTTTGGTTTTGTGACAAAGCGTTTTATAACAAATATACACCCCCCTTATTTAATGTGGCATATTGTATGGACTGCCTCCATTCAATGTAATAATTTAAATCTACATTATATAAAGCTCGGCATTTTTTTATTATTTATTTATCATTGAGTTATGCGCGTTATCTAACATATCTCAGTAAATGATTAATTGTTGGTTTTAAGACACATTGTTTTAAACCCAATATAACCCCATCGCCCTTTATTAGAGGTGGCATCACTATCCTTTGTATCTAAATTATAATATAAAGTTCATCATATTTCTATTATTTATTATTGAATATACTCGATATACTTAGTATGTATTTTTTTTAATCATGGAATCGTTGCGGATGAGTTGAGAAAAACTATGTATGTTACTATTATTGCGAACGTAAATGTTATCACTAATAGATTTCGTCTCTAAAAATAGTGTAGTTCGTCATACGAACTCTGAAATTTTATCGAATATTTAGCACAAAATGCAGGTCGCTGACCGCATGGCTCAAAAAGTTACAAGGTCTCTCGGAATCTGTGTCTACAATGCAAAAAAAAAACCAACAAAGGTAAATAATATCCAAAATAAATGCGAACTCGTACGAGATGCAACGAAAGTGCATTGCATTGGCAGCTTCTACTTTTTGGCGGGTAAACAACACTGTGAAAGAGAAATGTCATCGACCCGCGAAACCCATTCGCTGTACATACTTGCATTCAGCTTTTGGCACACAGTATATTGTCATATTTATTCGGACTTTGGTGTCTTGTTTACATAAAATATTAGTATCACATTTGTCATTGTTTTATAAAAAGCAAAGTTGCTCATTTGAAAGTATGTAATGTAGACATTCAAAAAAATATTGCCGGCTTGCATTATTTGGTTCCGAATGAGTAAAGATAGCTGTAAATAGTTGACCATATGTGGGAAACCTGTATCCTTTGAATGAATCCGATTCATTGTTTTCGTCCATGCATTAAGTAGTGTGCATTAATTTTTAATCAAATTTAATTTAAGGTTATTTTTGATGTTGGGCATCAATATGAAATGGTGTACGGCACTTTCAGATCCTTGTACACATGGCCTTAGTTTTAAATTGAACATTTAGCATCGGTTATAAGTTTTTTTGCGATTTGGGTGCGATCGCTTCAAAAATGTAGAAAAAATCGAGAGACGAGAAAGTGGGGGACGTTAATCAAAACATGATTGACCATCCCATCCCCATGTCGTTTCAGTTAACTCACCATTTAAGGCGGTAATGGTCAACAGGTGTGTGATGTCAATGTTAAGTCTTCCACCGATATATTCTTGTAAGATGATAAAACTTGCACGAAAAGTTTCTAGAAAATTAAACCGAGATACTGTGGTCAAGTACCCATTTTAGAAACGCTGCTTTACTGATTCAATTGATGGTACGAAGCCAACGTTTTATAAGAAAAGACAGACATAAAACACACATATTACATTGAATACTGTGTATTTTTAAGTAACTTAATCCAGTAATTATGCTCATTATGAATAAAGTGTCAAAATCGGTGTCACCTTTTTATAAAACACTAGAATGAATGTAAACAATACAATATACAGTGATCCCAATAAGGCGGAATCTTGACAGTACCATGGCACGTGTGCTTATCTGCTCTCGGCTTGTTTGTAGCATAATGAGTGATCAGCCATCACGGTGGCGAGTCAATGACTCCTGCGAGAGCTCGTAATGAATGGCATCGTCGAACCCGCGGTGGAGACTTGATTAGCCGCTATCATTTTTCACATGTCAGACAAACACACATAACGTGCTACTTGTATCAAATTGACAGGGAAATTTGATTCATTTGGCGCGAAACATTCGGTGTTTTATGATTTAATGACTGACTTCTATACTTAAAGAATAAGGTAAAAAATAGTATAGTTTTTACAATTATTGTTGTTAGCTAGCTACTTAACAATTCTTATTTTGTTGCATATCAATTTAATTTCAATTCAATCAATATTATTTTTTTACGACGTCCGCTCCCAATGTGGAGCTTATGGACTCCTAATGGAGTTTATCTCAACAGAAGTGTTTCTACGAGAACTGCTTGTTACTTAGTTGCTCAACCTCTCTTTTTCCAAAGAGAGTAGAATTCAATCAATATAATAAAACTAATTTAATACCTTTTAAAACGTTCACAATCAGTTAAAGATTTAATGCAATCATTTTTTTTTTTTAACTATTTCCATATTTAACGCGAAATAGGTAGAAGTAATAACAGTTAATTTAACTAAACACAGCTTAATATAATATTCCAGTAAGGCTAGATTGATTTGAAAACATTTAACACCGTAAAGTTGCATCGAATAAGAAACCTTTTATTGGTAACAATTCAAGAATAACTGCGTTATTAACAATTGTAATATCTTGGAATCTGGATTGAAAAAAAACGCATCAATATTTATTAATAATATAACCCGTTTGTTTTGTTATTCATTTTCGATTATATCCAAGAATTACCCACATGCTACAATTTTGGTCAGGTATAATACCATTCCATTATTCACAGTCGTAAATTATTTCTTTTTACGATCGATTTAATGAAAGGCAATTCGTATGCGGTGATAAAATAAAATTATTATATTTAATAGAAAATAGACCGTTGAATTTCTTTCGTCAGACAATTGCTGTAGACTCTACATATGGTATACATTTCAAAGCCGCGAATTTACGTTGTGGTGATATGATATTATCATAAGTGGTTAGAAACCTATGGAAATTGGTTAAAAGTCGGAATGTTTTATGATTAACTTAGGCGTTGGCGATATTATAAAATTTCACTTTTTTTTGTTGGGAATTATTGGGTTTGAGAATGTAATCGTGCCTGTTTTAAAAACACGTCCGCACTCAATGATAACAGTGTATAAACTGCCTTCGGAAATTGTCTGTGACAATGTAAAACAAAGATATAAAATCGATCGTTAAACATAGACACTGCTTTTCTTGTTGCGTTATCAGCTATCTGTTAATTTTAATGTAAACCGCTACACTTCATTCGTTTTTGTGCTGCGGGAATATCAACTACTCGTTTAAGCATATATTTGATGTGGCTGTTTTCCGAGATATATTATTTTTCTTAGATTATTACACTGTTCAGATTTACGAATTATTTATTATAGAGATGCCAAAGTATCGTTTATATTTACTAAAAAAAAATAACAGCCTAGATCAGGTTTTCCAAACTTATCTTTCAATGGAAAACTTCGCAAATCTGGAAATGTTACCGGCACGTAGCTTATTTTTAGGTCGATTTGAAAATATTTTATTAATCACTTATTATTTATTAATTAATTATTTTTAAAACATGTGAACAAAAAATATGAGTAAGCAAAGCTCTTAGTAATTCAAAATATCCGCCTTTACTTAGATATTTGACTATTAAACATAGATATTTATCATCACTCGATTTTACTCGATCATCACTCGTGTTGCAATATATATGTACATATTACCATTTCAGAACACCTATTAAGGTCCCACGGAACACCAGTGTTCCGCGGAGCATAGTTTGGGAAGTCTTGGCCTAGATAAAAGTAGATTATGTCATTAGTTCTTGCGTATTTTCTAAAGTATTGCTGTTATTTTAAATATTTTTATACGTAAGAAGATTGCACATGTATTTTATATAGTGATCATAATCAGCTAAATTCATAAAAACTGTTGTATATATTGATAGTATTTCTCGTTAAATGAATTTTCGCCGTACATATCCCACCTATATTTAATGTATTGCAGAAATAACTCGTTTAAGCCTGGAACATAATAAGATTTTATATTAAAGCTAGCTGGTTTACGATAATATGGGGCGTTACGATTCTGTCAACTGTAACTTATCTATATAGGAAAATACTAAAATGTAAATAACGTAAACAATGCAAAGTATTACTCGTTACGTTGTTATTGATCTTTGCACTTAGTTCATGCTGAATGTCGTAAAAGTTACTATGCGAAAGTAGAAAATGAAAGGGCTCATAAAAGCCAGTTGAATTTTTATTTACTTTAAATTTTTTACGACGTTGATTGGAATGATAGAAAGCATTGTGTTTATCGTAACAGAACGGCTTTGAGATACAAGTAGTTAAAAGCACTTGTATTATTTTATTACATTTTTCGAAAGGGTGGGAAGTGGATGTTTAATAGCTAAAAAGATTGTGGGAAAAAGTCTTTTAAATATGTAAATCACAAAGAAATGATGTCATAATGTTGATAATGCTTCGAAAGTTACCTTTATACCATTTTAACCTATTTCTGCTCTATTGTATTATACAAACGACGCGCAATGTAACATTTTAACGGAATGGATTTAACGAGAACTGGATTTTAATCATTGGATATATATCAGGATAGGCGATAAGGTTGTCACTGTCATTATGCCGTTTTAATGAACGCATTAATGTTAGTTGGGTGAGAATAAATGTAAAAATCACATACCTTTTTACAATCCATTTAAATTGTACATTTACAGATTCGAACCTTGTACTGAGTTTAGCCAGTGCGCCAATAAATACATTAGAAACCCACATTTTACAATTTTAAAAAAAGTTAAAATAAATGGACGGAAGACGTAGATTGGAGACAAAGTTTTTTTTTCATAAGTCGATATGTATGTGTTCAAGTTTTAAAAGTTTGGTCGTGTACGTCATCAGAGTGAGTAAAATATCTTTATTTTTTTACAAAATATATGATTTAAAATGTATTTTGGATAGGGTAAAAATATCAAAGTATTTCAGTTCTACAGTTTTTTATATGTTATACGTTGATAGCTATTTCGGCTTTCGCCATCGTCAGAACTATCTGACGATGGCGAAAGCCGAAATAGCTATCAACGTATAACATATAAAAAACTGTAGAACTGAAATACTTTGATATTTTTACCCTATTAAAATGGAGTTCTACCAAGTAAATGCCAAATCAATAAATGTATTTTGGATATTTAGGGCGCAAATTGCTGGAAATTAGCACGTAAACGCGGGAATTCAATTTACGACACTGCAGAAATCGCACTCAAATATTAGGAAAACGTGAATTCCGGATACGATAAATTGGGGTTTTACTTTTTTAATTTAAAGAGCTTTTTTTTAATTGAATTGATTGAGATTAATTATCACTCAGTTTTGTGAGATGCAATATGTATCAATATCACAGTGTTAACGATATGCGTCCGGGGTGACGCCTTTTTTGTTCCATTTCCCACGGTTTAGATTGACAGCAGCCAGGCACTATCACAGAAAGCCGTGTGTGCATAAAGGGTATGCATTAAAAAGTGCAAGCGAGGGGAGGGAATGCAAATAAAAGTGTCCAAATATCGACGTCCATTGTTGACCACCTGTTCCCGTTGTGTTTGAGCTCACTATAATTTTGCATCGAATAAACAAAGTTTCGCGCTCTTTCTTGCGCTTCATTGCATTGAAGACGAGGGTTGCTATCATACTTTAAATATTTGTTTCAATCATTTTTCTATTCCACTTTATACGCCCGTTTTAATCGGCGGTTAATATTCCAAATTTTTCGACTGATTTTATTTAATTGAGTTAGGAATCAAGATCATTTCTAGTACCGTTATGATATATAGTCCGGAAAATTTACCGCCCGTAATTCGCTTTCAGCAATTAATCGCTACCAGTTCACCGCCTCGTTAATTGATTGCATATGCAATTTATAACATAACAAAGGATCGCTAGAATATTTAACCGCCTAAAAACAATTAGATGTTTTTCCAAATCATAAATATATTTTTTTATTAAGTGTCTGCCATTTGTTGTGATAAGCATATTTTTGTTATTCTATGAATATTAATTAAAGAATTAATAAAGAAACGGTGCACGGAAATATGTAATATAAGGTAGATAAAGTATTTTACTAGTTTCATGTATTACAGAAAAAGTAAAAATATCCATTATTTAAACAATGGGTATGTCACGGTACGTTAGGTTAGGTAAAATTACCTAAATTTATAAAAAGTAAAAGTATTGCCTAGCGATGAAATATTTTAGCAATCTATTTATTTGTAGGCCTTAAGAGGATACAGTACCTTTTCGCCTGAAAACAGAGTAAATCGATCGTTTGCCGTCGACTAAATCTCGTGAACCGTTCACTCAAAAAATTTTTTTTTCAATAATTACATTTTACAAACGCTTTTTTACACTATTGCATTTTTTTTTCATGAGAATAGTCATATTTTAAAGGAAACACGGCAAACACAAAAAACGGAATTTGAAAAACTGCTTTACGTTGAAATCATTTTTAGAGATTATTATAAGATACCGAAGTTTAATGTCTTAGAAAGAAATGCAGATAAAGGTTTGTTTAAGAAAGTGAATTGAGCAGAATTTCCAATTTATGTTTTGTAATGATTGTACATCCATTTGAAATGTACCATTTCTCCCACTTTTTCTGACTGATTTTTAAAGGATAATTGGATCATAAATACTTCTACAAAAAATTGTAATGATAAAACATTTTATTGTTTACATTTAAAAGCCAAAAAAAAAAAAAAAAATAATAATACCAATAAATGGTAACCATTTTTCGGGGATGTCTTTTTCTTACCTACCATTCTTCAATTTGAGCTCAGTTTGAGATGAGGCTTGGTCTGGAGTGGATGTGCCGAAAATTTCTTTAGATATTTTTAAATCACTGGTCAACGAACATTAGAGATATGAATCAAAGCAATGTATTTTTTACACTACCATAAAAAAAGGTTAAATATCGGTTGGGGTTAGGGTTGCGCAAAGCGCTGATAAATAATATTATTATTTATAATACAATAATGTCTTGTTCAGTCGAAATACTTGTAAAGACCAGTATTACTTTAGTTTATGGATAAGCATTTTGAAATAATTATTCTGCAATGGTTTTAAAAAGAGATTCTATTCAATATAATAGTAACAGTAGTTGAATAAAAGTCATCTAAATGGAAAAAAAAACTTCAAAATTATCGGAGAAGCTAAGATGTTAATAGTAAATATTTTTTACATAATATACAGATGGTAAACCATGTTTTTTGCAACGTTAAGTTTTTTTAATTGAATACATTTTTCTACCGTCAAACGTGTTTTTTTAAACTTATAATTGAACAAAACAGAATGCTAGAAAATATTCGAAATTGATATATGACAAATATATATACATATGTATGGATACATAATAAACTTGTGAAATATTTTTATTCATACATTTAAGTCATTGTTTTGTACCACTCAACAAAGTTAGTCCGATGCAGCCGATATAACTTAACGACTTTAATTTATCTATTATATTAAATGATTGAAGACCATATTTTTTCGATAACTTACCAAATTATGTAACAATGTTATACCTACAATACATTAATATTCAAATCAATCGCATGGTTTGAATTATTTTTAATATTATTAGTATTATGTTTTCTTGACACAACCCTGAACTTTGAACTTATATATCTCCGACAGAGAGGAGGTTCTCAAACATAAAAAAATACGAATATATTTATGCATTCGATATAAATTATTTGAATAGATATAATATGTATTTAGTTTCTTCCTTATTGAGTTAGGCTATATATAAACTTGAAGTAAAAATAAGCACATAATAAAATTTGCTAATGGCTTGAAAAAATTATTAACATGGATTATGAATATTTTCGATAGTTTCGGTAGTCACTTAAGAAAAAGTCATTTTATAACAAATAAACTTTGTTATTCCACTGATCGTTTACAAATTGTAACACGTATTTGGCTTTTTCGAAAAGCGTTTTCAGACCAACTATTAATCGTCAAGCTATTAGTTAATGATGTTTACATTTATTCTAAGCAATCAGTGGAATAATTAAGTTTTCTGATAAAAAAAAAATTGTTATTCCGCGCATTCAGTAAAATATACACCCAATCCTTTTTTTTACGCGATTTATTTTTTCGCGATTTTGAGTTTCCGCGATTTTTTTGGACGGCACCGTTACGCTTTTTCATACATTTTTGGTACTTTTTTACACGATTTTGGAACCGATTTATCAAATTATATGAAAATATTTTGTTTTTACGCACCACTATCTGGAACCAACGGATCATCCTGAGATTTTGGATCCTAGATTCACAAGGTCAATAGAAATATGGAATCCGCAATACATTTTAGACGCTATTAATAAAAAACGTAAAGAATACACTGTGCGAAATGTTCAATCGATTTGATAAGAAGGATTACTTAACTTACAATAATTTAAAAATATCGAAGTTTTTTGTCTAACACGAAATAAAAGACAAAGTTAAGATAATTTTCGGATTAAATACATAGTGAAAACTATAGCGCGAACCAGAAACAACTATCAATTGCAATTTATAATTCTTTTACTCAATACTTTTCTATTTTAATCTTATTATGTCAATATTTTTTATGTTTTAATCTTTTTATGCAACAAAATTATTTTTCAAAACTGTATTCATCAATATCAATATCATAACAAATCATATTAAAACAATATCATAACAAATAGGTTATACAAAATTAAAAATAAAAATTAATTATTTCAATATATTAGAGAAAGTTTGAGAATTTTGCATTGTATGGTTTGTTTTGCTTCTCCGAAAACCGTTACTTTATGAAATACGATAGCTTACTGTTACATTGCAATACCTCATTACTGTCTATATACCCATTCGTGTGTTAGGTGGTATTGTTATTTTTGTAATGAAATATAAAAATGTTTTGCTTGTTTTGATACTGTAAAAATACGTATAGTGGTGGTTACCTATTTCAGTCAGTGCAATATTTATGCTGTAGGTCAAATTAAAGTTTTGCATTCCTACTGAGTCGCCTTAAATTGTTTACGCGAAAGCTATTAATTGCTGGCGGTAAATTTTTCTAGACTCGTGATTTATCTACAGATTGCGAGACCACAGAGATACTACATTTTATGGGTCTGTGAAATGTGTCGTCGGAAAAACAATGAAGATAATATAGCCGGGATTAGTAAATGTTGCTGTGAAAATTTTATTACTTTTATTTCGCCAAACTTGGTTGGCTTTCCGAGATTTCACGAAATTTTGTAAAACGTAACGGTAATTTGCTTAATATCTGTTTATAGTAAAGCGAAGTTTCTGACCTCTCGTGAAACAATTTAAAGATAATTATATTCACTATTGAAATACATTTTATGTCCAATTAACCTCGCATGCGGTAAGCGTGGCAAATTTTCTTGAATTCGCATGCCTTACAAAACAGCAATATTAACGTGTTCTGCCACATTATTAAAATACAGTAATAATGTGTGAAATAAGCGCTTATTTCTCTTCCCGCATTGTTGAGCAATTTCAATGGTGCCTTAATATCTTTTGCCGTTATCTTTGGATTCAGTATTATTATTGTATTGAGTGACGCGTTCACAGTTAAAATAAAATTGATCATTCAATTAATGCTTACCCGTATGTAATAGACATGAAGCAGCGTTGATTTAAATGCATTTAATTATGTTGTGAACGGCAGATTTTAATTCGGTAGTAAAAAATATAATAGGTATAGTTACCGGGTCTGTGGCACAGTGTTCAACGTCGTTGGCTTCCGTGGCGGATCTCACTTCAATTGCAACTATGAAGGGCTTTTTTAATCAATTTATTGATTTCTGTTTGAATGAAGGCGTTTGCAATGTCTATAAATTCCCTGATGGCGTAGTGAGAGCCATCACCAGTTAACTACTAGTTCTGTTATAGCCCCTATTCGTGTTTCGATACTTTCTTCGAAAAATGAGAGGTTGAGCAGCTGAGTAACACGCAATTCTTGTACAAAAACTTCTGTAGAGATAACTCCATTGGGAGACCATAATAAACCTGACGTGAATTTAAAAATAAAATTAAAATAACGATCTGCGTTTTATTTAAATCCATACTAGAAGTGAAAGTACGTTTTCATGAATTAAGACTTTCATTTAATTGGACATTATTAAATAGCTGGCCAGTGGCCGCCAGTATTTTATTAAGTGAATTTCAGTAAATGCTGGGACGTCCCGGGAGCATAGGCGAATAGGCAGTCTCCTAGGGGGGGGGGGCAAGTCCTGGGGAGCGGCAAATGATCACAGAGTATATTTTTATAAAATTACTAAATATTTTTGACACACAAATTTAGCTTAGAATAATTAATATGATGCCTCAATGTATTTGATAAAAAATGCTAAGAAATACATTTTCCAATGGGTATAAAGTTTTTGAGGTCTGTAGACTAGTAGAGGATTTGAATTTCTATATGTTTTCTTAAAATATGTAATGAGAAATAATGAAAGAATGACTTATACTTTCATGTATTTCTTAGTTCGAAATATAGTAAGGACGCTGTTTTAAATTTTGTCTAGAGGCGGCACATAACCTAGGAACGTCACTATAAATAAATCTAATATTTGACCTTTATGTTTAAATACTGATCAATAATATAAATACTGAACAAATATATTAACTAGCCATAAATTAATTTATAAATACTACTTTAGGTACTATAATGCGATGCATTATATTATAATTGCTTACAACGAATAAGTTTTTTATTATTCATCGCCGTTATAGCGATCTATTGACGTAGAATTTAACGGCATAATGTACAGAATTCGATACAGCTGGCACGTGTTTATTAAATTGACTTTACGTTGATAAATAATGTTATTTGTTAAATAAAGTATTGAAAGTTTGAAGATAAGTAAATGTGACACTCATAGGTTGTAGACTGTTGTAATGTATCGATCATGTCACACAACTCAAAATAATCGAAACGGGAATCGGATATGCAGTTAATTGTAAAATTTTGCGCTCTATCGGACCCAGTGATCAGATAATTAAAAAATATGCTAATAATTATGAACGCAATTTTGGTATTGTCTGTGTTATTACATGAATATTTCTTAATTACCTTACCTGGAAACACCTGTTGATAAAATGAGTAAATCTCGGGCACAGATAAATATACATGGTTGATTTATGGTGACATTTAAGGATTGATTTTTCCATTATTAAAAACAGATTATTTAGAACTGTTCTACTAATGAACCGAACGATCGATATATTGTTCTATTAAGTAGGGAATAAAATCATTAATATAATAGTAAATCCAGTATCGTATTTCACATCGTTTGTTATAATTACATATATTATGCAGATTCCCTATGTCGTCGGGTCCATACTTTTATGCATACTTTGCCGTGCAGCATTAATATGTTGATAATTGTATGTAATATAGCGAGAAGCGTTTCTTCTAGTGTTATCATTGTTCGCATTGTTAAATCTGTATTATTATTCAACATAGCTCAAACAGGTATTTATGGTTTTTTTCTTTACAGATTCTGTGCACATCCTAATCCCCTTATTTCTTTTCTTTACTAGGGGATTTGTATTGCACGGTTCTCTCACTTCTGTTCGTAGCAATAACACGCAGGGTCGAAATAGACGTCGATACAATTTTACAATGTACACAATAATTATCAAATGTGATTCGAAATTTTTGCATGTAAATGTGAATATAGTTCGCTGGCCGCTCAATCTTTAATCACTTTTTGTTTATAATTTTAGGCCCTTTTCAGTTGGAATGCGAACAGGACTGTTGCCTAGTATTCCTGGATACAATTAACTCCTTGCTATTGATATATTTGTAGTTAAATCGAAGCAGTCCAGCTTAGGTTACCAATTTTTATCTAATGCTGATTATCTAGTGTACTTACTTAAAATACTGTGGACTTAAAACACATATGGATAATGTTTTTTACTTTCGACAAAACATTCTTAAGGGAAAGAATAATAACATTGATTGTTTACAAACGGAATCTTAAAATGTTGTTTAACCGTTTTCTCTCGTGCGCTTTTATTGTTACTACACGGTGAGACAGTAATATATATATATATATATATATATTTTACCATGTCCGCTCCCAATGTGGAGCATGTGGATTCCGAATCTAGTTTATCTTAACAGAGGTGTTTCTACGAGAACTGCTTGTTACTCAATTGCTCAACCTCTCTTTTTCCAAAGAAAGTAGGAATAGAAGGATAGGGCTAGGACAGGACTAGTGGTTAGCTAATCGTTCTCGATATGCCCCGTTCATATCAAGACATCACATACATCCATGCCTTCGAACAGAAATTTGTAAATTAATTGTAAAATCAATTTTATTAAACTGTCCGTACTCGGATTCGAATCCGTGACCTTTGTAACCGAAGCCAACGACTTTTCAATATTAGAAATAAGTACCGCAAAACCTCTTTACAACAGACTAATGCCGGTGAGGTGTCCATTGAAACCGAAAGTCCATCGTATAAACGAGGTTTTCCGAGTCATTTTCATCATGTTTCGTACTTTCATCACAATATATTGACGCTTTGATTTTTATTTTGCCATATTGCTCACATATATGTGACACACATTCCAGATTCAAATTTTGTCGTTATGTCCGAACTCTGCCATAACGAGGTGATATTGTATAACTCATTTTTTTTTTTTTTAAATATGTATATGTCTGAATAACCAAGTGTATAAGTTTTTTTTTACTGCTTCTACAATCGATAGATTCGCTTGTCAACTTTATCTACACGCTTTTAAGTGTCGTGTAAATATCGGGTTGTCTCGTTTAAAATTCACTAAAACCTGTTCAAACCTGTAAAAATATAATAATATAATTCCTTCCTTGTTATTTGTGTTCATAATCGTTCATTGACGCTGTTAAATAAAATAAATAAACATACTGGGATTTGAAAGCACGCTATCTTATCTGTGTCGGCCATTGTGTCTGTCGACACCGCGGCATAAATATTTCCGGGTTTCCTCCATCGATACTGCCATAATTCCCATTTTTTGTACATTTCATTTTAAAATTTGCACTTATTCCTTTTAATTGTGTTTCTACTCTGTGCGTAAATTAAATCTATCGATTCAATCACCCCCCTCTTTGCTTTCCTTAAAAGGAAAAAAACCCAAACTCCATTTTGTAATTTCATAATTTAAAAATTTTAGAATCAATCTTGCTTCATTACTTAAGCAAAATTTGCTTATATAATAAGATAAATGTCTCGACACCACGGCACTTTCTATCCTATGTTTAAAGTTAAATGAACACTAACACACAAATAATACATATTTAAATATACAGTGCTTTTTATTTATCAATCATGTAAGAAAGATGTCATGGAAAATAAATAAACCTACGTAGTTCACAGTACGGTCCTGTTTCAAAATTGCATCGACGGGAAGGCGATGCACCGGTAGCAAGCCAAAATCGAAGCCCGCTCCTGCATGATTTGCGCCACCATCTCTTGTGCAGCATCATTGTCTATTATTTCTCGGCGCTTGGCAACGGCCAGTGGCCACCGCTACTGTACAAGGTGAACCATTTAGGTGACAATGCGGCGCGCACAATAGTTCAATTCAACATAAAGTGGTCCACTCTCATTGTGCCAGATTCTTGGGTCAATATTTTCCGTTGGGACATTATTGTTGTTCAACTCGCTGGCCACGCAAGGTCAAGGTATAGGCGTTTTACTGTACTGCCCACAGTTTGCTTGACTGTAGACAAACAAGTTTTAATTAAACCTACAAAACAATGTTCAATGTTACATATTTAACTAAAGTGTCTTGAATTCGGACTTGTAGGATAACACACCGTGTTAATTATTCACAATTGCTTCACCAAGCATACATTTCAATACATCTGCTTCGATCATAATATGCGAATAAACCGTATTTTTACCGTCGAATGTCTGTCAAAAAAACATTAATTCGGAAATGTACAATTGAATAATTAAATACTGTAAGTTTTTCTTTTAATTTACCTAAAATTCAAATATTTCTGCATGTTTTATTTTGTCAGCGAAATGCAATATTTAATACAGTTGTGAATATTTTTGTTAGAATAACTTGACCTTTCCTTTATGACTTTTTTTTTGCTATTATTTATTTTACCCAAGCCATGAAAATAAATATGAAAATATTTCAAATATGTATTCATCTATCTTTTAATAACGCATTTTAGTTGTTATCTAGTGTTTGACTTAAACACATTCTCTTTAATTGTAAGTTGCTACATTTAAGCTGTGAGAATTTTCTCACACTGTAATAAAGCGCGTACACAAAGCTACATCTAATTCAATACATCAAACAATAAAGTTTACCTGTCACAAGTATTAGCGCATATAAATGACCTACTCCGACTTGCTACCGACCCACCCTTCAATACTGTACGATCTAAATTCTTCCCATAATGTTTTCACTCTAATCTCTGCAGCGGCAACACAGGTTATTCGAGATTATTAAACAACGAGGATTTTTTTTTACCCACGAATCAACACAATGATCTACCCGGCGACCACTCGCTGTCGGAACAAATTCAACGCAGGGTTGTCCAGTGTCAGGGGTCAGCTTCTGTCCAAAATGGACCACAAAGAAATATACTTGTAAACACATTCTTTATAATAGACTTCTATTATTATATATAAAGCTATCGATTCCTTTCATCTTGCGATTACTTGTGATAAATAACGCACTAGTTCTTAGTTAGTCTATAGTTTGTTGGTGTATAGAGCGGTTAGCAAAAGGAGCTATTTGAGATGAATAATGGCAGTTCGGAGGATTAAATTGATTTACGGTTGGCGTCCGACATAAATAAAACCAGTCGTGTGTATTTATCTCGTTTTGAACGGTAGCGATCGTGAGATATTGATATAAAGCAACTGGTTGAATAAGACATTATTGCTTAAAAGAAATGTGATTCCTATATTATTATTAATTGTTCAATATAACGATCTTTTTTAAGAGCGGCAGATACAGGTTTTTATTTTACGCTTTTCTTCGTATCATATATTCGTATTAAATACGTAGATCGTATCGTATACATGTAATTTTAAAGATGTCCGTAATTGGCAAGGAAACAGTATTTTTTTTGGATATAAATAAAGTAAGTTCAGTTTAATAAAATTAATTCAGATACGATTTAAATTTTTATACTCACAAAATCACTATAGAATGTATGGGAGTACCGGTCCGTTCTTTTACTTCGAATAATATTCTTGCTTTATTGGTTATTTCACTCGGGAACAATATAATATCTTACATCAGTTTGCCTTTTATTGTCGTTCTTTGTGGTCCAGTGGTTTGAGCTGTACCCTGTTGATCAGAGTCTGCGTTTAATTCCCGTCGAGTTTAATTTATATTTTTGATTTTTCAATCTTGTGACTGACTGTAAACTTTTATCTAGTCTATTTCACGTAATTTCAAAAAATATCTTGCATCTTAGCTATATAAGAAAGAAGCTGTGATACCAAGTATTACGTATATTTAAAATTAAATTTGATAACTTTGTTCTTCCACTTGTTTTGCTACAATTTGTGAGGTGTGTTTTAGCCTCTTTGAGAAGCATCAGAACATCGCAACGTTTACAAATAAACTGTTAACAAGTGAATTGACAATGTTATCAAACTTCCACAAATTCACCGTCGAAACTATCGAAGATATACATGTATTCATTAAAAACTATATTCACTTGTTATTTTACCTTTCAAGTGAACTCATGTGATTTAATCAGTGGTAATATTAATATTTATGTTTGACAATGAGCTTCTGGACTATAAATATTAATAATAATACATACATAAACATGACATGCTCCCTAAAACAATTTACGTATTAAAATGTTTTGTATTTATTACAATTAATTATCTTCTACGTTACTATCACGTAAGGTACGTAATTGATTAAATCGTCAAAGCCGGAAACAGTAAATCCTGCAAGTTGTCAACCGGAACGATGTCATTGTAATTTTCGGCATGGATTAAAATAATTGCCATGATCATTTAATATGTAGTTTCGTCACGATCTCACCTCATTGATGTTGTATTCCTTTCTTTTGTGTTTGTTTATCTCGCATACTTTTTTTTACAGCATGGCACAATGCATAATTTATTCCACGTTTGTTGCGTTGTGTGATACAATTCTCATGTCACTAACTAACTGCACAACATATTAAACACAAACAAAATGTTTTAAAGTTATCCTGATACTTGATTCTAATGCTAAAAACATTCCGTTTTATTATTGTGTCATCAACGGAAGTCGCATTTTTTACACGTCATCGAAATTGCAGGATTCAATATAACGGAACAAATCTTTCATTTAAATTAATTAACATGTCATGTTCAATTTTTTTATACGCTTTTATCACGGCTGTTTTGTATGGAATGGATAGTACCATAGAATAAATAGATAATGTGGATAATTTATCCCTAAAAAGAGATTTTTAAATGACTTCATGAATTTACTTATAAAATGTACACTTATTCAAGGTTTTGTTTTCTTTGTAATATACGTTTTAAAGGAAAGAGATCAGTTTAAAAAAAACATCGTATACGAAGAGAATCAGGTGCATTTTTGTATGGGGTAGTTACGAATTTTTGAACACCAAAGAACATCGCTTGTTCCAGTTTTTAATTTTGAATGAATTATATTTTTTTTTTACCTGAATACTAAATTATAAATATCATAATGGCCTCGTCGAAATACCACATGTAACAGCTACTCTGTTTAATGAATATCCTTTCGCTCTCAATCTGGATTGATACGTATTTAGTACGCACATTACTAAACTTATCCCTCACCTATGGCTACTGTCTGATTTGCTTCGTTGCGTATTTTTTTCCTTTATCTTTTACGCTGATTTGTGTAATGTGTCTGAATATTTGCAACGATCAACCAACCACGATGAAAATAGTTGAACGACGGCATTCAAATGCATCAAAAGATACAGAATATTTTTTGTTGTGTGAAGATAATTTTTTTTTTGACCTAAGTTATTTACCTAAGTATAGTTAGTTACCTTAGTTATCATTGTAAGCTAGCAAGACGTAAATTGATTCGCTTATTAATCAGTAACGACACTACGGTTGTATAAATGAAGGTTGAAAAGCACTATTCAAAAAAACAATTGATAGTTAATTACTTACATGGAGCACAATATTTCACGTACACAAAAATGATAACAATTTTTTCTATACAATTTTGACAATCAAAGTCATCTTTATTTGTAAATTCGTGTTATATATTGTATTTTTTTTTTATCCTTCTTTTTCGTTGACGCACAATATTTCTATGAAAGGTCTCACATAGTTCTCCAAACGTAACATAATTAAGGATGCAATGCTCTAAAATTGACATCGTTACATTTGTTTAATTCCTACTTTTAATGAATCTATGTATTTACACGGATTTTGTCCGTGAACAAAGAATATTAAATATTGCATGTAAGTAGTCTGACAACTATTCTCGGCTAGTTGAAGTCTGTTATCGTCTTGCCTAAAATTAAAAGGGGTCAAATAGCATCGAAATTGCCAGATGCAATCGATCTAATAAAAAATCCCAGGTGTTCATCGATCGATATAAGACTTCCCACACCTCAAGCGTCCAGCTGTCAGTTTTATCCGGTCTTAACACTTTTTTTTTCGAAACATACTTTTACTTTGCATCAGTACGCACTGTCTACGGATATCCATCTGCCCTGGTTGGTACATTAAATGGGGTCTGATTGCCGAAGAGTTCGACGGAGCATTGATTTCAGTGGTGATTGATGAAGCGTATCGCCGAAACAAATCTGTCTGACCCCTCGCGGATGGATCCCCAAACGTTTCCTGTCTGGTTGAAGAACAATGGTCAATAGTTAAAATATTCAACCAGCCAGCAAATAATGACATGGTAATAAAGTTCACCATTCTTGCTGATCTCATGTTATGTCCAATGTATTACGCTGTCTAATATTTATTATCATACAATTAGACAGACGTTGACCGTTGGTGGTAGTGAACAAGATATACAATTTAAAAAATAGTTAAAAAAAAAAGAAAACAACGTGTTTCGCTCATACGAGAATTATTCGATCAAAATAATTGTCGTAAATATTAATACAAGCCTAAAATTAATAATCGGGCAAAATTTTTCAATTTTTTTTTTTTTTTTATCAAATTTGTAGAAATGTTCTACGTGCCATAACCGCTCCTATCTGAAGGTCAAATATCTACATCTGTAGCTGAAATTGTTCAAATATAAATGAATTAAAACTTTATTAGATACTTAAAACAAATAAAATTTTATCGATTTAACTTTTTTGGCGTTATGTATTCATTCATACATTTCGCGTTTATCAATAAAATTCATCGGATTTATTAAAGCTGTGCATTTTTTTAAATTCATATATTATACGTTTTTCTTGATATGGATATTATTTTGGCTTAGTCTTGTATAATACAATTTTATCTCACGTTTACAACCTGACGAAACGATGTGGTGTGATTCTTCTGTTGGATAATTGCAGTCAAATGGGCTATTTTATTATTCCGGGAATTGCTATTGAATGATTATATTCCCACTAATATGGAGAAATCATTGCGCGGCATTGTTTGTAAACCACTTCTTGAAGGGATGCAATAAAACCCTTCTGATGCATCTGTGGTCGAAAGTACTCTTTTTATTTTGTACCCTGGAATTGGTTTCTAACTATCTATCGACCGCATACTGCTACTAGTGCTACTGAGTCCCATCTATATTTTCTACTATGCGATATGTGCAATATAGCTAATCGTAATAAATAAATAAATAAATGCCAATAATGTTATTCTTGATAACTTTTTTTCAAATAAAGTTATAAAATTAAGATGACGGTATGCTCAATTTATAATCGAAATCAACATTTTTAAAAATATAATCGTTTTCTCGAATATTATGTGAAATATAGTGTATCTCAAACAAGATCACTTAACTGTCAATGTCTGATAATAATTGATAACATGTGGTATTGATAATACAGTCAGTCAGTATTCGTAGGGGTTTCCCTCCCCCCGTACCAAACCTACATCTGGCATAATCTTATCCAGAAAATACTTATTAAAATACATATCATATGAGATACTTCAATAATAATAAATTATTCAAAAAGCTGTGAGACCGTTTCGCAGGCTTCACATACAATAAGGGAGGGGGTTGTTGCTTATTTCAATTATTACAACCAATTGATAAAATGTGATAGTCTTTTCTTACGACCGTCAAAATACACAATCAGTACACTAATTTCGCTATAAAATGTGGTGTGTGTGAATTCTTCGAAATCGTGCCGCAACCGGGCCAATTGTTTCCTAACCGCAACCGACTACCGCTCTCGGCTTTCGATTCAGTCGCCGTTATCAGAATTCCAGGTAATCCATCTGGGTCCCTAGTTTTCCTGTGAAAAACTAACCTCGCCGCTTTTGTGAGTGAAAATTAAATATGCCGACTCTGGTCGTTCGATCATGCTTATCCAGACGAGGGATTGCAATACCGGATGAATATATTAATACTGGGATTAGAAAAAAAACTCGAATAAACTTTTTAAAAATAGGGCCAATTGGGATCGCAATACCACCGACCACATAAATCAAAATCGGTATTTCGATATTTCATTTAAAATATCGTTAAAAAATATACGATGATAATGAACGGGTGATTTTCATTGATAACTTACGGTTTCTTAAAATAATAATACATCTATTAAATATTTAAAAAAATAATAATGTACATTTTTACTAATTTCACTTTTTTTCAAAAAAATATCAGGAATTGTTTCGTTCATGGCGAGCATTACCAACCGATAAGAGAATACAATTTTGCAGTGTTATTTATAAAAATAAAGGTGTAATAAACAATTGGTATTGAAACGAATTTACAAATCGACAACATAGAAAATTTTAATATGTTACTCTAAAATGTGATTACAAAACTCGTCAAATAGTAATTGAGCTAATGTGGAGGCCAATGGTAATTATAAACTCGTAAATTTTTACAAAGTTATCTATATTGTTTTTTGAAAGCTTATGAATTAGGGAATGTGTCAATATTGATACAACTCTTAGCAGCTTTAAAATATTTCAATTCATAGAATTTTATTAAAATATGTGATAGTTTCTATACATTCGACATTAGATTTTTGTTTATTATCAATACCGAAATGGTGGTATTTTCGCATTTTAAAAACCATTATGATTACCGGGCGACCGGATTCTGTTATACCGGTATTGCAATCCCTTATCCAGACATATCGCATATTCAATGTCAGAACGTTTCGCTTCACATAAATTTGATTGCATTTCCATAAATCAGTATTTTTGCCTCATCGATTACGCATGCAAATATGACTCGGGTCTATTTTGTAAGTCTATCGGAGACCTTGAATACAGCCGACCCTCATGAATATCAATTGATGTGCGATTCTGTTTTTTCATTTACCCGATTTGATACTTTTTTTTGACTTGTATTATTTGACAATCAATCACATAAGCAGTGATGAATCGCATTGATTTCTTATTTGAATTGTAAAAAAAAATGACTGGTGACATCGAACTTTTTTGAATAGTGTTTCAGTAGTCGAGAATCTGTTTTTTTTTTTTTATATAAAAATAGTTGAAATGAAATTGATAGATCAAAATATCACGTAGAATAGTTCAATTTAATCCAGTATTCACCTACAACCTGAAACGTTTCGTTTTTTATTTTTTTCATTAATCCAAACTAAAAAGCGTGAATATTGCAACTCGATAATTATCTCACATATCGTGTTTACTGTTTTTTTTTTGTACTCGCGTCACTTTTATCATAGCAATAGAAAGAAAAAAAAGATATATTGTGATATATTTTTCTCAATAAACGTTTACCGTTTCCTGTTTTGCCGACAATATAGAAACGCACAATGGAATCATACGTGAATAAGAAAATTTGACCATGTTCACGTTAATTTTCAAAGTAAAGTCATTCGAATATAGTTTATTCAATCGATCATTATCTAGTCCAGAGGTACCTGCTGCATTTTGACTGTATCATTTCCATTGTTTTCACTCGTTGAAAAAAAAAAAATATATTCATTATATGTAACTAGTTTCTGGAATACGGCCTTCCAACTTGAAAGTGTTTCCCCGTTATTGATATAGCCATTGAAGTGCTAACGCTAACGATTTCTACCAAGTAAATACTAATTCAATCAACAACAAACGCCTTTGAACCATCAGTGCTTCCCGCTGTTCTTTATATAAGTCCTGTCGTTTCATCACAATTCAATCTTAATTCGTCTAAAAATATATTTATAAACGAGTGTACATATTACGAAATGTTTATTGAAATAATAATAAAAAAACATTCATAACATATCACTAGCGATTAGTCGTACCCTTTCTCTCTGTGTTATTTTGATTGTAGTACAGCAAAAGTTTAACCACACCTTATTTCAGTCGCTCAATATCAACACTTGAAATATGCAGATGTATTCGTATACATCGGTCAGCAATAAAGCGAGTAGCTTCTGGGCGAAGGGTCTGACTACCCATTCAGCGTTGCCAGTTGAACGATCCCTGCCAAGGTGATCTGGCGTCGCGTCGGAACCCCTCCCGCCCCTGGGCGACGTGCCAGGGCGATCGGGTGGGTGGGTGCGTCGGGTTGCCAACCCATTCTGACAGACAGTGGTTCGAGGGACCTACACCCCCACGTCTCGTGTCAACGCCGACGAATTAAATCACCCACATGCCTAATTAAATTACCCAGCGTTTATTGTGCACGTATTTACATCAGGCGTTAGGGAACTTCTTGATATACTGCATTGTATTGGAAAGTTTATGATTACTTCCCTAGAATTATATGTTTCACCAGATACGTAATACTTCAAAGTATTAACCTAAAGATTTAGGATTTTCACTAGGTTCACGTCAGATTTTTAATTGGCCGTTAACCACTTGAATACCAAGCGGACACGGGTGTCCGGAACATATGCAAGCGAACACGAATTTCCAAGACATCTAAACAATCAAATACTTGGTATTCTAATAGAATATAAGCAATATTTTGATGAATATGTGTAGTTCCATCTATACTGAGTCAATATAGGTTTTTAAAATATCGGAATTCGAGTGTATATTAGGCAAAAATATTGTTCTCAAAAACACGCAGTATCTCTGGGACATATTAATGATTTATTTGCCCGGTATTCAAACGGTGAAATTTAACAACTGACAACTTGCGGAATATTTATTATATTTAACGAAAAAGTACAAGCCACGTTGTTGTAGTAGTTACTGACCTGTCAAAAGTGATAAAAATTAAGATATTTAGGAGTCTTGAAATATATATACATACATTTTATTAATCTGTTCTCTAAATAATTTTTCTTTTTCCATTATTATCAATATACTCATGTCTTTTTTTCTTTCGTTCTAGGTAATCATCATTTTCGAGCGTAGACGTGCGAATCTCTGCGGTCGATATTTGTTCTGCAAAGGGAGTATTTTCTCGCTTTTATTATTTTATTCTTTCGTATGATATAAAACTAAATGATAGTTATTTCTCAAAATTATATATCTCATGTACCTTACATATAATAAATGTATTTATTTCCCACAAAAGAGAAAACGAGAGTCGATAAATAAATTCACTCTGATAACCATAAATAAATAAATAACTATCATTGCAGTGACTCCTCGTAATAATTTACTGTTATTATTGCTTTAAGTCGTGGTGATTTTCTCGCGAGATTTTTGTTGCAATCATTTCGGTGTTGTGAAATGCACTTGCGTATTTCTACAACACGGATTCGTTATTCTACTGTCTCTTGAAATGGCCCATTCTATTTTTTTTGTTTGCAAAATACTGTTTAATTTATAGCTGTTTGTAAACGTAATACACGAAGGCCGTTTCGAACATTTTTTCCACGGTTATTTTCGTTACATTAACGGTAGTTTTTGGTTATTTTTGATTCTTGTAAAAAGTTCCGCGTATTCGTAAAATTAATCACACCGTACACAAGTTGGCAAAATCAGAGATATTTCCGTGCGCCTGAAAATTTATAATTTTGCTGAACAAATAAAGCAAGAAGCGGCTGGGCAATTTTATTCAGTGTTAGTATTGGTTATTCATAATTTATAATCAATTAAAAATAACTTATTCTTATGAATGGATTTAACAGAAGCGCCAGCGTTTCTCTCCCCATCAACCCAATTTTGCCCGAATTTTCTCTGATAAAATTTCTTTTTAATCGTAAGCAATGCTAATAAAAAAACATAGCTAACTCAAACGGGTTCAAAACCCGGAAGAATTCTGCATCTGGCACTCTCGACGTTTGCTTACTGTTGACTGATAAAATCTCAATATATATTGAGTAATGCATATGAGTATTTGAACAAAAAGACCAACATTGAAATGCCGAGCAATACCGGGTATCGTATCGTATGCAAGTGTAATACACACCGAAATATTGAAAACGGGTTCTTTCGATTGATAAAAAATAAAAATATTCTTACAGAATGGCCACAGGGATTCCTACCAAACTTTGAGAAGAATATTTATGTATTTTTCTATCAGCCTTTTACCCTCGCATTCAAAGAATTACGTACCTATATTGGTTTCTCGCAATATCTACGTATGCATGCATACTAAATAACCATAATTTGCCTCGTCGGATAGACTCACCTCCAAGAACAATAAAATGTAACACCCGGCCCAACCAACTGTAGATAATAACCGTGCTCCGGCGGACCTTTGGCTTTTTTCTTGTTATGCCCTCAGATGGACTTCATTATTCTATCGTCGGCATGATTATCAGTATTCGTCGAAATGTCAGAATAATGTAGACATTGATATTGGTCGCGAGAATCAAAGGTTAACAGATAATGCGAGGCTGCAATGATTTTTTTGTGTGATTCGGCTGCCTTTTGACGATTTGAATTACAATATAAAACGAGTAATCAAATTGTCCGTTGCGCATTACTGGACTTATTTTTTGTACGGATATTGCAGCTAATTTTTATTACGATCCTTATGTCACACATTTCAAGACGAATACAGGCCATCGCCGAATTTTGCTTTGTTTCGTCGGATATGTCTTGCAGTGCCGGACGAATATATAAAAGTCATAGCGAATCATCAACAGGTACTGGTATCTGCCTGAATGTGGTGTAGTGGTCAATGCCGTTAGATAACGTGACGGATCTCACGGGTTCAATTCCCAGTACGGACATCTTTTTTTCGACTGATTTATCGATTTATGTTTGAAAGCATGGGTGTTTTGTTGTCTAAAATTCACCCCCCCCCCTCCATTACTCTTCCAATCTTTAAATGAGCTTAACGAAAGCGATTGTCTGTACATTAATCAGTTCTCTCCTATATTCTTAACCTTTCTATATTCACTGTTCTCGTAGAAAAAAACACTTGAGATTGGACATATGCTCCACACTACGGGGCAAACGTGGATTTAAAAACGAGTATTTGATAATACTGTTACATTTAAATCTTGATAGTAATTTCATTTTTATTCAACGTTATTGTTGATCGAAAAGTCATTTAATAATTGTGCAGAAATAGTCAATTCCCAGTTCCTAATTCCTAATTTTAAATCGAGAATTATCGATGATTTTTTTCACTTTGCAAGATTATTTTATTTAATAAAGTTTGATATCGATTTTAATTCATCCATTCTATTAAAATTGGATTCTGTTAATTTCTTTATTCCGTATCGGTAACCATTCTGTAAATACGATTCCAGTGTCAAATTTCAACAAGGGGTCTTAACGCACCAAACAAAACAATAGAAACCATACGACCACACATATTATTTGATACTTCTAAACCACTCAAAGGCTTCATTTAAATCCATATTTATTTTGTAAATATTCCTAACAGTATTAATTGCCGTTACGTAAATATAAATGTTCTTTAACAAAACATGTCTGATGAACACATCAAGAAGAACGGAATGAAACAATTGCCATGCAATTAAGGAATGCATTGTGTTTCATTGTTTCATATTTTCCCGCGTATTTCGTCAATCCGATAGCGATCGTTCTCACAACGATTTTCGGCTAGCCGAAAGAAAGCCCGTGGATCCATCTGGCGTGGGTTTATTAAGACTTCGTAGAATTGAGCCATTGTGTAATTGAATTAAGATTATGTGTGAACTCTGCTGTGAATAAACTAATTTGTCGGCCATCAAACGCCACATTGTCATGGTAACAGCTGTCTGTCGATACAATCAAGGATAGATATTTATTAAGAGATAGTATAGTATATAGTAGGTCCTATGGCGCAGCGGTTAGCGTAGTTGGCTTCCGTGCCTGATTTTTACGGGTTCGAGTCCCAGTATGAACAGTATTTTCTTCAGTCGATTTATCGATTTCTGTTCGAAGACATTGGTGTTTGTGATGCCTAAAATGCATTCTTCTCCCCCCTTTCTGATGCCTTAATAACTGGGCGTAGCGAGAGCGATTAGTTAACCACTGGTCCTGTCCTAGCCTTTTCCTTCTACTCTCGTTGAAAAAAGAGAGGTTGGGCGACTGAGTAACAAAAAGCTCTCGTAGAAAACTTCTGTTGTGACAACTCCATTAGGAGTAGGGCTTCCAATTAACCGGACATATAAACTAACCGGTTTTCGGTTTATTTTTACAAAATAAACCGGTTAACCGGTTTAAACCGAAATCTTTCATTTACATACATATATATCAGTCATTGCTGAAAAATGCAAAAATCATACAAACTATTTTTGCTTTTTCTATAGGTAAAAATGAAAATAGCAATGGTCGGCAATACAATTACAAAATATCTGCAATAAAATTACAAAAAAAATATTTATTTAAATAATATTTTCATATGAAAAGTATAAAAAATCTTATTAAGGGTAAAAAAATAATGAATTCAAAACAATTCTCGCATAAAAGTAAAATTGTACAACTTAAATGAACTCCCACAAAGTTACCTTCGAATCCATTATAAATACAAAAAAAAACACTTATCAAACGTATCAAATATAATTTATATACATTAATAAAAAATAAAATGCTATGAATAATAATTGAATTAAAACATAATGTTTCTATATGTAATATGACTTATATTTACAAAATTTAAATACAAAACAAGGTGACTATTATTAAAAAAAATGAATAACATTATTGAAAAAAAACATTTTATGCAAGTTCTCCGTAATGACTGACCGTAATGAGGACACAACTGTCAAAACTAATTTACTCCATTTTTACTACTTTTATGAGAAAATAAATATAAAACAAAAATAATGAAGATTAATTAAAAACCTTGAAAAAATAACAATATTTTAATTTCAAATTTGTCAATCTGTGGACAAAAACAAAAAATAATTGAAAACTTTTGACATATACATATAATTTAAGATTTCGACTGAAGGTGCTTGGTGGAATTTCAATATTAAATTTGAATCGTTCAAATTATGTACACTCCCACAGTTCAAGTTCATCATATTCAAGATTCAAACATATACATATGTATGCATTAGCAAACCATGCAGATATATTATGTACTTTTATACACAAATTGCCATTGATAGAAAAATGCAAAACTATTGAAACACAAACAATATAAAGATGATTATTTTAATATTATAATAAACATAAATACTATTTTATTGTATTATTCATGTATTAATGATGATATTATTCACATTTACAAAATTAATTAAAATACTAAACATGGTAACGTATAACATTAACTTATGTTTTTTTTCACATTAATATAAAAGAAAACATTTCATGCATTTTTGGTATATTTATTATTTTAAAAGTAGTAGTACTTTAAAAAAATTAACAACTAATAAAATCAAAATAATTATTAAAATTTTGTTTTTATTTCATGATATAATCCATCTGTTTATCTTGTATTGCTTGAAAACAGGTCAAATACTTTTTCGTTGAATTTAAGTATTTTGCTCATAATATTTATCTCTATCTATATATAACATTGACAAAGCTGCCAATTTTTCCTAATTCATTGTATTTCGTACAGAAGTTTTTACTATTTGTATTGTTGAAAAAACCATTGTGATCGGAACAAGTCGATGGGCATTGTAATAATAATAACCTAATTTGGTTGTTTCTTCAAAAACATCGCATCATTTACTTAGCAAAGCAGTGTATATTACAGAATATGCGTGCGACCACTGTTAATACATACATAAGGTTTGCAGATTTTTTTGTCCAACTTCCGCCCTTCTTCAAGATGTTTACAAAATGAAAACAATGAATGCACCGCAATAAAATGTGATTTATTGTGAATGTATGTTCGTAATTCTCAGTTGAACTCAGTTGAACAGAAGAAAAAAAAAACATGAATAGCTTTACACATTGTGTTAATATACTTTTCGAAAGTTTTAAAGTAAGTGTTTGATTGCCTAAATGACATCCGTTTTTTTCCACAAATTTCTCGGAACAAGTTTTACTAGCGTAAAAGGGTTCAGTAAAACCTTTCGATGAAGTAATTAAATAAAAATAAAGTAGTGACTCAATATATAAATATAGTATCTTTGAAATAATTATTAGAAAAGCAACAATTTTTATTTTTTAATAGTAATTGATTAAAATGAAAATTATTAAGAATAATATTCCAATAGGCAAAATGCATCTAAAAACAGGCATACATGTAATTGAAAACAAATAAATTGGAGATTAATGATTGCGTATTTTTATAATGATACACATGCTATCCTTGTTCGCCATTCATTTAAGATTAATACGGATGTCTTCTCAATGTTTTCAGTTAAGTCATATTTGTCATAGTGTAACAAGGGCCGAATTTATTACAGACAGTTAAGATACATTTCGTCGTTTGATAAAGTTAATTTTCTTCCTGAAAAGACATTTATGTCTATAATTTGAATACCTACGTGACAATTGATATTATTTAGCAATGTGTAAATGCATATTTCCTCATTAAAATATGCGCTGAATTTAGTGCGAAATTCTATTTTTTTTCAAAAAAAATCAATACACTTATAAATATAGAATTTATGAAAACGCGGTTAACCGCGGGAAATAAACCGGTTTTCGGTTTATTTCAAAACAGGCGAAAAACCGGGTAACCGGTTTCGGTTTAAACCGGTTTGGAAGCCCTAATTAGGAGGCTATATTATGCTCCATATTGGGAGCTGACATGGATATAAAATTTCTTTAATTCTGCAGCTTTATAATGCATTATCGTTTTTAAGCTGTTTAAAATGAATTCTGTTCCATAATTTTATTGTAAGTATAACGTTAATTATTTATATTCACTCGTACATCATTTTTATTATCATGTTTGTGCAACTCGTATGCAATATCGAATAAACCGTAATAAGTTTACGTATTCAGTGTCGATTTTCCTGATATAATTGTCTCGTTGAGTATACGAGATGTCGGTTTGTCGGCAGTGCAGACAGCCTGCTGTCACTCGTTCGGTGATTGAGACTCGCGTCTCCGATAAACATCCGCCAATTACAGTATAATATGTAAGGCAGCCGCGACCTTACTAACACTTTATATAGATATGTAATCGTTAAAAAAACTGGCATTGTTTAAACTATTCGTCTTTGGTGTCGTGTCGTCCTGCGATCGTAGATCTTGTGACACTCCATTAGAACATCGGGTAACAAGTGTGGTATTAGACTCGAGCCTGAGTTTTTCGGGCTCGGACCAGGTAATTTTGTATTATTCCGGCCCGTGCAGACCTCTACACTCCATCCATCGCGTTCTTAGTAGGGCTTGAAATTTACCGTCACATTTAAATTACCGGTGACAGTAAATAATTCTTCCCATTACCGGTTAACTGGTAATTTACCGATAAAATAAATAAAGTAGAATTTTAGGTATGTTTTTACTAAAATCTGGACCTTAGATTGAAACTGAAATAATATAAATGTTTCTGAAACGAATAATGTCATACGTATTTTATGTTTTTACTGACATATCGAAGTGAGTGATTAAATAAATACTTATTTCTATATATTATTAGTTATATGCCACATCGATTTTGGTTGTCTATTGACTTATTGATGTATTTAGTACATTAATTAAATACTTTAGATATACACTTGGTATAAATTATTAATTAAAGTTTTATAACGTAAAAAACAAGCGTATGAATATAAATATGCTCTCATAAAAGAAATTAATTCTATCACCATTAAGACAAATTAGATTCAAATTTAATTCTGAAATAAACAATCCAAGTTGTTTTGAAATGTGAAAAAAGTCTCAACACCCTTTGTTTAAACAATTTTTCTCGTTCGAAAGCGTACATTTTACTCAAACGCAAGTGAAAGCTCTCGTGTGTGTGTGTGTCTGTGAAGTCGGTTAATGTCGGTCAAAACTTCGCTGAATGCCATCCTCGCAAACACTTATTTATTTTAAATGAAACATTTGTGTAACCATTAATCAAACAACTTAAATCTTCTTTCTCGTCTCGAAAATTGTGCTCAATTATTAATTTTTATGTTCTTTCGTATTTTTGTTGCGTCTGCCGACCGTAAACTCGGACGATTTAAGTATTATCCAAAAAATCCTCCAAAATATTGTTTCATTTTTTTAACAAAACACTTCAGATGACTTATCTTACACAGGACCGGTCGCAGCGAAACAATGGTAATTTGTATGCATAAATTAACAATGCAGCTCTGTTTCCTCCTATTGTCCGTTTACTGCCAGCTGATGGCGGCGACCCTTCTTTATTACAATTCAGTCGCTGCCGACTTGTTTTGTTTTACTACTTATGTAGATATCGTTTTCCCGCACGAGGCGAAAATTTTAATATAATTTACCCGAAACGACTCTTATGCCGGGAATAAGGGACTCCAATCCCTGCCAGGTACTACGGTCCCATATGTATATTATTTAAATTTGGATATAGGTAATAAAGCAATTGAGATATCACATTGTTCATAGATGGATTACCTCCTTTAAATTATTCATTCATGAAAAAGTAACAAAGCATTCGAAACAAAAATGCGGTTACATAAAATAATATGAACGAGGAAGTGTCGGATCACAATTCTGAAATTTTGTTTTCATGTTTTTTACTGAATTAAAAATATTTCTTAACACTATTAAAACATTAAAAATTGTGTTTTTATAAATTTTGATCTCCCGTAGTGGATGTAACCAGTGAGTATATATTTGAAACATTTTTTTCCATTGCTCGTGTGATCATATCGATGGCCTAGTTCCATGTCAAAAAAATGATGTTTTGAGTTATTTTACCCATAATGTGCATTCACATGCCTCTCTTCAACCCATAAAAGTACAACTATAATTAATTACTAATTTTCTCTCGGTAGGCAGTTGTTTGAATAGTGGAAATAAAGAAATATCAACAATCAATCTAAGTTTCATATAAATACAACTCAAATTATCGTTTTATAATTCTGTATACGTTGCAATAAATTTGAAATGAGTTGAGATAAATGGCTGGTTTAGATGCGTCAAAACTTTGTTCAGCCATATCTCAAAACTACATATATCGAGTAGTAGCACTATGGAACTAAGCCATCGATATTGTGGACGTAGAGTACGGTTGATTTTGATAATTACGGTAATTCATATTTTCATTCTCGATAATTCCACAACAAAAGAGAACAGACCGGCATTCCGTGATAGCAATTCCTAACCGGCCAAACGAAGCTCTTGTGATAGCCATTCATTGTTTAGTCGAAACGAATTAACAGATGTCGTTATCGACGATCTAATAAATCGTATTGATTATTTTCAGTGCCATACCCGCCATCTATATAGGTGTTGTGTTTATAGAACATGTCAAAGGTTTTCAAATAGAGTTAGCTGTTTATATAACTGTACAAAGGAAAATTTATGTTCCGATAGAACAAAGCCTGTCACAATACAAACATAACGCGCACGTAAGTCGCGTCATTGTTTGACACGGCAAAAATGTTAACCGTGTACACTTCAATTTTTAAAAAATCTGTTCTCACACGATCCTATCAAATCGTTATTTATTGAGTATAATCAAATATGTCAAGTATCCGATGACATACAATCAATAACGGCCCATAATGCCTTTTGTATGCGATAAAAATATACATACTTGAGAATTATGGTTTGTGTATGAAACTCATTGCCATTCCTGACATTCATATTTTATTGCCATCGTTAAAGTCGAGAGTGCTGTTTATGCAGCGATATGCAATGTATCCAGGGTATACGAATGCAACACCCGGGCTCTTGGGTAGTTTTGTCATAAATTAACCGGGGTACCCGGTTCGGTTCCGGGCTATATCTCCAGAGCTAAAATTTAAAATATACAAAAATATTTGATAAATTTATTTTGTCTCTGTAGTATTTAATTACAAGAATGATTTCGTTACTGATACGTACATACAGAAAGAAGCGTTTGAATATTTAAAAAAAATATATTGTTAATATTTGATCAAATCAAAATATTTATGTTCACACATCGTTTAAATAAACAAATAATAGTGATACTGATAGACTTTTTTCTCAAAAGTAATGTTTTAAAAATATTATTGCACTCCGTGTTTGATACTTAATGGGAGGCCCGTGAAGCTTATACACAATAGTGCAGTGGTTTTTAACCATTTAATTTAAAATCAAATTAGAAACTTCTTTTACACCCCAGGTTAAGAACCAATGATATAGTGCGTAACGTGACCAATTTACTAATTATAGTCCTTTGTTAGTCCCGTCTTCTTATCCTTACTTACCCTTCGAAAAAGAGAGGTTTACCCACTGAATAATTCTTGTAAAAACAACTTGCTGGGATGATGCATTGATATTCTATACATTCTATTAAAAGTATATGTTCAGTGATTCGTGTATTGTCGTTTGATTATGTTTCTATTGAAAACTTTCGGTTCCTAAATCCGTATATTTTTTAAGTCAAATTTTAGTTTTATGATTTCAAACAGAATAGATCTTTTTAAGAACACTTGCATACTATAATAATATTTGAATACCTCACCGAGAACAATTGGCAACACAATAAATTGAGATTTGAAATTAGAAAGCAATGTGAATGAGTTTTTAACATTTTTTCAATGTAGAACGCTTTGCTGGCCTAATTTTTTTTATTATGTTTGTTGTTTCCATCTATCTCAAATCTAAAACCACACTTGGCAAAATCGCCATGCCAATGCCATTCACACGAAAATGCCATTCATTTCGTAGCATTTTTGTTCCGTTCTATAATTATTATTTCAAACGTGGTTCTGATACCACCATATATTATGTGTCCTTCTATTTTTTTTTTGCCGTTAAATGTGTTTCCGATAACGATTCTCCTTATCGTTTGAAAAATATTATTCTAAATAAAAAAATACAAATATAATTTTGGTCGGTTTCGAGCTCATTCATTATTATTGCAGACTTACGATAACAATATCGTAGTAAACATTGACGTGGAGGCGGTTGTAAAATCATGCCTTATCACCGCTGCTCGTAGTATGGTAACAATTTCACTTTCCGCTGATACCTGCTTACTATTAATTCAGTATTAATGCTTCGCGCTTCATTTTTTTTCTGCAGAGATGCGCTGAAAAAAACCACACCCTTGTTTCAATGGAATAATAACATCGAGCTACTTTCATTGAAGTATACGTAATCTATTATTTGTTAATGTGTATAGTTTTTAAATTCCACTATTTATTATATAATATTCTTATAATTATGAACACTTCCACGTATGTAGCACGAATTATATTTATGAACCTTCTCAATTGGTGATTATTGTCTCATGACAAATTTCATTCGGATTGTGATTGGGAAATTTGTAGGAAATTGTCGTAATTTCTTTTCATATAAAATAAATTATTCATTCAATTTGCTTTTACTTTACATTTGCTCTGTTAAAAAAAGATTTTGTCGAACCTTGTTGTTATTTTTTTCTTAGAACACACCGGTTTTTTACTGACTCGGTATTTCTTCTTAATGCTTTTTCATCAAAATAAATTCAATTTAATAAAATATATAAAATTATATTGGTTAGAGAAAATGAATTAACTGTACTAAATGATTTCGTCGAGACCGAAACTTATGTTTGATATCTATTATAATACGTAAATGTAATCTTTATCTTTTCTTATTCCTCGCTATTTATTGTATATCAGAACCGGTTTCGCCCATGGCTTGAATTTTCAACAAATATCAATAATGTGTAATAAGTATAAAAGCTTTTTAATATAATCCCTTAACGCCAAGAATTGTGAGTGAACACATTCAAAATAATTTATTATATAATCGAGTAAAACTAAATATGTAATAGTTGTGAGGCTTGATACCGAAAGTGCTATCGATAATAATAAACAATAATCTTAGAATTGAACTAAAAAAATATCTTTATTTGAAGTTATTGTGACATCACATCGTCTTCGATTTCATTAATTCACTTAATTAATTAATTAACACAAAACAAATGAAAATGCCATTCCCATGAATAACTATCGACTCTCTATATTCCGCTTGAGATTTGGAACGATAGTGACGTAACTCTGAAATGATTGAAAAATCAATTTATAATTCAGACACGCTCAAAATACGTATGTTAATATTATATATGAGTGTAAATTATTTCATGCGTATACTTATAATTCCTTACAAAAAGTAATTTCATTTTCGTTTTGACACTTCCATACTAACTATAATTTTCACATAAAGAATATTTTATAAATATATTATCTATGCCTCAAATGTTTCTTAGAATTTAAATTTTATGTTATTGCAGAAAAAAAAGTTGGAGCATTTGAGTAATGGTGAATATTTGATATTTTTAACGTACACAAACTTGTGTAACACCACTTTTATTCTAAGTGCCGCAGCACATAACAATCAATATTATTTGTGAGCTTGTTTGTGTTAACCAGCTTATCCTATTGGATAAATCGATTATTTTTGCGTTGACAGTAACTAACTGCTTGAATAATTAAAAACTAGAAATGCTTTGGCCTGTATGAGTTGAGGAATTCGTTCCAACGAAGTCTAAGCCAGACGAATGATTAAATTTTGTATCATGCACGCATTGAAGGTCGCCCAGTTAACCGCCCGACAGTATTTTCGCGGAATTCGCGGGCTTTTTTGCATTTCAAATAGTGCTTGTCCGAATGCTATGACGTCTATCTGGCTGCCCAATCAGATCCTTGGATATTTTGGCGGGATTTGTCGTTGTTGACACACATCGTCGTCCGGCGACCTTCGACGGGGCGGAATGCGCATATCAACCGCGAGAAGCCTGCGTATCCGCGATCCAATCCGACCCTAGTAGTTACATACAATAATGTCACAGTTAAATTAAATTAAAGTTTCAAAAATCCTTTTGCTTTAAACTTGTATTTAAGTAACATAAATAAGTTTAAATACGTCAATGTTCCACATAAAAGATTACTCCGTTAAAAACGGACATGTGAGATTCCTATTATTTTTTTAAATTAAAAAGTTATTTTCTCAGTTATCGCCGAATCAGTCGAAAAAAATATGACAATATGTAACCAGCGGTAAGAAATGTAAAGACATACCTAAATCTACTGATCCTATATCCAGGGCTGTGGAATCGCAAAAAAATAAAAAGACTGACCTTAAATTAAAACACGACTCCAACACTGAATTCGGTTTATAAAAATAGTGAAATTTGTTTTTCCTCCTTTGAAATGGTTTAATTTTTTTTCAATCTTTTCCCTTTCTTGTAGTACATACAGTCTTTAATTTACTGATCGATAACGATCAAACGGCTAAGTTTAGAATGATGTATGTGCTTACGGATTACAGCTCTTAGGTGAAGGGAGGGGTGTGAATTCTTCATATAAGTATTTTATTCCGTTACTTCGAATTAGAAATTCTTGTAAATTTAAAAAACTATTTATTTATTGAAGAGTTAGATTTTTTTAAAAATTGTTCGGGATTTATAAGGCTTAGTAGCATGCAGTGGCGCAATTTTTGACTAGTTATTTTGTACACACATTTATTTATTTTTAAATCCGGTAAAAACACTACGGACTCCACGACTCCGACTCTGAATCCACCGCCCTGCCTATATCGTTGAATACACCACGTCATGTGACGGCATCTGATAGTGCGACGCATTCCGTGTGTTTAGATGTGAAACCTGTGCACGTAAATATATCATGTTGTCTTGTAATTATATTATTTAGTATCAGTATTAATTTGAGATGACTCGCCAGTATTTCAATCACGACTTCTTCATTGTCTCTGGTGCCGTTCCGCAGAACGTTCCAACCCAGCGTGTCTATGCTTGTCCAACATGACTCACATGAAGCTAGCAAGTCTTTGCAGGTTTGAATATTCTCAAAGCTCAGACAATGTTTTTTGTAAGCTTTTTAGTACCTATACATTATATATATTATACAATATAAATCAACCAACACAAATACCTCCTGGCAAAGCTATGTAAGTCGTGTGTATACCCGGACTTATAAATTACATATTCACTGTAAAAAATAATTTGTCGATCCTGCAGCCGAATCAGAGTTGTTATTCTCACTCGGTTGCTGATTTACGGGCTCGAATCTCGGAATGAAAACTTTAGGTATGTTTTGATATGTCAATCGATTTATGAATATTTTGTCCAAATGTATTGATTTGAGTAATGTCCATATATCTCATCAGCCATCCCTTACTGATCCCGATAGCGAGACGGGGAGGTAGCGATTAGCACACTAGATTAGTCAAAATACGTTTTACGTCATTTGAGCCCTGAGCCTGAGTGAAGTGAAATAAGCCAGGTGTTATAGAAAATATGTAATTCGATGCGTTCTAGTATTCTACACGTATTCAAGTATTTTTAAAAGGAATCAAACATAGTCAATTCTCACTGCAGTAGTTTTTTCTTCTTAAATCGTCAATCTTGTGCAATCCACAATAACACGAAATAAAAATGTGATTGTACTTAAAAGTCAAATAGAAAAGATAAAACATTTTGCTTCTTGACTCACTTCACTACTCGAGGTCTCATATCGTCACCTTTCTCGGCAGAATCTGGTAAGTAACAGATTGATAGTTCTGAATAAACATCAATTTACATATTTCAGCTTTCATGATAAAGCCTCTAGCGTCGATATTATATTTTACAAAGATAAATTATAATGTCAAACTATGGACGCATTAATGCCTTACCTGAAACAATATTGGTTTAAGATTTATTGACATTAACAATTGCCTGCCTTTAAACACAATAGCGTTTTTTGACAAACCGGTATAATAAATGCACCAATTGAGTTATTCCAGACAAAGTACTTATATTCAAGAATCTCTTCGTGTGCTCTACTCATTCATGTCAAGTTTTGTTACTTGATAACTTCTGCCATAAAGGTGACACAATATGTAGGCTTCCCTTAATTTCAGGTATCAACTATCAACTACTTGAAAACTATTATTGAAAAGTTATACTGCTAGCACGCGAATAAAACATGTTTTGTATGCACAAGCTAGTGTCTCGTAAAGTATTTACTTTACTAAAGACAATAAAAACCATAAATTTCTATATTACAGCTGAAAATATTATAATACAAATGGTAATTCAATGAATGTTTGGATACGGCTCAAAATATGCAATAGTTTTCACTAAAAATGCTTTTATTTAAAATAGCTAATACAGTGAGTGAAAATGCTTGATATTGGTCGACGCAAAGGCGGCAAAGCTTTCGAATGGCGGGTACGCGGATTGTAGAACTCGTTACGCCGCCGCATGCACTATGAAACAAAATAATTTTAGCGCGCTTTTGCGGACGCCTTCTCGATTGGTCGAACCGCGACCTCGACTGCCGTGCCTTTTACACACCAATGTTTACTACACACACTCGTAATGTAATACAAAATAATAATACGACATATTGTAGATGTGTGCGGCAGATTCCAACTTGTATTCGCGGTCGTTAGGGGAGTGAGACGTTATCGTTGTGTGCGTCTTTGGTTTGTGTGTATGTAGTGAAGCGTGCGCGTCCCGCTAATACTGCTCCCGTGCTACGCCACGCTCGATTTTATCGCCGCTGCGCTTTTTAAAATTAGAATTCGTTATAATAAATAATGTTGCCAGTATAGAAAGCAGTTTTATACTTGAAGTTAAATACAATCATTGAATATAAATTTTTCTCAAGTATATCTGTCAAGTGGATTGATTATAAGAGAAGGTAGATTTTCTCTGGCGATTTAGTAAAGTCGTATATTTCTACCTTTGAAAATATATTTTCACTGAAGGTCACTAGCGAAAAACTATCATTGAAACCTAATTTTGCAGTTATGTGATGACCAAAAAGATAAAAACATAATCTGTTGAAATATTGTGTAGTGTTGAAGTATTGGTTTCTACTGTTGTGTTTGGTTAGATACTGTGTACATGTACCTGTCAAATATAGTTTCACTGATATTGAGCAGTGAAATTGTAATTCCATGGTATGATACATTTTCACTGCCCTAGTTAGCGAAGATATATTTTAACTAGTGAACATTTTCATTTACTTAAAATTCTCTTAGATAAAAACAAACATGTAATATTTCTCATGCGAGTGATATAAATTCTTGGTATATTGTCGTTATAGTTTTAAAAATAATAATCGTAATTAATTATAGTCATTTTTCGCAATTTTAAAGTATTATAAGGAGTGATTTTGCTCAGCAAAGTAGGATTTTCCACCATAATCGATTCTACACATTGTATTTCACTGTTACTTACTCGCAAAAATATACACTTATACCCTTGTAAGGCATTCGTACTACGCTGAGTGTATGTATAAGGTGTGATCGTATGAAATTCGATTAGGAATGCAAAAATAAAAATATTCTTTAGGTTAACGAGTTCCCTAGAAACTGTGATATAGACACACCGGCATGTCGCTGGTATGTGGGATTACCCAACCGGCAGCACACCTACATCAGCCGCAGTTGCATTGTTAACTTCTTGGATGACATTGCATAATATATGTATACGATTGTATTGTTCGCTGTGAAACCGGACCGTACGTGGGCTCGTTTGTTAGTGTGCGTCGACACGTGCGCGGCGCCCGGTTACCGTGCTACGCCCAGGTATCAAAACAAATGAATGCCACCTCTTTGTGGAGACCAGCTTCAATTTGCTTACCTGCTACCGTTTCCCGAAGATAATGAGGACCTTTGATGCGTGGTGTTGACCAAAGCCTTTTTTTTTTGTTGTTTGTTGTCTTTCACAACACCAACCCTATCTCCCGAGATTTTTGAAACATCCTGTGTGTGTATTTAAAAATAAGCCGTTGGGTATTTTTTTTATCACTCGGTTTTTTGATGTCATGTGTACACAAAGCCTGCAATTCTTATCTGCGGTGGAATATTGTTCAGTTTGAATGCCCAAAGTTTATCAAAATTGAATATAGTAGGTATACCATGTATAGTGGATTCCCAATTCATTATTGATCGTTTTCCCGCACTGATCATTTGAAGTTATAAAAAAGAATCTTTTAATTTTTAAATATATTATACTTTTAGTTGTCAAGGAAATTTAAATTGTTTCCGTTGTTCCTTTTACACTAAAGAATCTTGCATTCTATTATGCCAGTCCTTACATTAATATATCGACTGTGGAAAGAAAAAAGGACGTAACCCACAGTTTTTCAAAACAACTTTGTTTCGATAATCACAATGTATCTAACTTGATAGACGTTCTATCAAAAGGACGTAAGCTGCAAATATCGAATTATTATCTAAATTTAGCTTAAAAAGATGAACCTGTGAAAATTGAAACCAATAAAAAAAGACTGCAAAAAATGTTTTTCCTAGACAATTTCTTAAATCAATATTATATTATGTTAATTAAACACTTTTTTAGAAGTCTCTGTGCATTTCAAGGTTGTTTTTATTTCATAATTTGCATATGGCCGAAAATCTTCAAAACAAGTTTTTTGTGCCTCCTGTAAAATTTGCTATATGTGGGTTACGTCCTTTTCTCTTTCCACAGTCGATATGTATTATGCAGAACATTTTTCAATCGATACTAAGTTTAAATAATACTAACAATCTATACCGTTTCTCTTTTATACGATAAGTTAGTGGCGCATTTCGAATTTCGACTCCTTCGGGATTCAGTATCATTTTTAAATGCGGCATCCTGTCCTGTCCAAAGCTGCCGTAATTATCACGCGTTTTGACATAAAAACACAATTCACAAGGGAAGCGGCGGCGGAGAGGATGACGGTCCTCTCGGACGTGCGCGGCGCCAACGTGGCGCTCACTCTCTTGCGCAGGACAGGAAGAGGAACCTGTTTTCTTCTCTTTGCCTCCCGAGTCCTTATTATCTGAAGGCTGCAATACGGCATCGGAACATCGACCTCTACTTACGGATAATTCCCACAACCCTCGCGCAGTGTACGCTTTTTCTATTCTAGTAATACTTGGAACAGTGTATTCGTGGTGGACGCTCATTGACGATACAGGATAGAGGGTGTTGGCCCTAGTGACGTACCTAGGCTATGTACCGCCCACGGGCAGAGTTTAATATAACGCCCATACTAAACATAGCATGAATATTATTTTGTTTGGGGGTACAAGTTAACTTTTCTTGTTCTAAGCTCAAGAAATGCGACCCCAATACCCACATTTTCTTAAATATCTATTTTGATATGGGTGATACAATGTTTATAATTAAGGTATTCTTATATCATAGTTTTTTGGAACTTTTGTAATTTATATAAATACGCGATGACGCGATAACGCGATAACGAGATAAGCGCCCGCTTATCAGCGATCGTTCGTAGGATAGATGGGCCATACGCGTCTGTTGCAAATTCATATTTGTGCTGGGATGACGTCTTTTTTACGCGCAACTTAAAATATGATTATTTATTAAAAAACCACGGATTTTTATAAAAAAATGTATGAGGAATGATGCAGAAAGATATTTAAAGCCCTTAGACTATTTTTTTAATTCATAAGAATAAGGCCAATAATGAGGAAACCACTGGGGTCCCTAAACGACCCCCATAGGCAGAGAAGTATTTTTCTAGTCTCCGAGCCGCGAGAGTTAAAAGAACATGTGTGTACTGAAATTTTGAATTCATTACATCAAAAAACTCAACTGACAAAAATTGAGATACATGTTTGTAGTAAATTAACAACGATATGCGCATTGGGAGCGGACATAGTAAAAAACGTTAAATCAAATTAAATTTCGGCTATGTAAATTACTCTTGAAAGAGTCTCGGCCACCTACAAACGTTGAAGCTTTTTCATGAAACATGCTTTTCCATAGTGGCTCGATTCGTTCCCAAGTGAATTACGTCGGAGTGAAAAGAACATGGAGACGCTGATTCCATAATTTATCGCTGCCGACATCCTCCGTTAATAAAATCACACCCGTATCACTGTAATGGCCTTATTTAGGGCCGAATCTGATTTTTATTACTCTCATTTTCACCAGCATTCGTCAACCTTTTTCGAAATGCGATATATTTAATTTGCGACATCGGAATGATTTGTGACCGGATATATTGTACTAAATGACAAATTGATAGTGAATTAGCTGTGAATTTTATCAAAATTATTGAGATTCAGTTATAACAATATGCCTTGACGTATGGTTACATGATTTTAATTATATTAGGCTGTTGATATTTAGTTTTTTTATGTTTATAACTTAAATATTCGTCTAGTCGAAACTATTTCTCTAAAAAAACTATTTTTCATTCCGACTCCACAACTGAGGGGGTTTTATACCGCTTATGAAGATACTAATTTTGGAGTGGGATGCGGTGTTTTAAGTACCAACCACTTATTCGTCTTAGTATATCTGAAATTTCTATCTTCGCATACATACATTTCGTTGTATTTAGAAAGTGTAATTGCATAATTTGCTAACCTCTAAGCATCCAAAGCAATATCGTTTACTAACTTAACTGTGCTGAAAACGTTTTAGTAAAACACTGTAGAGTAGTTTTCTGTGTTATTTGGTTATATTGTACCACTAAGAAAATTTACATGCGCCGTCGGTTGGCGTCTCGCGATTCGACAATAGAATTTATTAGTTTCTTCAGCGTAGTCTCCTGATTTACGTCGTCGGATTTTAAAGTCCCGAAAGAATGCAACGAGATTACACTTCAAAAAATTGTTTCGGGGAGACGTTAAAATGCGCCTGGATGTTATATAGCCCTAATGTCATATTTTTACGATAATTCGCTTTGACGCTTTTACGACCAACCGGGAGATATCCTTTCCGCTTTGATTTTTTCGTTCATAATAAATTTATTCTTCTGCGAACTCTGCTTGGAATTTGGATTATGAATTATGGCACTGCATGGTAAACGTTGTTATACAAAGTCTTTAATTTTGCACGATTTTTATTAACCTTTATTTATTTACTATGTAAAATAATTTACCAACTGAACAATAATATTATATCGTATAGCGTATAATTAACTACTGACATCTCTGTATTTTTGTTGCCACTTTAAAAGCTTCGACGAATATTTTATGATTAATAAATATTTTTTAAAACAAGTTTCGGTGATAAATTGAAGTAATTTTAATAATGAAAAAAATGATGGCCCTGTTCCATTTCTATACTTAAATTTTCGAATCTGTTTTCTAAATAAATTATTTGATATGAACTAATTTGCCGGAAAATAGGTTACTATTCAAGGATTCCACTAGGGAGCACGTCATATTCACTAGAATGTTAGCGGAATATATTGATAAGGAATTCTAAAAATTCTTTAATGTCGTCCCACATACCAATTATTACAAATTATTATTATTCTCATTGATCACCGTCACAAAACTGAAGCTTTGGCTTCGCCCCTAATGAAATGAATTAGTTTTTGCTTTTTTAAATTGAAATAAAAGAAACGACAATTATTTATACAGTGCGTTGCTGTGAGAAATGATTTACTATTTTTTTGACTTACTCGTAGCTATGAGGATATCACTCATATTAATGATGTATTACATATTGTTTTGCTCCTACCGCAGTCTACATCCGCGCCACATGCCTCGATTTTACGTAACATAAAATTCGCCGGATGGATACATTTTCCAATATGCTGGGCACATGTGAAATTCGATGCAACCCTCGCGGATATTCGCCCCTCTGACTTTTCATGACATAAGATACTTCTCGCGCCAGAGACGTCACTTCCGCTAGTTGCGTGTGAATTGAAGTGATCGGATCCCGCCCTCATTTCATCAATATTTTTCTTTGGAGCGGATGTGTTACTAGTCAATCCACGATATCGAGTTTTAATGATGGCCATGATGTGATTTTTTTAACCCTGCAATAAAATAGAAAGTGCTGATATGCCGTATGACTCGACTGATAAATATCTTTTTGATGTGTCTGAATTCGTATGACTGTTGTCGTATGCATTACCACAACCACTTGAAACCAAGAAATGTTTTAAACAACTGATTTATCGTGTTAAGAAATTACATTTTTAAGGATTACACAAGCTTATCGAAGTTTTAGGCTTATTAAATTTACCAAATTATAATTATGTATTAAATTGCCATTAGTCATCACTTTAACATAATTACTCTTTGATGATTCCTGGTAATTACATTTTAATTTGTGTTAGTTTAGGGTCAATTATTCATAATTTGTAAATTATTTTCAATGTCAATTGAATTTACTATTGTTACCTTTTTATTGCTATTTGGATTTGTATAAATAACACTGTTAAATTATATTTCCTATCAGTTGAAAATGCTCGCCATGAGCGAAACCGGTCCTGATCATAATAAATTAAAGTGAATATAAGGACAAAGGAAGATTGTGTTTTTTATTAATAAGCGTATTTATAATTATTCGTATGTATTCGTGAAGGTTTTACACACAGTATATTGTATGCTATGCTACTTGTTAAATAAATCCTGTGTTTCCGCCGTGCTCTCTTCCATTGAAATCGCTCACAGTTTTCCCTTTTCTCATTTGCAGATTTCTGGAAACCGCGCAAGCGCCGTGCGGACGACGACGAGGTCGTCCTTCCTGTTTCAAAAATGGCACGCGTCAACCATGCAGCCGCCGCGACGTCGACGTCCTCCAGTTTAATAAGTCTACCCAGCGCGCACATCACACGTTGAACGACACTTCAGCGATAGCGAGGATCAGTTTTACTTTTGTTGTAATTTAACACAAAAAGACAATTATAAAATAATATGTTACTAACTCTCTTCAATATTCTGGACCTTTCAGCCTGTCCGTATTTATACTTATTTCTTCACATCATTTAGTGTGTGTAGGTAATTTATGATTATGAATTTATTTGTATGTTCATTTAATCCAAGCCATATGTATATTACGATTTTTATTAGGAATTTACGTGTCCAAGACGAAGTAAATTGGATTCAAACTAATTCACAAAATTTTATTCGAGTTGTCACGTTCATTCCAATAACATAGTTAATATATTTCACAATGTAAAAAACTATCGTTTGTTTTGTCTATCGGCATCAATTATCAACTTGCTGGACAGGAATGCCGATTTTCAAAAATCTCGATATGTTTTCTTTTTGATTCGTTTCGCAAAAATAATGTCGAGTCCGATGTGTAGATTTTTATCATTTCTAAATGTTTATTACATTATCGCAATTTTAAAAGGAATCAATCTTTCGAATTTATTCTTTGGGTTTTGTCAAAATTTTTATAACTATGATTCTGAACACTTTTTGGTACAAAATTTTTAAATTTAATATTTTATTAGTATCAATATTCTTAAGTTTTTTAAAAATTAAATAATTTTATTTTATTTAGGCTAAAATTAAATTTTAAAACTCTTTTAATTATTCTACAGTAACTTTAAAGAGTCTAATTTTATTATAGATTTTATACTATTACTTATAATTGGACCATTTAGAAAATTTAATCTTTTTCATAATTAGACAATTTTTCAGACTCGTTCATTTTTTAAAATTTCACGTTTTCTTGTTTTGTCCTTCAGATAGTGATAGTAAAATATGTTTCCACAAAAACTGTATTTTCGTTTAAATTTCAAAGATTTTATCAGGATTTATTTATTTATGTATTAGATTATTTTTAATGTGATGATTTTCCATATTTTATAGTATATTGTAGGTTTTTCTTGTAAATGTTTCTTAGAGTTCAATATGTATTTTTTTTCATTTTATTTTCCCGTTTTTCAATATAAATTATTTTTATCATATTAGTGTTTATTTGTTTTGCCATTTTTTAATTGATTATAAAATAAATATTTACATACACATAAAGAATTACTTCCAGAACTTCTATCGTTTGATTATTGAAAATTAGTTTGTCTGTTCGTCCAATGAATTGAAGCTCTTTTTCTATAATTGAATGCTTCAATAGTTTATCTTGAAATTATTTGGGTTTGAGTAACATTTACGATAATCGCCATTTTAAATTTAATAAATGTAAAAAAATATATTCAATCTACTCTCTCATCATTCACATGGCGTTTTATGAAATTTCATGTGACTATGAGACTGTATTTGTCATGATTTTTTATAATAATAAATTGTTAAATTTTCTCTATTTTATGCTAGCAAGACTCTCCCACCAACCTTATTAAGAGGATTTGATGAAAGTTTTCATTTTATCATTAATTTATTGACGAAACAGTTCGCAGCCTCGATCTAATTAACAGTGGATTGATTGTTATGGTGTTTTTTAAATTCCGAATGTAACAAAAAAATATATTAAAATTCACTGTGATTTATTCGACTGTTGGGCGTTTTCTTCATCACAAAGTATAAATGTACAAAATTATTTTTTATTTTAATACGCTTAATGTAAATGTAAAACCTTTCGTCTTGGTCTCCCAAATCCGGGGCGTTGCCTGTTATGTTTACGCGAAAAGTCACGAAATAATATTTTGCATTAATTATAAAACACATTGATGTTATGTTTAATTTCTCTGATGCGGATTGCGTAGAATTCGTACTATGAAGAGAAATGTCGCCCGCATCATTATGACAAAACTAAAAAATACTTCATCGATATTAGATGTTTGATACTTGCTGTTAAAATTTAGTTTGCCCGTAAGAAAATGAAATTTTTACTTTTTGAAAAGATAATTACACGATTAACAAAATGCACCTCGGTTTGCTGATATTTTTTTTTTGTTATTAATTTTTCAAGTAATATGTGAAAAATCTTAAATATTATTCACAAATATTTTGTATAATTAGCGATATTACAATTACTATAAAAATATTTTGTAATTTTATACTCGTCGGTAAATCATTTCGTGGAAATATATAGAAATAAATATTTATGTATTATAGTTGCCGCCTGGTCAATCTGTACTATTCAATCTAAAATTCTGTATTGTATACGTACGTACGATGTATTATTATAATCCATAATAGTTTTAAAGGATTAATGTACTTTACGTTAGTACTACCGAGACAAAATATTTTATAAATAAATAAAAACCACTCGTTTTAATAATAAAAAAAATGATTCATGTAATATTCCATTCAAAATGAACAAATCATTTTTTTAAAACCAACTTTTTGCCGACTAGTTGCATAGTCTCTGTTATTATCATAACAATTTAGTAAAATGTTTTTTGAAAACATTAATTTTAATAAATGACATTTTTGTACGTGAGTTTAAAAAATCCCATGTTTTCTTTTTGTAAATTATTTGAATTAGGGTTTTTTTTTAAAAGTCAAAAATCACCAAGTGAATCAATCTTACTTAGTTCGCGACTTTAACTGTAAAAAATAACAACGTCTTGATCGCACCCAATTTTGTAATGAAAATTACAAACAACTTTGGAGTTCAAATATGTTTTTTTATCAAGCCAAGTTTATAACAGTCATTATGTTGTTTCAGTCATGAGATGTCATAATTAGGAATTGCAATACTGGACGAATATCTCAATCCTGGTATTTCGGTATTACAACAAAATAGTAGAAAATGTTCCCTCATTAAATTTATATATATTTTATTAAAGAAAAAACAATATTTTTTTGCTTCCTTATAGGAAATATGTGTAACAATATATTTAATATTGTGTCGAATTGATACTCAACTTCGGGTAAAAACATATAAACCAAACAATTTCGTATATTCCTGATACAGTCGTATAAATTCGGCAATTTTACAGATGGTCAGAAAAAAGTTAGTTGAAAACTTTAATTTTCCTACAGTGTAGATCAACACTGCTATTTAGATATTTAAATTAAACACTAGTATCTAAAAGGCTGATTTTATTTGCAATGTAAAAATTTATTGTCTTTTTTAATAAAATGTGATATCAATCTATTAACGCTGGAATCGTTGATTTAATAATAATGATATTACCGGCTGTAGAAAAAAAAGCATTAAATTAAATGTCTGTTGGACGAACTGTCAATCGACTATAAAAGCATTATATATTGTAATACCGGTATTTCGGTATTAAAAAAAAGCCGAGATAACCGGATCCCGGTTTCGGTAATTCCGCCATTCTAACCCCCCCCCCAGTGATTGATTTTTCAATGATTTACATCTGATATTTTGTCTTGAAAGTAAAAACGGTAACACACATGGACAAAAATATTTATGACCGATTCTTGTGAGGTCAGCGGTCAGACACGAAAAATAACCGTCTGTTCGGTGTCAATTATAATTAAATATAATGAATATTCTAGACATTTTGTACGGCTTACCGTTCGTTGTCCTTACGCGAATCGCACGTAACTACCATACATTAATGTAATTGTATAATTTTAATTTTATTAATAACATGTAGAAATGATATACATACAATATTCTATAATAGATATAAATATGTTATGTATATATTTAAATTGTCAAAAATTTTATGTGCAGCTATTATTATTTCTTCTTTAGATTGATTGGTTTTTGTTTTTAAATTGTTATGGCAATATTTTTTATGTAAAAATCCGCTTTAAAATACATATACATTAAATAAAACAAACATTGTAATAATGTAATAATTGTGGTGTGTTTAAAAGTATCGTCATAGATCCGGGATCCCTCCATAAACTATTTTTTTCCGAACACGAATTATCCGTACAAGAAAACTTTGTAAACCGATTTTTCCTAGCAAGAATCTTCCATACATTTAAATATCTTAAGTATTCGACGTTAAAACTACACATATAATTAAATTTAAACGTACGTGTTATTGGCATATGAATATTATTAAATATTTTGCTTTTTCCCAACCCGGTTAATATTCGAGACCCTTGACATAAAACATTAAACTTTTTGAATTTTCGTAATATTCTCTGGTCAGAGTTTTCTATGTACGAAAGTTTCTGTGTACGGTGTACGCGTAGTGTACGGAGTATTCTGTGCAGATAAATCATGTTCGAGAAAATCTTGTACTGAAGAATCCCTTCACCCGTGAAAACAATGTCAAAAATCAATCAATCAGTTCCAAAAGACAAATGTAATATATTTCAAAGTTGACAGTTTTTTCTAACGATGTGTAAATTTCAACAGCCAGGGGCTGCGCAATTTTTATTTATATATAAACTGTAAATATAATATCCTTAATTTTCTTTTTAATTTTTCAAAATTAATACGATTTACTATCGGTCTGCCTGCATCTTTGTATATTTGAAAGGCCGAGTATAAAAATGTCGGGATTTTTGCAAAAGCAGTACGTTATTTTATTTATTAGAATTAAAATTCAGATTTATTTTAGTTTTTTTTTTTTACTTACTGCTCCCATTAATTTAATATCTCGGACATTTTAGAATTTTTTCAAAATTCACTTCAGATTAAATAAAACTAAATATCTATCGATTTTGCTCTCCGTATTTAATTAGCATACATCTCATAATGTGGTCTCGATTATCTGACTTCAAATATTTGTTCAGATAATTTGACAGATGGCAGAAATGTTGCATAATATAAAAATCGGAAATATCTGAAAAGACTTAAAACATTTCGCAATTGTATGAGATGTTTTTAAGGTCGCCAACTACTACCAAAAAAAGTAAACTTGTATATATTCACTTGGAGTATTTATCGAGATGAATTAATTTCCCTGTTTTGTGTATACAAAAATATCACTTATAAAATCGTAACCAAAATTACTACACAGTCATAAAAACTTAGTTGGAATCTGTTATTGTGAGATAATTGTAAATTTTAGTAATAATTAGTTATATTTTATGTGTATGTACAGGGTAGGGTATTCCATAAGATCTCATACTACGAAAATGTTTGTACAAGCTAAAGTTCAAATTTCTTCATGTTTATGATTATTAAATTTAAGGTTTGAATTCGAAATGTAAATCGTCTTCTTTTTCTACCCCCACTATGAATTATGCGCTTGCTTTCCAACTATCATTCGCGTGATTTGTAAACAAAAGATTTAGTTCGCCGAGAGGAGCAGTGTTCATGTGCCATGGCGATGTTTCCATCGTGGAAACTACGAGCTTTTTTACGTAACCGCTTCGCCGCGGACTAAATCTTTTGGGTATTGTATAAAATATGATCGGTTCGAGTAATTTCACGTTGAACAATAACTGTATCCATAAAATTTAATTTCAAATCGACCGGTTTATAAACATGAATTAAAGTTAACATTATGTATAAATATAACTGAGGTGTCCAATAGCAAACAAGAAATTTTGTTTGATTACCTTCTAACAACATTTTAATGCGAATTAACTTTAATCGTGACACTAATGTAGAATTGTTAAAAGCTGAGCGTTTATATTCCGTTCAAAATTCTCGAATGACATTCAGTTAGCTCAGTGGAAGGGAACCTGCGGCCTTTTGACTTGTTCAACATATTCACTTTTTACAAACAATTATTCACAAGCGTTTGGAAAACAAGTGTAACCAACCCATTATATCGACTGTGGAAAGGAAAAAGGACGTAACCCACAGTTTTTTCAAAACAGGTTTTTTTTCGATAATCACAATGTATCAAACTTGATACACGTTCTATTAAAAGGATGTAATCTGCGAATGCTGAATTAGTATCTAAATTTAGTTTTTCAGTTTGAAAACGATCACCTTGTAAAAAATTAAAACCAAGAAAAAAGACTGAAATAAAGGTTTTTCCTGGACAATTTCTTTAATCAATATTAGATTATATCAATTAAACACCAGTTTAGAAGTCTCCATGCACGTCAAGGTTGTGTATAAGTCATTATTTGCAAATGGCCCAAAATCATCAAAACACGTTTTTTGCGCCTCCTGTACAATTTGATATGTGTGGGTTACGTCCGTTTTGCTTTCCACAGTCGACATGTTCTACAGTCGAAAAAAAAAGTGGGTAGAGTGTCAAAGTTTTCTCTTCTGCGGCCTTATGGTTGAATCAGACAAATGAATGTTGCCTTTAGAAATGAAAAGGTTCCCCACCAATGAGTTGGCTGATTAAAATTCAGCGTTTCGATCGGCTCAAAAAGGCTTGGATAGTATGATAACAAGATAGATTTTAATTGGCCACCTTTGATTGTAAAATAATTATTTAAAGTTGATTTTCTAATGTACGCCTAAAACGTATACAAATATTAAATTATACCGTATGATCGATCTGCGGTAGTTAATGTTAATAATAACTAATTATACAATCATATCAATTTTCCGTTGTTTGGTTAGAGGTGTAGAGGAGGTATGAGGTCTTGTTGACCTTGATGACACGTCTTTCTTTAATAATACTTTTGTTAACATAATTGGTTCATGTATGCAACGTAACATACTCGCTATAGATTTGTGTGGATATGGTTTATTTGTAAACATCAACAGTTATGCAAACACGAATCGATTAAGCTATTTAATATTAAGAATTTTAAATTATTTTAGGTTTATGGCAATCATTACACATTTTCGAACGTACATTTGATTTGATAGAGATCGCTTCCGGGATTACACGCCTCCCCCAAAACGTTCATCTCCGACTACGTATATTGTTTTTCAAACAGAAAATACATGACTTTGTGTAAAAATGCCGATTTACGACATCTATTGACGATTTAAAAAGTCTACCCTGAGAACTGATCTTTTTTATTCAGGCTAACAGTAATATTTCAAGTAAATAAAATATTTTTTGCACGAACTAATCACCATTGCAGTACAGTCATTTTCAGTGAATTAAAACATTCGGCTTAAATTTTTTTTCAGTATTTTTCTAAAGATATCCCTTTTCGTAATGGTTGCTAATTATAATTTTTATTTCGTTTTTTTAACACCTGTGATGTATTAAACATGATCTCAAGTCATAACAACCCTCCTGTGCCTTCTTCAAACTCGACGATATATTTCACTTAATATTTTATGAATAGGTGTTACAAAACTTCCAACACTATTAAAGTCATTGTTTGTTAATGGGGCCGAGAGGGTTAATTGGCGAAGGTAAAGATAATATTGTTGTCTCTTTCATAAAAAAAAAACAATTTTAATATGAAAGTAAAGTTAAGTAAAAACCAGAAAAAATTCCCTCATCGATGTTATTTATGTTAATTTAATTTGTTATAAAAACACTTAACTATCTATTTGGTTTTTTACAGACAAATATTTCCGCTTGATCAGAAATGTTCATTACTTTTCATTTTATTTAAAAAAATAAAAAATTAAGACGAAACCATTTTTAATGATGAATTTATCATTAATTAGTATCGACAGAAATATCTGACCTTTAATGTGTGTAACATATTAATTATAAATTGAAATTTCGATATTTCATTATTGGGAAAGTATTCATCATGTGCTTTTATGAAAAATACATTTTTAAACAGCCTCACGGAAAAAATGTCTTTCATATTTTTTAAAAATTGTAGTTAATCATAGTATTTAATATTAATTCTTAATTAATAATAATTGATGTCGATCGAGTGCTATAGAAACATAATACATATAAAATTTATACTGTATGTTGAAGAGTATTATAATGTTGGTATAATTTTTGCTATTGTTATGTTTCTAAAGCATTTGCGTGAAGGGATAAAAAAATATGTTAGTAATTTAATGTATAATTATTACATGAAAAAGTATATTATATAATGCAAAGATATCAAAGGTTTGCCAGATTAATATTTTTTCTTTCAACATTTAGTCAAAAAAAATCTTAAAAATTTTCCTCAAATAATGCTTAATATAAAAAAAACACATATCTTTCATACCAACAGTCTGGCAGTCTGGCAATCCTTCGATCAAAATATTTTAACCAGCTAATTTTAATCTTTGTATTGTAAAACATATTATTTAATTTTAGTTTAGTTAGGTTTTTTAATTACAATTAAAATATATGTGTTGGAAAAACTTACTTCTGCTTTTTAATTCTCCCTTTTAATTTCTCTTTTATTCAGAGCAATACATAGTCATAAAAATACAAAAAATATGACTGTATTACATAATTGATAAAGATCTCAGACTTATATGAATACTGCGTCATTGTTTCAATTTGACGAACTGGTTCGAACTGAGATCTATTTGCTCTCTATTATAGGAAGCCGTGATTTTTAAAAATATCTTGTTGCTTACCTTAATTGCAACGGCTATGAGACAATAAAACCTAATTTATAATACATTTTGAAAAATACGTTGATGTCAACGTTAAAGTGTAAAATTTGTTTAATTTATACTTGAACTGTCAACAAACCGTCAGACGTACGCAGAACAGTACTAAATAGCAGGCAGAATGAGAAAACAAATTACTCGTGGATAATCGAATTGGAATCTAACCACGAGTCATTTTAATAAGGCAATGATAAGTAAGAATAGAACAAACAAATTTTAGAGGGTACCAATTAGAGATTCGGTGTCGAGACATTCCGAGAATAATTTACCGGGAAATCAACGTTTTCTGCCAGTTTCAGATCCCGGGACTGGGTAATATTTTTCGAAGGAAATGGTTTCATCGGCAAAATAAAACGAATCACTAATCTTTAACACTAAAATCACATTTAATAAGTGCAATGTTGTAATTAGAATTTGAATTAGTATGTTAGAGTGAATAATATGATGCATTGTGTATCTCTTCTTAGCCAGTATATATAGCTGAGCAAATTTACGTTTAAAGCATAGTTCTGACGATGGCGAAAGCCGAAATAGCTATCAACGTATAACATATATAAAAAACTGTAGAACTGAAAGGCTTTATAAATTTTTACAATACAATATTGTCAACTTTTGCAACATTCAACTTCAAAAATAAGATGGCATGTTTTTTTAGTTACCGAAAGCGCTATGACATGCAGAGACATTTTTTGTTCATAAAAATTACTACAGTACTGCGGTCTCGGGGAGCGAGAATTTATCGGGACATGACAATTTTGTGTCGTGCCCCGAGACAGAATACGCTGAGAGTATCAATAATTCGAAGTGTTCGAATTGCACCCATCTTACTAATAACAAGTAACTACTGATGTCGTTCTTTATATATATTTTTTTTTTGCTTACGTAACCACTTCTCGTTGTCTCATGATCATGGATTAACAGTAAACAATGTTAAATTAACAAGATTATTTTTTGAATAAGATAGAGTCGGAGACTATTTATCAAGCAGCGCTTTGAAAAAAAAACCATAAGTGCCTGCTTATAAAATACTTCACATAAAAAAAAAACACTTTTAACATTGCGTAAGATTTATGTCGAACGCATCTTCAAGTAGAGGATGGCGGCATCCTTTGTCGGCAAACACAAAAGGATTCAAACTCCCACCCTGCAATGAAATTAACTGAAATGCAAGGAAGCCTCAGTCAGAGCAAGAAACAAGATGGGAACCAAATATTTAAACGCATGCCACAGAAATAGTTTGATAAGAAAAAGGTTTAAATACCTAAGCGGTTGTCTATCTTTAATCGTCTATATATGTTACTTATTTTTTTTACTATTTAAATAAGTCAATCAATGAAGAATTAATTGAAAAAGGCAACAGTTGTAGGTGCGGATTGGATTATCCGTATTTAGACTATCTAGCTAGACCTGGGCTTAGAAAAGTTTACTTTTCACGAAAATCTTTACGACTTTCGACAAGGTTGGCAATCTGCTCAAATACTTGATAGTGCACCGAAGGAGTACAACTTGGGAGTATAGGGTTTAGTGAGATAGTCAATACAACAAATTGCGTGAGGAGGCTTGCGTGCAGCGGCATAACTACCTCATGGAGTCATGTAATACACAAGGGCTCAATAAAAAGGGATGCTCAAATAAATATTTTTTTTAAAAATGTGTAGGGGGACCTAGCTTCGCCACTGCCTAAAGAAGTTTTGTTTATCACTTTTAACTGTTAATTCTTGGTGGAAAGGCATTATATTTATAAAATAAAACATTTATTTGTAAAAGTTCTAGAAAAACACATTTATATTTAAACAACAGTTAAAAATGGCCACGATAAACAAAATTGCTCTTAATCGTCAAAAAATATGCTTAATTTTATATATTTTCATTCTTCATTTTATAGGGTTCATAATTAGTTTTCTCGTTTTCCAGAGAAACTTTCACCAACCTTTAGTACTCTACGGTGTACTGACATATTTGTAAATACATACATTTTCTGTTATGAAATGAAAGATTATCATTTCATTTATTTATTTACAAATCAGTATTTTATTTGCTGTGTGATGTAAATAGGTTTATGGATACTTGACTAAAGTGACGGTACTGCACCGACTCTGCGGATCACCAAAATTTTCCCGCTGTTCACTGATTGGAGACCGCTGTTCTGGAGTATATAATATATCTATGTAATTTACTTTTTACCAACGCGCTATATTTATACTTAAAATGACTTAATATTTTCGAGGTGAAGTGATTTAACTAAGGGAGGAATTAGAAGATAAATGAATGAATCAAGCAGTCAAGTGGATGTTAACGTATACGCTCTTGGTGCGGAATGCTTTGGAAAAATCCTGAAAAGTAATTGGTGGTATAAACTGGGAGGAGTTGGTGAAGCGATTTATGATTGATGAAGTTTGCTCTGCCACACGCCCTACGAATATGATATTCGAAGAATTATTTGTAGTTGCAAAAAGAGTTTTTTTTTATTATGAATAGATTAATAGAAGGTTTTCCGTATAACAGAGAAATGACAACATTATCTATGCAAGTATTCCTTGCTTCTTTTTTACTGTACTTTTCAAAAATTGTTGTAGGTTTGTATCCATAGAACAACTACAGAACATTGATTGAATTGTCATTTACTTGATAGAACTTTATTATAATAAGGTAGAAAAATATCAATGTACAATTGTTACATTAATTACCCTTTTAGTTATGACTAGATTTAGAGAGTGGTAATCTGAAAAAGCTATCAACTAGATATATAAAAAAAATGTAAAACTAAAATCCATTGATAATGTTTGACCTTAAAACTATTTAGTATAAGGGTAGAGGGAAGGTGTTGTAGACAAAGGTAAATAAAACTCGGACAATTTTATGCAGATGAAATCCGTATAAATATTTAATACAACATCACCAATAATTATTAATTATTACATAAACAATCATTTGTTAGTTTGCGTCAGTTATTTAATTGGATATTGTGTGAGTGACATCCCCATAACCCACCCCCGTTGGCCAAAAAGTCTGACGACCCAGTTAGCCGAAACTCTAAAGCAATAATTACTTCACACAACACAACAAGAGACGAATTTTATCTAAAAAATATATGTATTTTTGTATCTAGGCCCAATCATTTCTAGACTTTGTGAAAACAATCAAAAACACTTTGATTCTACTTTAAATTATAATACAATATAAACAACACAGCAATATTATACTTTGGCTGCGTAAAACTATAAAATACGCTCAAACTATTTGACGGAAACGAAGCTTAAACTTTTTGATATATTGATGGTATGATTATAATTTCTGGACCTCGTGAATTTTCCACTCTTCGGTATACTCTAATATATCCACACTAAAATCAATAAGTATTTATAATAAACTCTAATATTCATTTTAAATATTAATAATTATTATTTAAAGCGATAGTAAGATAATTAATTACTTGCTGGGTCATGCATGCTGAATTTTGTGTGAAATAGAGTGGAAATAGAGTTTTTTTTTCATCACAATACAATAAAGAAAATACACAATCGTATCACAATTAATTCGAACCTGCCAATTAAGGAAAACGGTTTTACTATTGCTACGAATTGACCACCGAAAATATAATTCACAAGAGAAAATTTTGGCAATTAGATGTTAACATATAATGGCAATCATGAGTTTTTGATGGTGACGTTACTCTTATGAAAATCTGCAATATCAGTAAAACATGGCAATTCGAATGCACTGAGTTTTGATTTGTTTCAGTTAAATACCACAAATTGTATACTAACATTACTAGAATATCTATGTTTGACTCATTTATTTCATTCTCAACAGTATTGGATTCAAGAAATATGAGAAAAAAACACATTATAACCCATTAATATGTGATTCTGTGAAGGTTTTATAACAGTTACAGTAATTCCGAAGGTGTTTTTTTTTTGTAAAGATCATCTACTGCGTACGTAAGTATTCTTAATGGCAAATATTTGTAAGTATGAGTGAAAAACAGAATATCTAGGATATGTTGAAACGGATTGTTCGAAAATATTGTTGAAGATTTATAATATATGTATGCATATAAATACGGGCCATCGTTTTTGACTACATTAGAACAGAATTTTATATAGACGTATGCGCATGTTAGTGACTGATTGAAGGTATTAAAATTGATAGAAAAACCCGACGTGTATTTTATGTATAGTAAGTATTTATCATTAGTTTGATTAGTATTAATTTACTATATAAAAAGTCTGTGGAGAGCACTGTATGAAAAATTAGTTAAATCCATATCACAATAATTATAATTCTACGAAATCTACGTATATAATATATAATATTTGTATTTTTGCATTAATATTTATTATAATGGTACAATAAAAAACTACACATTTGTTTTTGTATTAACGATAATTGCAATTTCTATTATCCATATAGTACACATCTCTACCGCCACTATTTATACATTTGTGTTACATTTATATCCAGTTAATTGTAAGTAACATACATTAAAAAATTATACATCTATCCACTTAAGATGTACCCCTCTCCTTAACCCGTTTTAACATAATATGCAATCTATAACTTGTATTTCGAGAAAAATCGAAAGTTTTCAAAATATATTCGTTTAAAAACTAATTTAGTCAAGTTTTCTTTTTATAAAATTAATGGAATTAAATACCCATAATTCATTCTAAACGTCATGTACGATATATGACAAAAAGGCACCCCTCTGTCATTCGAAAAAGATAACAATAATATGACACAAACTAGCTTTATCGTTTTTTATGTGCACAAAATAATCGATATGATTCAGACCGCACATTCGATACAATTAATTTCTTGGTCACGTTTGAATATTTGCAAGTGAGAATCATAGTGGGTTGATCGGATATTTCATCTTGTTAGATTAATATATACTTGACAAAGAAAATTCATAATAAATACAAATAAATCATTTTCATCTGCGTCAAACCTTTTCTTTCAGAAGAATACCATTATGCAACTTTTCAGGCTTTCCGTTTTTAAAGTATAACCATTTTCACGTTTTATAAATCATAACCGGTTTCAGAGAAAATAAAAAGTGTTGTTACATATATGATGTAGCTTACGAATAATTGAAGGTCAATCGAAATGCGTTTTCATAATTTGATAGTAAAAGATCAACACATTGCATATTAATTAGTGAAGTATTTTTTGAATGTTTCCATATTTCAGAAGATTGTTACGACGTAAAAAGTTTTTGTAATTATACAAATGAAGTGTGTGTTATAATTTGTGATCAACAGCATAATGGTTCTTCTTCTAATAGAAGGGTACACCTGTGCCGACATAATGCTATGATAAACTTTATAAGAATTCAAAGGCAAAAAAACACCGAAACTATGTTTAGTACGAATCGAAAACTTAATGCACAACTTTCTACTCTACTCTGCTACATTACCTTTACATTTATTATCATTGGACACATTTTTTCCATAATATAATAAGTATTTTGTCTTAATAACATATGTATGATTTATATACGATATTGTTTTTTTATTATTATTAAAGATAATAAATTATTTATTCAATGATACATTTAGGCACATCGATTGTAAGTTAATAAATAAATTGAGACATTTCTAAATCATTCACTAACGCTAGAGCCACTGCTCGTCGCTGGATTCGAGCAAATCCGAAGGGTGAAGAGCTTTCAATTTTTGAGTAATTCATTTTGAACCTAAGACGATTCAGTACTCGCTCTGTATGATTTAATCGTATTTGATAGAACGGAAGTTTGTTGATTTTAGATTAAGATGTTGTTTCGTTGGTAAATTACCCAAAAACTGAATGCAAATCTGTCCTCGTGCACATAAGCACTATCGCGATTGCGTCGATTTTAGTTGAATCGACGACAAATCGAGAATTAAACCAATCAGACTTTTCATTGAACGCTGTTCTACATAACCTACTGATTCTAGTCAGCTGTGCGGCGTTTTGAGCTAAGCCGAGAGGTTCAGACAAAAGGTTTACTTCAATACTAAGGTTCAACTCCATTTTTCTAAGCCGCTAGATATTATTCCTCCTACTGATCGACCCTACGGAATTCTACGCCTAATCGTTTCCCTAGCATTAGATTAATCAGAAACTCCACTAGAATCTACAATAAAAGTTTGTTATCTTAAGAAACATTCAGTACAATTCAACAATTATAAAAATATCATTTTAAAGACACCAAAATGCAAATGTTTTACGATATATGTAACACTTTTAATCAATCGGTCAATCCTTTTACTGCTAGCGCGACGGCTGCTGTGAAAGGGGTTCCCGACTGCTACTTTTAAAACACCGATGCCAAAGTAGTATTCAGCTCATCTACATGAAATGATTACAATTAGATACACCGAGAATATTATTTATCTGTTGCTAGATTTTTTTTTGATAATGTGAGAAGTTCCGAAAGGGCTAATAGTGAATAAATTGACATCTATTTAAAACGAAAGGTCAGAGAGACCCGATTTTTGTAATAATTCTGAATACGACACACTTTTTAAAGAAAATACGATTATTGCAAAGGACAGAGATAGAAATTCAATTAAATCGTTTTTATCACTTAATGGACGATCAAGAAAATTAACCCCTGCGATTCACTTCTCGACTTGTGTTGTTCAATACGATTAATAATAAGTACGAGTGAAAATTAGCTTAAACACCGAATTTATCAAAGAACATTGAAGACACAAAAAGTGACATAGAGACAATCCTCCATCTAACACTTAGGAAACTTGTTATTCATTATATCTAGTTCAATATTTAATTAGGTACTTGTGGAAGTAATCATAGACAGCAAATTTAAGCTCATAGTATATGTTTTGGTAATATATAGTAATTTATAAAGTCTAAAATTAATTCATCGACCGACAGGGCTCGCGAGTGAAATGCTTATACATCCCCGCCCCTCTAACCCGTGACCGTCCTCAGTATTTTCCCTAGTCGATCGTCTATAATGATACTTCACAATATAAATCGTTACAACTAATTGTCAAAGCTAATATTTAAAATGTACTTTATTTATTTTAATTTGGATAAAAACACACAGATTTGGTAAATATTACGAAATCTTAAAAATGCAATCGATCGCTGTTAGGATTCCTTGATATATTTCATGATTTACATGTAATACAACATGTGCCTTCCAAATTATTTAAATATGCTACAAATCGTCATTTCGGCTGACATTTTAGAATTTTGGAAAAGTAAAGTCGTTTTACAATGTTTTTAATAGTTGCGGAAAATGGATTTTTTTTTCAATGAATGCACAAATAATATACAGCTGAGTCCAGATAATTAAGCCGATTTATTTAAATACAAAATTTAGTTAGCGTTTTTATTATTCAGACAATAATCATAAATGTAACATTCTGGAGATATTTTACGTGCGATAGGTAAGTAAGTTCCTAACATCGCGTTTCTTAAACGATGTTTCGCGAGAAATAAAGGGTTCCAGAAGATAATATACTAAAATCATTTTTTTCATTGCTATATTATTTTTTAAGGGGTTTCATTATAATTAACAAAAAATATTGTATGCTTTTATATTGAATTGGACCATAATAAATTCAACTGCGTGTATAAGTTATAACTTGATGCAATGCAATGATTTATTACAAAAATGGCTGGCAATAGAATAATTTTTCAATAATCCGACATATTGTATTATCGACCGATCGCATGGGAAAGAATTCAAAATACACTATGTAACTAACAATAGTCGAAACTATTACTACTTGTGAAAAACAGCTCAGTATTTTAATTATTTTTTTATAATATAAATCTCTACTTTAACAATTTGTCACTAGACGAGAGCTGAATGTTAATTTCCTAATATATTGATATAAAACAGTCCCCTGTATGTGAGAGCTAAGTGTAGTTTTTTCTTACTTTTACACATATTATAAACCCTAATTTCTCCATAGAGTTCAGCGATTAGCATTTAAAGATTCAGCAACTGAAATATCATTCCGTCTTAAAATATTAAAATACGCAAAACAGAATTGCGACCGAACTTCACACTTATCTTTAAACAAAATAAGGATGAGAAAATCGGCAGCTTAGTTATCAACTGATTCCTGGAATTATTTACGAGTCTGAGTAAAAGAAATGGTATTAATTGCAATAAATAAACTACTAGCAATAATTATTTACTTTGTAGTATTTCTATGAACGTTACGAATTGAATGCGAACTTCTTAATTTCCTGCGACGGAAGTAATTTTCTATAGTTTCTGATTCTTTGTGGGTTATACGATGGCTTAAATGTTAATATAAAATCGATTACAAATAGTAAGATACAAAACCCTATCTCGCCACAAAAAGACATAAAAAACATGCAATACAATACATTGAGTTTATTAATTATTTAAATAGACGTAAAAAATATTTTTCGACATTTCTCACCAAACATGCTTTTCTATATTCTCACCTAATATAATACCTTTTTAGTTAATTATTATCAAAGATTACAATATTAAATTTATAACATTTAGAATTTCAAATACGTGTATGTAGAGTAGCAAACGGTTCTCAAACTAGCGTACACTGAAACTTATTACAGAGTTTACTTAGCGAAAATGTACACAAAGCTTTAATAATATCAGCGGGGACTATCATCGAAGGCATGCCAGTTTCGCGTTCAAGTATTCTACTCAACTGTTTATATTTTCTAAAAATTATATTTGTACTATTCCACAGAGATATCGTTATCATTTAGCGTTCACGATTTCGTTTAAAATATACTATTTATATTCCATCACTCAATATTAAAAGCATACATAAGTCACATTTCAAACCGAGTGCAACAAAACAACTCTTTTTGGCAGCAATAAATTTAACTTCCTGCAATAATTATTATCAGAGTATAATATATTACTTAAGAAATCTGTAGTTTCCTCTATGATTTCAATTAGTCTTTCTTCATTTCTATAAAATTATTACACAAACTAATCATTAACTGTAACGGCTATATTATTAGTAACAAATTTATGTAGCTAAAATAGATAAAGAAAACTGCTGTAAAAAATTGCGAATGTCTCCTGGTTTGGTAAACATCATTCATAATAAGGTAGCTTAGTTATTTATCGACAGTCTTTAATTTATTATAAAGTGGTTCTTGGCTTTTAAAAAAAGCATTTTACACCTACCATTGCTAACATGTCTAACTAATTGATGCGGCGAGCAAAACATGTACACTAAATATCATTCAACGTATATACGTAAGTGATTTTGAATTCAGTTTTTTTTGCAATACACATGTACTTTTGTAATCCTATTAATATAGAAATGTATTGTGGTATATTTTGGTTATAACAAAAAAACATTGAGTACCTATATTATTTCAATATGCAATATGTCAGCACTGTACAGGCAAATTTTGATAAGTAACAAAATTGACAATAATAAGGTAAGTACACAATGATATCCCTGGATCTTGGTACAACTCAGTTAGTGCATTTATTGTACCAGTTTAGCAAACACAACAATTTTTTATCGATGATTATTATCAATTTAGATTTAAGTCTGCCTATTAACCCCTACCTTGAATTGTGTCAGATCAGCTTAAGTGCATTTATATTTTGATATTATGCTAATCTATGTAACATTAAATATGGTTGCTAGAGGCTTTATCTTAAATGCTCATATTTATCATTTGCTGTTTACCCAGAATTATCAATTTGTTACTTACCAACTTTTCCAATATGGTGTGATATATGTATAGAAATATTAAGAGATTGTAATAAAAATGATTTCTACATAAAATGGGATACTTATTATATTTTAAGACAGCTTTGAAAGAATTTTCTCATTTAATTTTAGCCTTTTGGCTGCCATAGAAAAAAAGTATGTGTGTACCTAGCACACCATCTATAATTTGTAATTATTAATTTAATTAGTTACTGACAAGGTAACTCGACTCTGGTGTGTTGAGCACGAAAAATTTAATAAGATATCTCATATGTGGCAGCCATCCAGTTAACATCAAATATTTTTTTAAATAGTTCTCTTTAAAAAAAAATGCCAACTGCCATGAAAACATCCAACGGATTATGTGTAGAATCTTGAGATAGCTTACATATTTTCCTGTATATATCTATTTCCAACGCGAATTTAAAAAGATGTTCACATGATGAACACTTCAATTCGCAATTTTTTTAATAGATTCGCTGTATTCTTTCCTGGAAGAGGTTCTACTGACCTAAATTGTTTTTTATAATGGAAGATTTATTCACGCAAAACGGATCATAGTTAGGCAAGAAGCAGATAGTCCACACCAGCGAATAAGCAATTTTGTGATTTTGCACACTAAATATGTGTAAATCAAAGGTAGCTTATTTGCCGCTCGCTTAATTTTTTGTAACTCATTGCTAGAATATATTTGTAATGATAGCGACCTGTCTGATATTTGAAGACGGTAGAATCCAAATGTGTTAGAACCCGCAATGCACGTTTACTCGTATTTCCCAAAACGTGGACTGTGTACTTTCTGTATAACAACACTTAACCAATCTTTCATTGAAGCAACATTAAGCTGTTTTATTTCTCTCAATATAGAGCAAATAATATTAACGTAATTGTACTTACCGTGTGCAGAATGAAACTATAAATTTAATTTCTGATAAAACTAGCGTAACAAAATCCATATAAAAAAATAAGTAATTGAAAAACAAAATTCAATAAAGAGTGTTTGCGATCTTAGTAGTTTTGTGTTGTGTATTTTTTCATTCTTTATCCCATTAGTTGCCCATGCGGAGAGATATGCGTTGTGCGAATTCAATGTCTAAATGCTAGTGACTAGACATTTTCGAGTCTTTCAATTAACCAAATCTTTGTTTTCATTTTAATATTGAAAGTGACATCTGTATGCATGCTTTGAAAGCAAAAAACACTGCAGGAATCAAGAAAGGTATATTCAGGAGCTCAATATATGCCACCCGATTTAGAGACTACAAGGACATTTTTTTTTTTTTTGTGTACTTAATGTTGGTAATTTTTTAAAAGAAATTTTAAGATCTACATTGAATATGACAAGATCTTAAGTGTTCGTTTATATGTGTAGTAGTGTAATTATGATTCGTAACAAACTGAAAACAAAACAAATAAATAAAGAACAAAATGAAAAAAAATAATAGTAGTTAATAAGGTATTTTATTTACAATCATAATTAATCAAAAATATATAATAAATGCGCTCGCATTAAGGTTTCCCTGAATTCCCAAGTTTAGCTTTTCGATTAATATACATAACTTATGGAAAGAAAAAATATTATATTCCATGTAGGAAAAAAGAACACACAAAGAAAGATCGTCCGCGGTTCGTGGACTTGTCGAAGCGTCATCAACACACAAATTTGATTTTATAAATACAAAATAAAATGACAAATTCGTCACACACCGTCAAGAGCGACAGAAAATTTATCCCGCTCACGGTAACAAATTACATCGGAGCCAAAACTTAAAACTAAATGTTTGTTATCTGGTATTTCAGTTGAATTTATATATTATTTGATAACACAGGCAAATGCTGCAAATCTACCGATAACTAGCTTACATCTGAAAACAAGGCTCTACAAAAAAAAAGAATCTGCATTGTTATTAGAATAAATATACATTATCTCAATGTTTCAAATTGACATAAAACTACATAGGTACAAGTTTATCAACAGAAAAAAACATGCAAATGAACCAAGTCAACAGCCAAAAAATATAACGTTGAATAAAACTAAATGAATGCAGGTTGAATGAAGATATGTTTTCAGACACTAGGAATAAGCCACAAAATTTTATGCACAATCGATAACTTGAGGGAATTTTTGATTATCAAATAACAAAAAAAGAATTCTGAAAACATTCACCGAAAAAAAAATGCTTTTTTGTCAATAATGAAAACGTTTAAATTAAAAGGCTGACAGAGAGGTCTGTCAATCGAATCAGCGACTCCCTCGGTGATATAATCCAAGCAAACTTTAATAATGCACTCTAATCGTAGAGTTGTCAGGGTAGTAAAGATAAAATAAAAAAATAAAATCAAAACAGTTTAAGACGCAAAATTGATTAATATCGATTTTAAGTATTGACAAAACTAAATGAATTAAATCTTAGTATCGTTCCCGCACCGCATTCGCTGAGCTGACTGCATCATCGATTGAAATATTTTAATTTAAAAAAAAAAAACCTTAAGATTCTATTTCACATTTGGACTAACTCCGGAAATATACAAATACCTTAAAAAAATGATAGGAAATATTATATCGATTCACCGATTCCGCTATATTGCCACAAGCAAATTTCTAACTTAGTCCCTCTATTAAAAACTACCGTAATGCCAAATAAGAAATTTCATAAAAGAAAAATAGTAAGTAGGTACTTTCAATTAAAAAAAAAAGATTATTTACAATGCTGACTATTATAAATACTATAATAAAATAATGGAAGTTTTAAAAAAGATTCACAGATTCCGATTTAAAAGTGAATCTTACTTCAAACAACAGAGAGAACTAAAATTATCGATGCAAATAAATCACGTTCGAATGAGGAAAGTAGTTTTGACATTGGTACAAATAAATCGGTAGCCATTTTATTATATAGACGTTACCTCCACAAAAATAAACAAACAAACAAACGAGACATCTACAGACATTATTTTCCAAGGTTCAGGTTTTACTTCATTTCTTATATTCAATCAAAAATCCAAAACGATTCGTTAGTAAAGAAACCACTGCAATGATAAAATACATTTCTGTAGGTCTTCGTCCGACAGGAGTACAGATAGGTATTAGGGCAATTCCCTAATCAACTAAGACTCGATTTTTATTTGGGCGCGCTAAGTCCACTCAGGGATTAGACTCCGTCGCAGCGGTTACAAATTCTAAATATTAAACAGATTCTAGAACTTTTGAGGAATATTGAATTGAGAATAATTCAACTTGGGAATAATTATTATTAAAACTGTCAAAGATCACTCTATTTTTGTGTATTATGTATGTAAAAGTACGCATTTTTATACAAAACTAACGAAAACCCTAAATATTTACAATGCTTCCTTACTACAATAATAATAAAAGCGAAAACCTTGGAAGGCTAAAAATTAGCTAAGTAATGTGTAATAAAAAGCAAAAATAATGTCTTTGCGTGTGACATTTTTGTCAGCATCAAAGAATAAATGGTAATTGCGGACATCAATTGAAATGACAGCTTGAATTGTATAGTAAAACTGATTATGTATCGACGGTTAAAACTAGATGAAAAAAAGCGAATCGATTTTATTACAATAATATTATGCCTCGACTAATTCGACTTATTAGTGAAAAAAAACCATACACCAAATAATTTGAAGGTAATAAAACCTTATAATATATTATTGAATACCTCAAAAAGATCTTATAAACAAACAGGTAAAAAGAAAACCTACCTAACCACTTAAAGCTCTGAAGATATTATATTTCAAAAGCGATACGATAAGGTGCACAACATAGACTGCTTCGCTTTTTCCTTCCTTTGTCACATTACGACAGTGAGAAAATTAAAATGAATTCCTCAATATCATAATCTTGTTAAGTTTGTATTCATCTTTACGCTGATGTAAAAAAAAAATTGTAAATATTAAACTGAACTCGGAAAAGTAAACAAACAGTGTGCGATTGAATAAAATTTTCAAATCAAACGGAAGATTTTTTTTCTTTCTTTATGTAATATTTACCATTGACATTCAATAAGGTGGAATAAAGCATTATTTTACAACATTATTAGTGCGACCTTATGTATATCTGAATTAATACGAACAGGAAACATTTATTACGATGTATGTATTTTGTATTTAGCGCACGAAAAAAACACCCACAACAAAATAAAGCTATTTTTTTTTGTCTAAACTCTGCACGCTTTCCTAATGCAATCAGTACATAGAATATTCAAAACTAAAAAAACCAGCCCTCGCTCTCGATTAATTAATTTCATCATATATTATTTCACAAAATTTTCCACAGGCATTGTATTTTTAATAACCGCTATTGCTAAATTAATTACAAAGTGAAATATAAAATATTTTCAATCTTTACACAATAATTATAATATAATCACAGAGAAACAAAGATTTCTTATCAATTTGTTATCAGAATCGCTAATCGGCCATTCGGCAAAACAAAACGAACGACCGGTCGAGGGTTAGACTGTTCGCAGACAGCGCACCGCGACCGAGTTGTTCAATTAATATATGTCAACAGAATAACCTCGATCGAGGGATCGAAACAGGTTAACGTTAATAATATGATCAACGCTCCATCACTAAATATTATGATCGACTGAAAGAACTCTCATCGACTCGATTTTAATATTGTAATATTGAATCGCTAGAAATGTGTCTGCAGGAAATCCTTTGAAGGGATATAGTTTAACATCCGTGTTTATAATAGAAAAGAAAGCGCAACTCCGATGTCATAATACAGTCAGACAAAGCGGAGTGTAGAAACTATGTTTTATAAATAAATGTAAGTAAAACAAATTCGGCAGAAAAATATTTTGGCAGATGCGTCACGATGTAGAGTTCTTTCACGTCAGAATACAATATTGACAGATTGTCACAATGATTAAAAGAGAAATCTTCAAATGGTGGGAAATAAACACCTTTAAAATCATTATTTTGCATGGCATAATTAAAAGCATATTGATGATCAAATAATTAGAACTAACAATACCGCAAGTTATAAGATAACTGCTACAAAAAACTAGGTATATTCGTCTAATAAGGCAGGTGAAGATTTCGCATTCCTTTTGACAAAATTGAAAATAAAATAACTACTAATTTTCTCCCCTCGCATCAAAATATTATGCCTATGCGATTCTCTACATTCCTTTTACAGCCACATTACCGCTAAATGTGATTCTATTTGAACACACAAGTAAAAGTAAAAACAGAATACTTTTAAACGTTTAACGTGAAATGCAAAATTGCAATCGTTAAGGATATACAATGGGTTCTGTACACAAATACAATTTTTTTAGTTCACACTTGTTTAAAGCATTGATTACAATACAATAAAAAAAATGGTATTTTTATAAATATACATCAGAAAAAAGCTTAAATTAATTTAATTTGATTTTACACAAATCTTTTTTACACAAATTTTTCTAAATGATAATTGTTAAAATTTATTAATCAGGACATAATAAAAGTTTCTGTTGCAAAAAATAAAGAACAGTATTCTTTTAACGCTATTCTGACAAAACTACACTCGATACACAGGAAAAAATATCAGGCAGTACTGTCTCATTTTTTACAATAAGTTGAAATTAAAAAATAACTTACAAACGTAAAGTGCAAAACTACCAAAATTACAAAACATACATGAAGAATGCCTATCTTTGGTTCGCATTTTCATCGCACGAGTACAATATTTTCAGGAAAACTATATTTTGATTTAGTAAATATTATAATTAACTTTGAGCAGTCTGCTCCCTCTGATTAAACACAAATTAAAATTTAAAAAAAACTATGCTACTTTAAATGGTCACCCCGTCGACTGTAACGAAAGCAAGCGGGACATCGGTTAACGATGACCGTGACACAAGCGCGGCTATACTAGAGATATCATATTAAAACAAACCGTAATTAATTTGTTGACACAATTGCACCGATAACGGAGTTCAGGAAAAAGAGCCAAATGATCTACGCACTATTTTGTGACATTAAAACAAAATATTGTACGTTTTGAGCAACTTTTGATAACGAGACGTGCGTTACAGTAAACATTTTCTAATTAAATAATTATATTTAAACAAATTATTACAAAAAGTTAACAATTTTATGAATCGCAAGCGCGTTCTCTGTCAGGATAAATAGTGCAATCAAATTACTCGGCTATCGATGCAATCGAATCGGGAGACTGTTTTCCGATATCACACGGAAATTCATCCCATTGTACATATATATGTTATATACTGACATAATTAAATATTAAACACATTAGTAATATAATAATGATCGCGAAAGTATCAATTGAAGATCCTGAAGCGGCAGAAATACAAATGCAAACTTAATCGTACAGTAAAAAAAAAAGTCACGCACTTCAGTCGTGCCCCATTTTCAAGTTCGTCTGAGACGGCGCCGGGAATGCACTCGGGCTCGTGTGGCGCGCACAAAAGTAACAAAAGACTCCTCACTTTAAAAAATCATTAAAACTTATGCGAAATGAGCATTCTCTTCTATCACGTCGACTTCTAAACTTATGTCCCCGTTTACTCGGCACAAAATACAAACCGCACTCGTCGACTTCGTATAAAAACTCCTTTAGCAACGTTATCAAAAATGGTCTCACACCGGCTTCTTAATTTTACACCACGTCTTTAAAATATTTCTTCTCGCAGGAAAAACTTTCGTTACAAATCTTTTTGTCAAATTTAATCGTTCCACATTAATTTAAATGTTTCCTCGCCGCTCACTTCTCTTTTGTTTCTTCCATTTCTTTTTGTGATGTATATTTTCTTTCACCGCCGGCAAGTCTGATTTATTATTTGTATTTCAAAAATATCGTTCAGGTTCCAAAAAAAAAAAAAAAAACAAACCGAAAACGTCGGTCAATCCCCCGACAGACAATCACTTATAGGAAATATTTTTACAACGCCAAGTAATAAAAACACCAAATATGTACAATTTTTCAAGCGCCCAGCAGGTTTGTTTCTTTCCTACGCCGGCGACAGCAATTGAAAGTTGTCCGCGTTGCAGAACTTCACCAAAAATTTAATTTTAATAAGATTAAAATAAATTGTTCAATCAGGTTGTTTTCCAGTATTTCACTTTTTCACATCAAGCAAAATCATACCGAGGATTTAAACATCAGTATGGCAATTCGTTTTCGTGATGGACTACGTTTTGCAGGAGAAGAACATCATTCAATCGATGTCGGATGACGAGTTCACCCTGAGATGAGAGCCAGGGTGATGAGGGCAGATGCAGGCGCACGCCTCGGGTTATTTGCGGGTCAGTCAGTGAACCACAGCTGCGGTTGGTAGTGCGAGTGCGTATGAGAGTGCGAATGGGAGTGGGCGTGCGACGGTGGGCTGGCGTACGCCACCAGGGGCAGGGGAAGCGATAGAGGGATATGATGAGGCGGGTGCGGTGGAGGAGGAGGTTGCAGGTGAAGAGGCGGAGGAGGAGGAGGGAGGTGAGCTGGCGGAGGACCGGCGCCGCCTCCTCCCAAACGAGACTGATGTGCAGGCGGAGGGACACCGTTGCTGAAACACAAAAAAATTATCATTAGATATATCAAAGAATATCGTTTTAACCCTTCAAGGAGTGAGTTAATTTGTACTAAATTTGGTTTATTCTTTTATTTTGATTATTTGTAGTATTGTCACATGAAAATATTAAAAACATTTTTTTGGATACGAATCAATCAGGGAAAAATATTAATCATTATTTCAAGAAGCAAATATTTTTTGAATTATAAAATGCATAGTTGAAAATGTAAAGTAAACTTATTATTTTTAAATATTTTTCCAGAAACTGTTACTTCGATTTTGTGTCTATATACTTTCTTTGCTCTTATCTCTGTACATGTGGCGCTCTACAAACGTTGATTCCAGGATGGGTTCGACCCCAAATGGACTCTTACGCTCAATATCATATGACTACGAATATATTTAAAAATGTTAACTTTTTTAAAAATCTTTTATTCATTTGCAACACATAATAAAAATAATGTGGCGGCCAAAAATCACTGATGGATGTGTTGTCTAGTATCCATATCTGATTCCGATATCCAAATAAGAAATATGAGAATGGCGATAGATAATAGATGACAAGATAATTCGATGTACATGTACGGCGATACTCATCAAAGGGTTAATATTGGAAACCATGTACTGTTAATATGAAAAATATATATATTATTTGTAATGAATTCTCCGTAGCTGTGACCCTCGTGGCCGATGTCGCCAAATTAAAAATAATATAATTATTAAAACTGAAACCTATAATGAACAAATCCAATGACAATAATGCTCGAAGTGCGATATTGAAAATAAGTAAAACATCATTGGCTAGATCAAGCGGAGCCAAGGTCAAAATAACAAAGTATGTAGTTCCCGAAAGAACTGTATTAGTTAGTTGATAGCTACAGCGGCTTCACCCCAACAACGTTTGATTGATTAACTTGGTTCCGGTGATAAATTAAAGCTGAAATAGCTATCAACTAACTTAATATAATACCATATAAAATGAACTTCCACAAAGTTACCGCCGAATCCATCGAAAGTATTAATATAATACCAATTACTTTATTATCGTGAAATTATTAGTTTGCATAATTGGCGGAGACCTGTGTGTGAACTGTGTTTGAATTTTAGGTCCAATTATATCAAAATAACAAATGGGAAAGTTAGTAGACGTATAAACGATCATATTACGATGTTGCCGTTTGTTTGTCATTTATTCCATTTATTCGAAGAAATGTTCAGATACACTCGTTATATCGCCCATACAAACCACTATTGGTTATGCACTATAGCAGTTCTCCCGTTTACTTTCCTAAAATAACTTTACCATCAAACTGAGAACTTTGAAATCATTATAGGGTCTTGAATATTATTTTAAGCACTCGTCGTGTGAATACAAAGTTACAGTGATATCAGTAGTGCACTCTCTTTCCGTGATATTACTGAAAAACCTGCTGGTACAGACTTTAAGACTCAAGCTGTATGAAGCTGGTAAGTCGAATTAATGTCATCATTGCCCTTTCAAAACACTAGTTTTTTTATCAAATATAAAATTTCCAGTAACCAAGTGGTCAACGCTCTTGGAGTTTTGTCTTACCCAGATGGTCGCACAGTCCAGGAGTATAATCCCCGAATTAAAACATGAATCTTTGAAATTTGAATCGTTCGAATTATGTACATTAACACAAATTTTGTCACCAACAATCCGGGTTTTGCCTTTCGACATCTCCAGGCGTTCAAGTATACGGATGTCGGTTCAAGACCATTTGTGCACTTGCAACGCCTGAAGATTTCGAAAGGCAAAACCCGGGTCGTTAGTGACAAAACTTGTGTGAATGTACATAATTTGTATGATTCAAATTTAATATTGAAATTCCACTAACCACCTTCAGTCGAAATCTTAAATTATATTAATCTTTTAAGGAATAATTCAATTGCATTTATAAGTCCAATTTGTTGACTTCCTATACACATCATTTATCTGATTTTGAAAATGAGATTTAGAAAGTGTGATAAGAAGTCAATGCCTTAAACGCCTCCAAAAAAGTCAAAGTGGTTGATTTATAATCATTATCGTTAAACAACTTCTGTTGCCATCAACTCCATATGAAAAGATGACAATTATTTATTCACCATTATTTGAGTGTCTGACTTATTTTTGGATCTGTTTTTCTTCATTACCTATGATAGTGATAAGAAGGGGCGACTCCGACGTATAATGGCTGAGCTCGATGCTGCGGCGGAGGGTAAGTAGGCGAAACACCCCCTGCAGATGGACTGCCTACTACTCCACCCGCTGATGTCCTACTGAAAAAATATATTAACTGTAAGAGAAAATGTAAAGGATCTCGCATAGTATATAATATATTATTAATTATTTTTGCATCAATTATAAATTGAATAGAAATAGACGGTTTATAGCCAAATGAATAAATGATTCACCTATAAGAAGGGGCTCCGTGGGCCCACCCAGTCTTGATATGAGCTGCAGGAGGTTGGTACTCTCGCATACTGCTCATCTGAAAACAGTCAACATAAAAACTTAGCTCACTTTAACAAATATTATTGAGAAACCAAACACTCGTACGTATACATTTAGAATTGCCCTGTGAATACAAAATGTCAATGAAAACTATCAAAAATAGTTACTTCTGTATATATTTATGCAACTTACACTATCTCTTTTGTTGTGATGTATCGGTGTATAATGACCACACTGATAATCTTGTCCGCCATTCCTCGCTGATGCGTGATTTGTCTGCAATACAACAAGCAAATATATATTATATCCGGATGGATAAATTAATAATGAAAGATTCGTGAGATTTTCACTTTTAAATTTACTACCCAAGTAAATGGCAGGCATTCTAAAAAGCTTGGGAGCAGCAGAGCTTATGCAATATACTTTTAGAAATGTTTTATTTTCATTTTTTTGATAGCACTGTGACAGAAAATAAATTGCAACGTTTTTTTGTTTCTTGAACTTGATCTTTCGTCAACCTATTGCATTTTCAAGGGCGATTCGATTCTCCGAAAGTTTAAAGCAAACCTTTTTATCTAATATGATGTAAAACATTAACCCATCTTTTCTACAAGAAGTAATACAGAAAAAATCCTCTTTATTTGACTATTTATTAACAAAACCATCAGTGGTTTTAAGATTTTTTTTGTTTCATTTAGGCGATGGTCTACAATTAATGCAGTAGACCGTGTACACTGTGACACAGTATGGGACTGATGAATGCTTACTATGGAAATAAACTAGTGTGATCTGGTTGTCACGCTCCGTGTAGCGTTTAGATGCCTAGAGCCAGGTAATGCTGTACGCAGCTGACGGCATTTATCGTAGACCAACGCCTTAAAGATTCAATGAAATTGGGTTTGGAGAATCATCTAAAATATTAGATTTAAAATATTAATAAATGGTGTGGTAAGAAAAATCAATATACCTGTGGCGCTGTCTGAGTATAGTCATTGCTGACAGGCTCCTGTTTGGCTTGGCAATCTGACTGCGCCATGGCTAGCAATCTTTTCTTCTGGTGCTGCTGCTGATGGTGAACGGGCTGTGTCTGCTGAGCGGACGGGGGGATCTGGTTACCGCTCGTCGAAGCTCCGCCGTTGTTGTTATTTGTACCATTGCTGGCACAGTTGTTTGCAGGATTGTTGTTGCCCGTTGAATTATTCATAGAATTGTTTGCGTTGCCGCTCGTCGGATTTCCCTGTGGTGCAGCATGGCTACACGACACTTGACCGCACGGTTCGTGTTTTATCGTCTGAAATATGGCAATATATGGTTAAAAATAAAAAAAGTTGGGAAAATGAACACTGTATTGATTCAATTATGCATGTTATCTCCTATTTTAATTTTTTTAATTTGTATTCCATCTTAAAATCGATGACATTTTACAATCCCTGTAAAAATACAAAATAATATTTTCTGAGATTACTGGGAAAAATCAAAGAAAAATCGGGTACTGAAAAATATGAATTTTCAAGCTAATTGAAAGGAAGTACATTATTATATTGTCATTGTGATTTCTTTGTAAAAAAAAATATTAAAAATAAGGATGGATCTTATTTCATTGATTTCAAAGATATTATTTGGCTTTACATGATATGATGCTAATCAAATTCATAAGTAAATAATATTTAAAAATAGGAAATCACTTCTAAGACAGTTATGTAGTCGAAATAATTACCTGTGATGTGTGATGATAGTTTGGTGTCTGCTGTTGCATATTTTGATGATGCATGGCAGGCGGTTTACTCCTCGGGGAGACAGGTTCAATAATGGATGGAGCAACCACGCATACTCCACTGCTGCATTCGCCTCCTAACAAACAGCAAACAAACGAAAAATGGTTACCACACATCCTTATTGGGCATATGACTGATTATTTACATGTAAAATTGTTAATCGCAATCCAACAATATAATTTTGTTGTCTTTCATTTTGCGTGACACTTCAATGATAGTATGAATAAAAATGAAAACTCGAACATTTGAGTCATCTTCCAACAATGTCCTCTTTCAGTATAGGTATATAATGTCGGAGATCGAAGACCTTGAAGGCTGAACAAACAGCAGTAGTGCACTTCTACTCAAATTCTACATACTATAATATTTTGCTTAGGTAATTTTAGACATTCATGCCTTTGAACATAAATCAATTAAGAAATCAATGTATGAAAACATATTGCCATTTGAACCTGTGAGAATATTATCTAGAAATAATTGAAATAAAATAAATGCAGTGATACATTTTACTAATAAATATTTTCATGATGAAAGTGCATTGAAGAGAAAAAAAAAATACTAAAATAATTATTTTACTTGAATTATAAATTCTAGACACTGAGATTTATGTTTAATGTGTGAAGCAATACCTTGAGGCTGCTGCGGTTGAGCCTGTTGCTGATGGTGTATAGCGACGGGTTTCGTCCTGGAAGATCCCGTCTCATCCTCCGAATCAGAAATGGTAATTACGGAAACGGCGGGCGAGGGAGTGTCATCATGTATGGTGATTGTTTGCTGTTGCGGAACGGGCTGCGCCTGCACTTGAGGCACTCCCATTTGCTGCTGAGATTGCGGATGAGAGCCGTGCGAGTTGTGATGCGACTGATGATGGTGAGACTGAGACTGGTGATGCTGAGGTTGAACTTGATGAGCGGACGCTCCTCGACTTGAACCGCCGACACCGTTCCCGCTGTTGCTACTGTTGTTATTATCCCAACCTGCGTTGGCTGACGGAGGCTTTCGGCCGGACCTGTCATGGATGAAATATTGTAATATTAGTTGTAGTTAGGTAATTATAATAAATAAAAAATACTGGACGATATTTTGATTATTTTATATCGAGGTTTAAAACTGATTATAAGACATTGTATTGTTTAAACTTTATTGCTATTAGGTACATATTTTTAATTATGTTTCTTAGTACAGTGGTTTCCAAAGCATAATATTCATGGGCGGTACATTCAAAATTTTAATTGTCTATTGCATTAGAAATTTTAACACAACATTTACATATATCCAATGTATTATATTACTACTGAAATTAACACCGCAAGCTACCAGTAGCTGATGGTGGAAAATTCAAAGACTACATTTAAAGTGCCTTCAATTTTGTAGCTAGCATCTTTTTGTACATTTTCAAGCTAAATATAAACAATATAAACAATTTGATAGATCCGGCGGTAATTTTGTGAAAGTTTTCATTACTTATTTAATCTAATATATATAGTTTGTATATTATTATTCTGAATTAATGTAATCCTATTGCGAAGCTCACTGGTCCCTCTAGGGACCGCTTGGCAGCGAATGACGAAAACCCATTGTCCCTATATGAGCCGCTGGGCGTTTAAAAGTTAAGATCTACCTAGTAAAATTATAACCAATAGTTAAAGGCTTCATTACTTTGAAAGGAATCTAATGTCAAGAGGACTGCATGTTATGTTGAGCCACTTGTTTGATGAAATAATTTACAATATTGCTGCTACAATAAATTGTGAAGTATTCTATATTGATTAACGCTCGTGGAAGAAAATGAAGTGAAGCTTACGTGGGTTGTTCCTGCCATTGTGAGTGATGATTGCTTCTCCTGTGCGGGGGAGTTCCTTCCTTCACTCGCTTCTTCACAGGACTCAATTGAGTCGGCTCTTTCTTTTCTGCTCCAGTTCTGCTTATTAGAAAAATACATGAATTGAACATAATTTTGACGAGAAGATGACAATTAATACTAACTAATGTGTGTAACTTAAAATTCAAATATGAGCAGAGTGAAATAAAAGTAATGTCAACATATTATAATAACCAAAAAAAAAAAATTTTTGTATAACATTTTAATGCAAACAATTCGCTTAATAATATCTGAATAGTCCTATGAAGCCGAAATATTGACATTTTTTTAACCATGTTCGTTCCTTTAAGCAGGCCGTATGCTTAAAGGAGGTACCCCGACAGAGGCTTTTCTATGAGAACTGCTAGTTACTCAGTTGCTAACAACCTCGCATTCGAGCGCAAAGAGTTGATATTTGTTAATTTTTTATCAATTTCTTCTTTCCTCTATCTTTACTTTTGTCACTTCGGAATACTTTATAATAATACTAAATACTTAATATTTTCCATATGTTAGTCTTTTCCCTAATTAGCCAGAAAGCAGTGAGAATTTTTCTGACCTGTAGTGATGCGGATGATGGTGATTCTGCTGGTGGTGATGGTTTTGATTCTGGTGTTGGTGGTGCTGCGGGGCCGGCGGGTGATGGTGCGCATTGTGGCCGGGCGGACCACTTCCGTTTGAATTTGAGTTGTGATTCACCTGCTGCTGCTGTTGCTGCTGTTGATGGTGACCGTTGGACGAGTGGTGAGCCTTCGTTGGCCTAGAAAATTAAATGACAGTTTGCATTGCATTACATATTCCAAAATAAATTCTCACAAACTCTACAAAAGTTGACAAATAGAAATAATATAACGTAGTGATGAATGCATGTATATACCTCTTCGGTTGTGCATGGTGATGATGTTGTATAGGCCAAGCGGAAGCGTGATCCAATGTGCCATAAACCTCTCCTACTTCCACACCGACTCCAAACACGGAACGGCCATCCTATTAGAAAAAAAAAATCATTAAACTTCCATAAATGTTAAGCAACGTAATTTCAGTGCAAAGGAGGAATAATAATATACACCCATACTTTGATTTACGCTCATCATTACTTAAAAAGCGTAAAAATCTACTTCTAATTTTCTCTCTTCTTGGAATCAATGTCAAAAGTACCGTATGCTTCCAGATAATTTTAATAAACATCGAGACCCGAATTAGAATAAAAGCAGGCGTTTACATCTTCAAGTCAATCAAGTCTTTCAAAGTAATTGTTATATAAACAAATACATAACTGAATTTAGATTACTTATTCGTATTTTAAAATTCTAACAATTTTTACAAACTATAGTTAAAATACTTAGTATTATTCTTACCAGATTGACTGATAACAAAACCCAAATTCACAGAAAATAATTCACTATTTATAGAGTAATAAGCATGCATTATTTTTATACTATATAAATTGTTGACTGAAGAGGGAAAAGGCTAATAAAATATTGATAATTCCGCATCCGTATGTCTTATATATCTCAGAAAATAAAAATATTATAGAATTGATTTTGTTTTATACCTGTACAGGTAAAATCGCAGCAGAATCTACAGCAATGAGTGAAGTTCTGGGTGGCCAATCAGCAGTGTCGGCGAGCTGCAGACCGGGGTGGTGATGGTGATGATGGTGTGGCGGCGCTTGCTGCTGAGGCGCCCCCGGCGCTCCATGATGATGGGTGACTCCCACAGTAGACTGGTTAGCTACGCCTTGGGCTGCTGATGATGGAGGAGGAGCTCTCCATCCTAATACTACACCTCGGCCTCCTGCCTCAACTACGGAGACAGGGACATATCCGCCGCCTCCGCTCACTCCTAATGCACCTCCAGGGGATGCTCCCATGCTCTATAAAAATTATCATTCATAAAAAAATATTTTCAAATATTAAATACATTGATAGAATGATAACAGAATATAGTCAGAATATGGTGTCTGCCAAACTTTTTTACTTTACGGTACACTGATGAATGGGACTAGTACCACGGCACACCAAATAAAAATGCTTTAAATAAGGAAATGTATATTTCAAAATGAATATGTGTCCTATTGACCACAATGTATGAACGTGACAAATATTTGTTTGAATGTGTAGATGTTGAATTTATTTAAAATTGAAGAAAATTTAAATGAATAGGCAATATTTAAAATAAACATTTTTAAGGCTTTTTCCACCGCAGCACACCTGAGACTTCATGCAGCACACAGTTTGGCAGACACTGGAATATAGCAATGCAAGATTTTATATTTAAAAAAAAATATTTACTTCTTGAAATAGTAATTAATACCAATATTTTTCCCAGATTGATCCCTATCCAAAAATAATGTTTTTTTCATTTTTGGATGTAGCAATAGTAGAAATAATTAAAACATAAAAAAAAAAAAATTAGTAAAAGTTGGCAATTATTTAAAATAAATTATCAAAAATATAAATGTATCTCTAGATGTCACAATAGAATTTCTCATAAATACAATAATATAAGTTTAATTACCTGATAAGTAGGCTGACACAGTATGGACGAGACAAGCTGATGTTGGAAAGGATCCGGTCTAGCTGCAGCAGCATATTGTCTGCCGACTGTTCCACCTCGACCGCCTCCATACAGCTGGTACTAGAAAGCGATACATTTGCAATATTACAACTCTGTTAAAAAAAATTAAGATAACTTTAGAAATACTGTTCAATATGTATAAAGCCGATTCAAAATATTACCAGGTGGTTATCATACGGTGCAGTTCTGAGCCTCTGCTGGTTGATGGTGAACGTGAGATGGGTGTGTGTGGAGGCTGACGATGCGGGAACAAAGTTTCCGATGAGAGCGGTGGCAGGAGCAGACGGACCTACTCCGACACCGACTCCAACGCCTACACCTACTCCGACACCCACTGTACCTCCGTAATCCACACCAGATGACCGGCGGCACACCTGAAAAGCAATCATAATATTATGTACAAAATTATTAACCACAGAAAATACGCTTGGAATCTGAATGTATGTAAAAAAAACTTAGGTTTTTATTTAGAATGCAGTTTTACCTAGCACATTAGATATGACTACACGAACATGGCTTTTTTTAACTTTGGTAAAAAAAGTCACCGATGGATACATAACATATTTTGATGTTCGTACAGGCAATTCATAATTCTGAATAATGTTGAATTTTTGAATTGTTAATCAAGATTCACTTTTTATTTTTGCACAAATACCAAATTGGAAATAAAGTGCATTCTTGTAAGGCGAGAAGCGAACATAAGAAGTTAAAATTACATTTGATTTAAAAAAAATTTAATGCATAATAAAAAAGGTTGCACTAAACTATAAAATTTATGTAAGTCCATAGAATTACAGTGTGCTGATAAAGTGGAGTAAAAATTACACGTTAATTACCTCCATCATTTGCACGCTGGCTTTGACATTATTGCAGTGCGCATAGTCAACCAGGTGAGCCAGGGTCACAAAGGCGTGGTTCAAAGCTTCGCCAGGTGTAATTCGTCTCTCCTGAAACCACAAAAACGATGTTAGAAAAATTGTGGAGGTACATTGAAGAAAAGCTGACAGTTTTGCTATGTTCAAGAATTTACCTGATCCATGGTGAGCATTCTCTTGAGCAAGTCGATAAATTCGCGTCGGTCTGCTTTCTCAGCAAGAAGTTGGCCTCCTTCCAGATCAGTCGGTACATTAACCTAAATTAATTAAACAATTAATTAATTAAAATCTTTTTTAAGCAAACAAATATCATTTAATGTGGTTGAAAAACAATGTATTTAGTACCTGACCAATATCATCCAAGCAGTTGAAGATATACTTCCTAGCCTCTTTGGATTTGATTCCCGTCTCGAGCTCGTGCTCCTCGGGAGTCTTGAGTCTCCAGAACGGGTATGTGCTATCCATGTCTCTGTAGAAGAACTTTGTCGTTTTGGATGCATTGTTCAGCATGTGTTCGGTGGGGAGTCCCTGCGTTTGCGAAATGTAACGGATCTGATCGTATTCCGAGCTACCCGGATACAGCGGCCAGCCTAGGAAGAGTTCTGCCACCACACAGCCCAGAGACCACATGTCGATGGCTTCACAAAAAGCGAGACCCAAGATTATCTCGGGTGCCCTAAAAAAAAAATTCAATGAAATCATTCTCGTCAAAACATTTGCAAAGTAAACTGGACATAGTTAACAGTGACTTTCATTACCTGTAGTATCGACTCTGCAGGTAGGTATTGCAGACAGCCTTACTGACATGCGAGGCACTTCCAAAGTCAATTACCTTTACTCGGTAGGGCTGTCGTGCCGGCTCCACAAGCATTATGTTCTCTGGCTTTAAGTCGGCATGTATCAGACCCAATTGCTGCAAAGAAAATATCATTGAAATTAGTTAAAAGAATATCCAAAATTCATTTTAATAGCTTGACAGACATATTTTGAGCGTAGATGATGTAATAATGAATTCCATTCGACAAACAAAACTCGTGAATAGAATCGTGAAAGAGTATACATGAGATACATGAACATAACAAAGAGGAATGGTTTTAAAACATGTACTGTGGAACCTTGGTTCACCGTTTTTAAAAGTGGCCCTTATGGGTTTGAAACGAATATGTATATTTTTTAAACCGAGTTTTTTTTCTAGAAGAACTGCTTATTACTCAGTTGCTCAAACCTCACTTTTTTGAAAGGATTAGGGACAGACGTAGAAAGCTAGAAATTGGTAAGCTAATAGCTCTTGCTACTTCCCACATTTAGGATCAGATAAGTGGTGGAAGGAATTTTCGTGGTAAAAATTGTTTGGTTTATTATGGCTCCTCACCTTGAGCTTAAGCAACGCTGTGAGCACTTGCTGTAAGATAGGTCTGATGTACTTGAGTGGCAGCGGTGAGAACTTGTTTTGCTTGAGGAAGTCGTAGAGGTTCTGCTCCAGCATCTCGAAGACCAAGCAAGTGTGGGATTTGTGCTGGAAGCATTCGTACGCCCGGACAAAGTTGAACTCGTCGGCATTTTCTTGCGAGAGCCGGGACAGGATTGAAACCTATAAAAGAAACAATAAATACTGTATTCCAAATCAGTGTGGTGGAGTAAGATATTATGCTCACTACCTAATCAAAACATGTTCTGTTTTCAAATAAAATTTGTGGATTGCATGTGAAACATGTTTGTTTTATTAAATCATATTAAATTTATAATCTTCAATAAAATCGCAGATTGCAAGGACCTCAACATAAAAGACATTCCTGCTCTGAATATCTGCATGTTCGCTCAAAACCTTTAACGATCTATTCCAGTGAACGGGCAATGAATAATCGAAATAGTAACATTTATTTTTATATTCTGCAATGATCCAATTTCTTCTTAGTAAAAGCGTTCCTAAAAGATGGATACATATTGAAATTTATGGATATTATAAATATCTATTTAAATTGTACACGAAATGGACTACCAACTAGAAAGTTTGGAGTAATCTTGACACCTCAATGTGTAATTATGCTCAATAATATATAATTTGAAAAACATAGCTCTTATATATAATTTACTAAATAGGTATAATTTAATCGAGATTATAATAATGAAAATAATTAAGTCCCGAGTTTTATCAACTTAGCTAATTAATGGCTACTGATTAGACGGCATCATAAATAATTTTGCAAAAAAAAATAACTAATGAACAAATTAAGTCTAATAATGAATAAATACATCTCGAGATAAACTTTTGACCAATGCGCGCATTCGCGAACATCTGGATGAGATAAATAAATCTACAGCAGAAAACATTCAGAAAAAAAGCCGCGAAAGTTATTTTCGCAACAGGACGGAATTCGCTGTCAGTTTTATTTTGGCATTTGTTTTCCTTATAAAGGCGGCCTCACACAGTACCAAGACGAGACGGTCTTTCAAATAATGTATTATAATAATACTATATTGCAGGATGGAACAGAACAGTCATATTTATTAAAGATACCCGCGGACTAAAAACATTAGGACACTTTAAGAGATGCGTGGTTGATATTTCCGCGCCCAGAGTGTAGATGTAGGCAGGAACTTAGTTAAAAATATCAATCAATATGCATGAATGAATTGATCATTTCTGTATATTTTTAATCCATGTCCGCTCCTTATGTGGATCATATGACCCCTACCCTAATATGGAAGATATCACAACAGATTTTTTTTTCTACGAGAACTGTTTGTTAATCCGTTGTTTAACTTCTGTTTATTTTCTATGAGAGTACGACAAGATCAGCGGTTAGCTGATCGTTCTCGCTACACTATGTTATTTTAGGATTGGAAGGGTGGGAGGCATCACAACACCCATGCCGTCGAACAGAAATAGATATATCAATTGAAAAAATGCTGTTCGTACCCGGACTTGAACCCGTAAGATCCATCACGGAAGCCAACAAATTTGACCACTGTACCACGGCGAATATAATAAAGGTATGTACATAATATTTATCGCCAAAATATCATACGATTTCTGGTACGGTAATTGAAACGATGCATTGTCATTTATTTAAATTATAATTAAACGAAGTGGTTTTTGAGAGCGGCTAATTGTTTTCGATCGTACAGCCGCGCCTGAAAAGCTCGCGAGTGTGCGAGGGCCCTAGCGTCCCTAACCCATACAATTAAATAATACGACACGCGTTCCCAATTAATGAACGGGCGAGCGCCACCCTACAGAAGCGAGAGACAACGGTTTGCACGTACTCGTAAGAGATGTACATCGGCGACATGATTTGAAATAGGTCACCGGGGAATTCGCATTCTTTCTTTATTCCCGAAGACACTTTCCCTCCGAGTGTTCCTAATAAAAGTAACGGCCGTCCAGAAATAGCCACCATATGGACGGGCCGACGCAATTTTACTGACGCCGCCGAGTCGTTCCGATGTCGGATATTTCGCATCAGTATACAATATATGATGCCAGAAAGACGCAACTTTTCACAATACAATTACAATACATACATCGCTAAAAATGACAAATCGAGTATGTCTTAATCACTAGCCTATTATGAGTAATTAGTTTCTGAATATCTTCCTGATAAATGAGGGACTTGTGTCCAAAATACTGACTTGATATTTTGATCGAGAATTTGAGGTCCAGAAATCGCATAATTAAAAAAAATGCTAATGTCGACAAACGTCTAACGAATGAAACAAAATGTTGATATTATCAGACTTATATTTCTTAATGTCCTATTACTGAACCCGACATTATCTGTAAACACCTGTCGATAGAATGTATAAATTTCGGTCACAGATAAATAATACTTGATTTATGGTAACCATTTTAATATTGCTTTTCTCATTGTGTCACAGACAGGTTATTTTGAGCTGTCTTGATTAATGAACTGGACGACCGATATGTATAAAAAAAAACAAATTAATATTTACGAAACCGTCATAGAAGACGGATTATTAACACACGTTATTACATAATGATTTAGTAAACAAGATATTTGAAAGAAATAACGTTAGGAAATGCATTGATATAATAATATATAACGAGGAAGGGAACTTATATGTTAATGTTACTGGTGACACAAAACCAAGGTGAGCAAAACCGTTCATTTATAGGAAGGAAGTGGTCGAAGAGATTTTTTTACTCCATGTAATAAAATAAGTCGGTATAAACTGCGGTGAATGATATCAGTAGTAGAACACGTAAGCAATTAATTAATAAACATTTTAAATGCGATAATGTTATGCAGAAAAGTGAAAAATTGATTTAACGAAAATAGTTATGTGAACAGTGTAAAGCAGTGTAATAGTGAACAGTGTAAAGCAGGCATTTAAAACACGCGGCCCACTTCATGTACAAATATCTATATATTAATAGTCGATAATGTCCGTATGATTGTATAATCCCCGATTTCCCCTCCCCCGTTTTGAGGATGGGAAGGGTGAGAAGCAAGATAAAATTTATAAATCGTTTGAAAAATCAATCAAATATCAATAAAAAAAATCAATAAATATTATCCGTACTTGGATTCGAACCCGTAACTTCCGTGTTCTAAGTCAACGACGTTGATACTCGACCACGCAGCCGTGTTCATTTTTAATAATTAATTAAATAATGTAAAATATTATTGAGAGAACTATTCTGAACGTAATACGAATATTTCAAGGAATTGAATATCACGTCTTAGATAAATTCTACAATCCAAATGGCTTACCTCAATCTGGCCCTGACGAGCGTACGACGGGTGGTTTTTGAGAATCTTGATGGCAACGATCTCGTTGGTGCCCTTCTTCCAGCACTTGACCACCTGGCCGAAGGTGCCTCTCCCGAGGAACTCGAGGACCTCATACTGGTTCGCGGACGAGTAGAGAACTTCATGCTGGACCAGCTGGTAATCTCCGTCGCCGCCTCCGGATCCTGGTGATCGCGATCAAAGGCGGGTTGTCAGGAACGAAGCGTCGGCGTATGGGAGGAAAAGAAAGAATACAGATTCGTTAGCGCATCATCACATATTACATCTACATTGCACATATAATATGTTAAATTGGTCGCTAAAATTAAAAAAAACACTAAATGCATGCATGAAAAGAACGAATAGCAGAACAGCATTACAGTAGTCACATATCGCAACGAAAAACGAACATATTTTTTACTCCGTTAACATTTGCGATTTTTGCTTAGGTGATGGTTAGGGTATCCAATCCCGGAGCCTTTTTCCAATCCCGGGATTGGGATTAGCTCACCGAGGAATTTGAAATCCTCAATTCCCTATACTTTTTCCTCAGATTATCTCCAAACCTTGTTTTTTTTTAGCTCACCGAAGAATTTGAAATCCCCGATTTGGTATACTTTTTCCCCCAGATTGGCACAGAAACTCGTTTTTTTTCTTTTTTAGCTCACCGAGGAATTTGAAATCTACGATTTGGTATACTTTTTCCCCAATTTGTCACAAAAACTCGTTTTTTTTTTTAGCTCGCCGAGGAATTTGAAATCCACAATTTGCCAATTTCGTGTCAATTTTCGGAATTTGCTAAAAAATTCTCAATCCCGAAATCCCGGGATCGCGACCATATCAATCCCGGGATCAGAAAATTTAACGGGATCCCGGGATTGGATGCCCTAGCGATGGTCGAATTTTCTGCAGTTTATAGTTCATCTTTGTTACGCTCATTATAATATAATACATTAACTATTAACTGTGATTAGTAAAAAAAAAAAGATTTATAAGTAATATTGTGTCGATTGCTTTGGTCTAAAGAAAATCAAGTAAAGATTGTTTTTATATTATTTTCCATAACCACCCACAATTGAGCGCCTTAGTTTCCTGCCTAACTCCGAAAACAAAAATTGTTGGCAACGTGCAAAAAACTGCTGTGGACTTTTTGGATTTGAATAGGTTTTGAAATCGGAAATTTATTGATTGTGTAAATATTGAAATAGAGAACAAGTTGGTTTCAAGATTTGAAAAAATGGTCTTTAGGTAGGTTTTGAAATTGAGATCCTCAATTATGTCGATCCAAATTTTAGGATAGTGAGAAAGTGAGGACTGGTTGATAAATTAAAAATATCTAAGGATTTAATCATACATAAATATAGAAAAATCTGTGCAAGGATCAATCTAAGACAACCAAACAAACAAAAAAGGTCGCATATTACGCACGTCAACAGAACTAGCGTCTATAGCTCACGTTACACACTGGCTTGAGGAAAATAGTGTCGAAAACAAACTCCGTATGAAAAAGAATAATTGATTCGTAGAATTCGGAGTTTTGCTTCGGCAGATATCATTTATTGACATTTGATATTATGACAGGTGTGAAGTTTCCAGCTTACATACACGGCGAAGCTACAACTAGCTACCGATACAGTACATTTGTGAGGCGTGATAATAAAGCTATAATTACACAAACACGTCAGAAAGACAACTTATATGACAACAAACCAGCGAATGACGGCATAAGTGATACCCTTCTTTAAATGTGATATTCCACTTCTACCTAACCTGATAAATATAACATTATTATTTGGGTTAATTTATTACAATGGAAGACAAACAATACGAATTTCATCAGGAGTTATCTATCGAAAGACAATCGTAAAAATGATACAGGCATAGATTTTTAACCCCCGAATGGAGATGAATTAGGAAATAAAAATTAGACACTACGATTGAAAAATTACAGTATGGTAGAAGAACACTTTTTACAAAGAAATACATAACATCTTTGAACCAATTAAAAACGAATTTCGTAATTATGTCAGAGGTAAAATTAAAAAAAAATACCAAGAAACAGACTGAATGAAAATAAAGATTTGAGGCCGGCTTCAACAAAACTTACACCGATGCAAGAATATGTAGCGATTTTTTATGAAAATATGTAGTGCTTTTTTTGAAACAAAGAGTGCCGGAACTCAATACGTGTCAATCTTTTTTTTCTAATTCATGTCCGTTCTCAATGTGGAAGATATGGCTTACTAATGAAGGTATATAAACAAAGATTTTTACGAGAACCGCTTGTTAGTCAGTTGCTCAATCTCCCTTTTTAAAAGAGATTAAAAGCAGAAAGATGGGACTGCTACAGGACTAGTGGTTTGTAGCTCTGATAATTCTTTTTTTACTGTTATTATTTTTCCGAGAGATCATATTTTCAAACGTCTTTCGGCATAAAAAATCAAAAGTTTTCAAAGGAAAATAAAAATTTGCATTGCAAAATAAAGATTTGAAACATTAAAAATGTCGATAAAAAAGGTGCCGGAGTTCCGTTCGACCGCGTTATACGAGAAAAAATCACTGTGAAAATATATGTTTGTTTTCGCCTAAATATTATATTCAAAGTATACTATAATACAATTGCTGAAGGGGGTCGCAACTTTGAAAAGTTTGGTAAACCGTGCAACAGACAAACGATCGTACGGCGCGAAGGGTGTTTTCCATAATATAAGACCCTACCGAAACCTCAACACTTGTATGGTATCTCAGAAGAATTAAAAACGGCACAATTTTCATATCAGTAAAGCAAGCAAGCACTCGGTTGAACGAAATATTTAAGACGAATTTTACGAACAAGGTCGCGCAGTCATCTGAATCTCATGAAATACTCCAATTGAAAAATACATGTCAACTAGAACGAAAAGATAATGATACCCATTTCCAAGGACTGATAATTATAATCACCACGAGATAAATGGCTAGTCAGTATAAAACTATTTTGAATGTTATAAGTGAGCACTATATGGAAATATATTTGACATGTCGAATGTTGGTATCAAGCCAAGGAGTGAAATTAGTCATCGCCTTCGATATAAACATGTTTTTGGATGTAACATTTGTTCTAAATATATGTTAGTACATATACTGAAGCACCTCTAGCTGTATTGTGAGTGATGTGACATTGACATGTATCTATTTTTTTTTCTTTCTTACTAATTGAGTAGGAAATTTGGCTCAGGAATGGAGCGTCGGTGGGCCGTCTACTTATTAGAGACGAAGCAACTACTTAAGAAATATCAACTGTATTCTCAAATAAATGTGTTTTGATTATAAATACATTGTTTCGGTATGGCTTAATAAAGAGTAACCTTTTTTCAGTTGAAAATGCTCGCCATGAGCGAAACAAGTCCTGATCTCGATAAATAAAAAGTGAAATTTAAGTACAAAGGAATATTTTGTTTTTTCTTAATTGTATCATTAGTAGCCAGTAGCGAATTAACTTGAATATAGTGCGACCGTTATATAATACTTGGATTAAAACTCGAAGGATAAAATCGTATACAAGAGAACTTTGCGGCTATACTACACCTAAGCGCGCCAGACAGGTCAGGATATGAATCGAATACTTGTGATTTTTCACTTTTAGGGTGTTCACTGTCAATACTTGGTGGAAAGGCATTATATTAGTAAAAACACAATATTCCTTTGTACTTCATTCCACTTTATTTAATATGTCATTATAACTGTTCATTTTTGTATAAATAACACTGTTAAATTATATTTCTTATCAGTTGACGATGCTCGTAATGAGCGAAACCGGTCCTGACATATTAAATAAAGTGGAATGAAGTACAAAGGAATATTGTGTTTTTACTAATACTTGTGATTTTTAACTAAACCCCGAATCTGAATAAAACGTTGAATGATTTAAAGAAAAATGTGGTAAAAAAACATCACAAAATTTTCAGGTTAAAATTTATTGAAATATATGATTCTGATGTTGGCGTGATACCGAAATAGCTATAAGCCATATGTTTAAAAATCAATGACCTCTCTCAATGTAGGGCATATGGTATCCTAACAGAAGCTTTTATACGAGAACTGGTTGTTACTCAGTTGCTCAACCTTTCTTTTTCGAAGAGAGTAGGAATAGGAGGATACGACTAAAACAGAACTAGCAGTTAAATAATCGCTTTCACTACGCCCTGTCAATTTTAGGGTTAAAAAGGTGGGAAGGGTTTTTCTTTGAAACTAGCGGTGCTATTCCCGCGTCCGTAGCACGTAATTTAAACGATCTGAAACCTATAACCAACACAATAAGGTTTTGACTATTTCAGACCGTCAAAAATAAGTGCCTGCGCGCGGGAATAGCACCGCAGGCTTTGTTTTAACAAGCGCTTTCAATCAATATGACTGGCATCATAAAAAAAATACTGCAACATAACTATTAACGATTTGATACCAAGCGAAAACAAAGCAAATCAAATTTATAAAAGATCGAAGCAATAGTGTTTGAGCTATATGTACGAGTGAGGACTACGTCTGAGTGCTATAGAGAAATCTCTTTCGTTACGATCAGTGAAGAAAGATTGTGTGGGAAGTGGGACTCGTTTGGAGCGATCGAAGCGGATCCGAATCTAACTTTTTTGTTGTTGTATTTCTTCGAACAGTTAACAGTTTACGCCACAATCGTATATATATATGTTATCTCTGTATGACTTATTGCCCAAGCTGTAGTATGCTGACAGAATATTGTACAGAAACTTGGAATAAGTACATACTTACTCTTACATCTCAAAACGATGAAGACTTGTTTGTCAGGTTACGTAAATAATAGAAATGACAGGAGAAAAATCTTACCCGACACACCGAAAAAAAATGGCTTTTTTCCAACATCTATATTTTGCAGGAGTAGTATGTATATCGAAAAGTATTTCAAAACGATACAGCGGTGTGTCGTGTACTGATTACCGTAAGAAAGTCATACGTGGGACGGGATTTCGCGACAAAAATATACGCTAACCAAATGTTTAGTGTCGAAATATTGCTGCCGGAATTGATCCATCAAGATTAATAGTTATTGACGATTTTTTCATTAAACAACGTCGTATATATCGATCGTCGGATTCAAAATTCAGAAAATTGGAGTTTCTAGTGCGTTCAGAAATAATAAAAAAAGAAGAAAGTTCAAAATAAATGCCGATAAACTTCTATTGATTAAACAAAACTTAAATTTTGTCTGGGTCATTACACGGATATTTATTAGTGTACTAAAACTGAACCCGACCCGAAGTATTTATACGTAAACATAATAAATACTTGCCGCCTGTGTGGCCGAGTGGTCAGCGTTGTTGGCTTCAGTTACGGAGGGCACGGGTTCAAATCCCGGTATGGACAGTTTTATAAATTGATTTTTCAATCGATTTATGAATTTCTATTCGAAGGCATGGATGTATGTGATGTCTTGAATTCCCCTCTCCCACCTATCCTATCCCATGAACGGGGCGTATCGAGAGCGATTAGCTTACCACTAGTCCTGTCCTAGCTCTATCCTTCTATCCCTACTCTCTTTGGAAAAAGAGAGGTTGAGCAACTGAGTAACAAGCAGTTCTCGTAGAAACACTTATGTTGAGATAAACTCCATTAGGAGTCCATATGCTCCACATTGGGAGCGGACATGGTTAGTAATAAATACCTTTCTATAACACGTTGTCAGCCAATAAAACTACCCAGCGTTTTTTTAAACGGTGGACCTTTACTCAGTCAAAATTACGTCAGGTAAATTATGAGAAATATCGAGTTACGCATATTACTCCTTCTACGGTAAATCACTTCCTCTATTCCAGTCACAGGTGTAGAAGAACGAATACACTTCCGTGACCTTTAAAGCACCCCTTCATAAAAAGCGTGGGCGAACGAAACTATACAATCGAAAGGTCTCGCACCCAGAAAGGTTACGCGCCGCTGCTTCTAAGCCGTACTCTCTCCTAGATGCGACTGATTACATTACTTGAAAATTTAACGACCAATTTGAGTGAAGGTCGATTTGATTAACATAACACAAAAATAATAGAGGCGGGCAACCAGTTTAATTATTATCACTGATCGGGTAACGGGTTCGGTATTGATGGAAAACTTTGTCAAATGGTTGGTGAAATTAATTTGTTTACAGAGTTTGTTGTAACAACGAATTATTTAACTGTTGGAAATAATATATACATGTGTACATTTATTAAAATTAAGTTTTTTAATTTCAATTCCGCTGCTTGATTGATTGTGTCCAATCGGTGGAAAATCTATGTAATCAAACCTAATTTTATTACAATTATTTAATTACAAATGAACGAATGAAGTTACCGCCGAATCTATCGAAAATGAAAACAACAACGGTTAAAGAGAGACTTACTGATTGAATTGCCATTTATTTGATAGAACTCCATTGTAATTCAGTGAAAAATACAAATAGTTGTATATGATATTCTTTCACCTAATTGAAGTCACAATTACTTTTTTATTCACCCGAAATATTCACATGCATCGAAAACCTATTTATAATTTTCTATTGTTTTCCAGGACTGAATAATATAAAAACATACTATGTTCTGTACCCGAAGTGAGTTTTTTTGTTATGCACTTGACATGCGATTCGGCAGCAGCAGAATGTGACTAACGGTTAATAGAATAATATATCTCCCCAAATGAATAGCAATCAATCTATTTGTTAAGTAGTGACAGTCTCTCCAGACTAAAATTTCATTCCTGACAGACCGTAAATGGCCAATCAAAAGCAACAGAGGGACAAAGATGACATTAGGTCATACGTATTTTATTGGATAGGTCACACGCAGCGAGGAGAAAGGAAAAAAAATGACACCTAAAAGCAGCACAATTATTCGACCTTACATTTTGAACATAATATCTACTTAAAATCAGTTGTTTGATCAATAATAACAAAGTAAAATTGAATTGTCAAATAATCTAAATCCACACAAGTTTTGTCATCGGCATTTCAGGCGTTCAAGTGCATGAATGGACTTGAACTGATGGCCGAGCATTTGAACGCCCGAAGTTGCCGAATGGCAAAACCCGGGTCGTTAGTGAAAAAGCTTGTATGAATGTACATAATTTGAACGATTCAAATTAAGTATGTTTTATAAACCATTTCCGATTCCATGTGAAGCATATCGACTCCCCCAAGTAACAACGTAGAAACTAACATTCAGCCATTTCTAAGGGAAATACACAAGCTTGGGTAAAAATCCAATACAAATAAAAAGCTTAGAATGCGTAGTGATGGTTTCGATATACGGAACATAAACAGAAAGTATTTTAAAACAAGCTGGAAGTAAGTTAGGCACTCAGGTTGGCTAAGTCAGTATGTAACTGTTATTTAATTCAAGAAAATAAAACAGCAGAGGTTTAGGACTAGCTGTAAGCAAATCGCTTTTTCGGAGCCATATTTTCCTAGTCGTACTGGTGATGAATAAGAAAAAGAATGAAGTATTTGGAAAGAACTCCTTAATTCGATTCAAGCAACCGAGAAGAGATGAAGCCGAAAATCTAAAAGAGCGGTAATTATTTTATAAAATAGATACAGTCGTTTACAAAACTGTTTTTTTAATGGCAGCGCTAAAAATAGCGCTCACCGTAATAATGCTTTCGTACGTAATTTTCTTAAAAGAAAAATCTGAGCAACAACTTAGCGATGTTTTATTCAGCAGACGAAGCGTTAAGTCAGCGCAGACGTAATACAAGAATGACGCTGTGCAAACAATGCGACGGAATAATAAAAGAAAATCTTCGGTGGCCAGACAGGCATGAAAGATATTTTCTTCCGATACGAAACTAACGGGAGAGAATGGAGAAAATGTCGCCGCGAAAAACTCGGTACTAAACGTATTTTGTCGTATTAAAAGTAGTGTACATGTTTAAGTAGAATAAATCACAAGGGTAAGGAGTGTTGGGAGTCTCGGAAAATTGGTCGTAGAAGTAGATTTATTCCGACAAGACGAGCAACAGCCAAATTCACATCGATTTTATGTAAATAATAAAGTCGGCATCGTATCAGTTCCGATTAGCATTCAGAAGAATTCTGTTAAGTCCTTCCTGGCAAGGATAATGTAAAATACTGATTTTATTATATTTAACATTTGAGACCACGCAGTGGGTGGTGGCGATGTCTTTTTTATTCGAGTTGATACCTGATGACATTGTTTAAATTTTCCAAGAGTTTATCACAAGCGATCAAGAACAAGTCTAGGGAAATAGGATGTAATGTCATAACAAACGCCAAACACTTGTATGTACACAATTTTAACGATTCAAATTTGACATGTTCATCTTAGCCAATATCTAAAATAAGAATATGTGTTTTTTTTTTATAAATTTGTAGTAATTCCACATTTTTTTATATGATCAGAACCGGCTTCGCAAAATTATAAGCCTTACATACACCCTATCAGTTTTATGCATATTCTTATCAGTTGAAAATGCTAAAATGCTAATAAAATAAACATGGAATTAGTACAAACGAATGTTTTATTTTTAGAATACAATACCATTTCACAAGATATTGGCAGTGAACACATTAAAAGTGAATTTTAAATGATTTCACTTTATATCAATGTCGCGATATATTATCTACGACCAATTTTCAGCAGACCGTAGTGTAATTACTGCTCAATGCTAAGCAAATATAAAAAACATAATAAAAGTGAATAAAAACTATAGGATGTGGTAATGTTAATTTAGGACTGTAATACATTATCATAAATAGAGTGTGAAAGGGTAATGTATGTATAGCTGCAGATAATGGCAACCATTTTCGGTAGTTTATTTTATTTACATAAATAAGGCTTCAAGAATTCATAAAATTCAGCAACATTTCGAAATTTTTGTTTAGTTGATACATTTTACTGTGATATGGACGTAAAATTTTCGTGTATGTGTCCTGCTAAGCTTATAAAAGAGCGAAAGATGTTTGTAATAATAATATTATTATACTTATTTTAGCTTTCCAATGATCAACTGTAATACTTTAATGATGAGAAATTTTGTGTTTTCATAAGTTATTTACTACTGAAAAGCACAGATTAACCATTAGGTGTTTGTATGAGACTTTGCTTAACTAAAATCTGGTTAAACTAGTCCATTTATTCTATTCTCAAAACGGATTCATATGACTGTTATGAAATGTTGCTACAAAATTAAATGAATGTATAACATGTCAAAGTTAATGTGTACACTTTCTCGATGTATACATTGACTAGTTTTACCAGTTACAGTATACACGAATAGACATATTTGTCAATCAATGCATAAACTAAGTATGCGGACGTAGCTTTAAAATAATAACGAGAATACTCATCTTCAGTGACGTATGCGCAATCACTGTCATCTGACATAACTTCAGAATTTATTTTCAGTGATCGTAACACATATTCCAGTCTACATTCACCTAGCCTAAGCTGGCTAAGATCATTTGAATTTTGTTTGGGTAGCTGTCAAATCCGCTCAGCTCGAATCTCGTTCGTGCTGTTTTACTAGCACTTATCCGTGTCTTCGTCATCTCACGAAGTTGATTCATACATTGTTAAGTAAATGTGGAATTTATACACCAACTAGAGAAAGAAGAGTGAGTAATGGCGAGATTTAAAACATTGACTGTAAAATGTGCAAATGACAAGAATGTGTTGTGATGCAGTGTAATATAATATATAGGTGAGTGTGTTGTCAATACGGTGAACGAGTGTTCTTTCAGAAGAGGGGGTATTACGTTTGGCGTTACCTTGCGGCTGGGGCGGGTGATTGCCGCCCCCCGCCGCCAGCTGCTTGCTGTGTGACGCCGTCGTGCTAGCCGCCGCCGCGCTGCCGCTTCCTCCGCTCGAAGACTCCTGCTGCAATTGCGGCCGGCTGCCGTTGCTGTTGCCGGCGGAGCCGTTGCCGTTGCCGCTCTGGTGCTGTTGCTGCTGTGCCGGCGCGTGCCTTGGGCAGCAGCGTCGGAGAAGGGGGGGCGCGAGGACGCCGCCCCGATCACCATCTCCGCCCGCGACTCCCGAACACGCTATGCCGCGCCGCGACCTGCAACGTTCGCCTAAGCCTTGACCGGTCCCGCTGTTGCTGGTGTTGTTGGCGTTGTTCGCGTTGCTGGCGTTCGCGGTGCTGTTGCCGTTACTGTGGTGGTGCTGTGTCTGTTGCTGGGGTTGTTGATTCTGTTGCTGCTGTCCAGTTGTTGCGTTGCCACACGAGCAAGAGCACGAGCAACACGCTCTCTGTGAAAGAAAAAAAAGCCATTAGTATCAATTGGAGAAAAAAAATATAGAGATACAACCAACACTCGCATATCATATACAACGCCAAACGTTGTAAATAACTTCGTGCATCTAATGACATGCAAAAAAACACATTGTAAGTGTATTTATTGATTAAAGCACGAATATGAATCCATTCAAGGATAAATCAATATTACATCTATCTACACACCGTTGAAACCCGTTATTCAAACAAAACGCGGCAAAAATATAAACAGTGCAGTTGGTGTCTCATATTAAAAAAAAAGTAGTTAATTGCTTCGTTAAACCAATCAACGTGTAACCAGTTTGGAAAAGTTGGTGAAGGATATTTATGAAACTTCAAACTGCGTAGTAATTAATGTGTAAAAAGATAACGACCGAGTCAGTAATGCATTGAAAAAGTTATTTCTCACGCTTCAAAAAGAGTGAACGAATCCAATACGGAATGTGCTTCAATTATACCACATTCGTCCGTCGAAAACTCGAGTTAATTAAGTACAGAATGATGCAGACGTTTGATAATGGTTACATGCATAGGGTTGTTATAAAGTAATCGCCGAGATGGATACAGGACGCTGACTGTCCTAAATTAATTAAAATATAAAATCGAATTGATTCGGACACACAGCCAGGGCCGGCGCGACCATACAGGCGAAATAGGCAACCGCCTAGGGCGCAAACCATTAGGGGGCGCATAAGTGGGGTACTACAATTTTTTTTATATACTCTAATAATAGTAAATAATATAGTACTTGTTTTGACGTTTGTATTTGTTCGTTGTAATTATGTATCGTATTCTACATATATGATTCGAAAAAGAGACGTTGAGTGACTGAGTGACTGAGTAACAAACAGTTCTCGTATAAAATCTTCTGTTATACCTCCATTAGAAAACCATATGCTCTACATTGGGAGCGGACATGGATATTTATAGCAAATATTTTTTGAAAAAAAAGTGGGATGCTTTGTGAAAAAGGGGGCGCGCCAATAACCGTTGCCTAGGGCGCCAAATAACCTCGCGTCGGCACTGGACACAGCCCAAACGCTAATTTGATCTGTCCATTGTAGCAATGCGTACATTTATTTAATCATTTTTTTTTAAAATACAACGAGGCTTCTCAAGTCGTCACACATATGCAGTCAATCAGCCATATGATACATTTAAAATGAGTTAAAGAGGGACATTTGAATTTGATAAATGTAATAAGACAATGAACGTTTAAGAGAATGGATAGCGTTGATCTATTTTCACTCCCCAATTGAATGGTATTAATGGGGAAGTCTGTGGTTTCAACAAGATCGCACAACATGCCACGCAAAAAAATGTTGCTAATTCAAAATATGAGAAACGAAAATTTTGTTTTGACCACGAATATGTAGTAAAATAACAATGCACGCGGTAAAATAATAATTTTAAGATCGTAAATTATTTGAAAATGCGGACGGGACGATTCAAAACATACGAAATAAAAAATAATATGACAAAATTATCATGCGACATACTAATACGTAAGGTTGATCATTCAATGAAGAGACGGCCTCACGCACTCGGTGGAATATTATTATACGAGTAAAAGTAGTTTCCATTGAGCCGGCAAAGGCAATTATATTTATATGTAATTGGTTTTATATTTTTGTCATATATAAATATATTAAAATAAATCTTCCAATGTGGGAACATACGCATCAACGAATATATTATTTAAGTGATTTAGGCACACCAAGCTTTTGGGGGGCAAAGCCATCCAAAATAAAACGGTTACTTAGAATAAACATTGATTTAAGGCACCGTTATAACAATTTTCCAAAAACTCCGAGGGAAAGAGTTCGTTTCGATATGAAACAAACTTAGAAATACAACAGTTAGAAAACGATATGAAAGATTACTAGATAGGTACATCTCAATAGAGAAGCGAATGTGAAACTGTGCCCAACGTAAGAAATCTATGAATTATTTATTCTACTGATGCTTAACATAATAATATCGCGTGTCTCAGCATAAATTAAATTCTATGGTATTCAACAACAGTGCGAAATGAACAATTATGTCAACACCTCCTACGTAAAATAGTGTAACTTCAAAATCGGAAAATTACAGGAGAGTGCGTGCAGCAGAGGGGAGTGCACAAAATTTTGAATATTCATTGTTAATTATAAATAGTATTTGGTACAAAACGATCAAAGGCTCGACTAACATAAAGCTTCTGTCTCTCTAAACCACTGGTTCTGGTGCACCACAATAAAAATGGTAAAACCGAAAAAGCCGCAAAATAGTGTAAACCGAAGTCAAAAAAACAATATGTCCACATATTTTTTTCGACCTCTTAATTCTGGTGCACCGCCACTTTTTCCCATGATCAAAAGCGCACCGTGACTCCGAAAAGGTTAAGAACCACTGCTATAAACCAATATTGTGTTAAGTGTCGATGTGTCATGTTATATACACGAGCAGCGAATAATTCTTTAATCTTAAAACGAATATTTTGAGGATACATAAAGGGCAGTTTGGGCTCTGTATGACCGCCACGTCCTAATGAGGGATCCTTAATTATGTGATAATTTGAGCCGACCGCCATTAAAAATATGGTGTCACAAAACCAGTAAAATTTAAACTCAATTTTGGTTAAAGTTTTTGCGAGGGCTAAAATTTTTCAGATAGGTCAAATCTTGGTTTAAAGACATTATTATAAGATAATATTAATATAACTTCTTACAATTTTTCACGAAACTGACAAAAAAATCCGTGTGCAATAACACCATTAATAATACACACTGCTATATTTTTACGCGCAAAAAATACTGGTGCGTTTGACAGTGTAATCATTACACTGTAATGTGATGTAGAGCTCATTTATCGGCAATCGCCCATTAAAATGTAAATAAATTAAAATTCCCCGGATCCCTCGTGGAAAATGCGCAGCCGAGAGTTTGCCGAGTCAGAAAGGGCACCTTGCTAGGAATTCTGCGGCAAAATTGCGGATTGAATAATATCCTTTGCAAAATACACAAGAAGAGAGGGCGGCGGGCACTCTCCCAGTCTATTCCATTCCGCTTTATACATTATTTTGTTTGACATTCTGCCAGAACTGTCCCCTTAAAATTTCTCGCAAGAATTTCCCCAGCTCTCGTAACGAGATTCACGAATGACCACTCTTCGCTCTAATGCTGTTAAACATAAATTCTTCAACGAAATTAATCTATTACGGCATATTGAATAAGAATGCTTATACAATCACACTAAACCAATTTTTCACGGTTTCGAATTCCAGTCAAAACATAATAAATAAAATTTCAATCGATTTATGGACATGGATGTCTGTGGTATTTAAATCAACTCCCACCCGTACGATCCTCAAAAACAGGGCGTAGCGAGAACGATTAACAAGCCCTATCTTTTTATCTTCACTCCCTTCGAGAATGAATGGTTCAGCGACTGAATGGCACGAATATACTGTTGAACAATTTCTGTTAAGATTAATTCCATAAGGAAGAAGGTATTGAATCAAATCCCACATACCTTTTGAATTGATAATTTTAGTATTTCCAAAGTAACACCGCCGAACCCACCGAAAATATAAATGAACCCAAGCCACATTTTACAAATTCCAGACAGATACTTTACTAGATAGTTTACTAAGAGAATGTAGAAATGTTCACATTAAGCCAGATTTGTATAGCGGGAGCTGCAGAGAACTTTAGTGTCATTCTCACGCTCATTGAAAAGAATTGTTTCAATGAAACAAATGAAATTCCTCGAGAGTTTACCCGAACGCTATTAATAACAATCATTATATTATTGTATGTATATGCAACGAACATTGTAAATGCATTCTACATGCCTACGGTATGAAGCAAAGTAAGTAATTAATTCACATACTATGTACAGAACTGCATTAATTATTAAGGCTTTTCATTGAGAAGACAAAAGTCGGCACATTTCTCATTTTAGGACAGCGGTAATAATTTACGAATTCGAACCTTAGTTTGAATTATATTTTTCTTGTATTTTCTAATACATTTTGTTTTGAAGCCCAACGCATGTTTGATTGTTAACGTTTCTTTCATACATACTTCGTAGCACTGACTATTTCAAATTGACTTTCAAATGACATTTAAAAAATGAAAGCTTTATCTTGTCAATGTTCAAATAAGTGATTTTATCGGAAGATAACAGCACAAACTCACGAGTGACAATGAACAATATATTGTGTTATAAATACATATAGCTGTGCCAGTGGTCGAGTGGTGAACGTCGCTAGCTTCGGTTCAAATAACAGTACGGACAACTTCTTAAACTATTTTTTCAATCGTTTAAAAGTTGTTTTATTCATGTTTAAAGTTTCACTAATAATCACTAGTTACGTCCAACATCTATCCTTACTCTCATCAAAGAATGAAGGGTTGGGCAACTGAGTAACAAGCTGTTTCGTAGAAAAACTTATTTTGAACAGTAAGTAAATAATATACATAAGATTGAATATTATTTAAATTAAGTGCTCCGCAGGTGATATATGTATGTGGAGATTAAACGCTGTATCTAACATACCTTTAAAGTTTTTCACTCGAAACACAAAAAGGTTCGACAAGTTCAATTTATTTAAATACGAACTGGTATCATATAATCAACTCGTCACTAACAGCGAACTAAATCGTAATTCTAGTAACGCGACAATGGAGTTATGATTTCAATGGAAAACGCGCGAGTTTTAGGAATTTTTACCACAACGACATGGAAGCCAACAATTGAATCATTTCAATGCGACTATTTTGATGAGATATTTTTAAAAATAGTTTTGTAAAAGATTACTTCAAAGACCGCGTCGAAACCGCGTTATTAGTTGTTATATTATTAATCGCATCAAAGTCATATAAACAAGATGAAGAACCTATAGTTATTATCGTTGGGGGAGCAGACGAAACCGATGAACTAAATACAAATTAACGTACATCTATCGAAGTAATTGGACATAAAAATGCGAACGTTAAGCGATATGTCCGGGCTTATTACGCAAACAAAAGCCGTGATTATCGAAATACATATTTAACGTAACAAAAAAAAACATTATTTTATCTAGCAGTAACCACGTAAGAATATAAAAAAAAATATCTTTAAAACTAGTAGTTTGAAGATGAATACGATGCAAGAAACTACCAAACATTTAAGTAGTTTAATAAAACGTTTCAAAAAGTAAATAAACAAATAAATCCTTGTAGTGAGACAACAAGAAAACAAATAAACAAAACCTACTTGAGATTTAGGTCGACACATATTATCTCCAATGAACTGTTCACTTTTCTAATAGAAATAATTATGTAATATTAGGTTATTTTCACGCCACTTTACACGACTGAATGAGAAGAATATGCGCGAGATTTGTAGTGAGCGGCGATGCTTTCGCGGCTGGGCATCGCCGGATTTAGATTCTGGCACGGGATCGCGCGAAAGAAATAGATCGGGTAAAAATAATACACATCCTCGATTAAATACAAAAAATGAAACGCACGCAATGAGCGGTACAAACAACATTCTGGCTTTTAATGTATCTCGGATTTGAGCCAGTACAAATGCTTCTAATACTTGTAAAAAAAACAATCGCATTCAATTGGCGAACGGATTCTTTCGTACAAGAATCTTTAAAACATGAATTATCCGAAAAAAATCTTTACAAAGATTATTACGTACAAAAATCTTCCGTACATAGATAATTCCACACACAACATATTCCGTACATATTAATACTTGAAATTTATTATGTTTTGTGTTATGTCTCATGTTGTTTTTGATTAGAGGTGTTGCTAAAATGTCTTTTGATTACTATAATATTATTTTAATTTTGCTTGTTGGCAACCTGAAACATATTTGACACGCATAACGCACGTAAAACGTTAAACATTAAAAAAAAAAACAATAATTTTAATATTAAATTACAGTTGTCAACCGAAAACATAACCATATATATTATCGACGGCACGACGTTATAAAAGAAAAAACAAACGGCTGATTAAAATGAAAATGGAATCATTCCTCGATGCGAACATAAAATATTGCTAAACTTCGTGGAAAAACAGAAATTTTCTTGCGAGGGTGAAATGGAAAACGAGACAACTTAAAAATAATTTAGGGTAGAAGGTCGGCTTTTAACATTTAGTTAAGTATTTCATTTTTGAATAAGATTTGTACGATAAAAGAAGACATAACATGAAAGTAGATGTCCGGAAAATTTACCGCTCACAGTTTACCGCCAATAATTAATCGTTATCAGTTTACCACCACGCCGATTGATCGTATAAACAAATGATCACCACCACTTGGTCAAATGTCGGTTTTTTTTTTCATAGGCTATGATAAGCATATTTTTGAAATTATATGAACTACGAGGATATAGTACGGAAATAAGAATATATGTGTATGGAATTATGGAATTTATTAGGTACTTTAATAGTAACAAGTACCACAAAAATAGTAAAAAAAATCATTTAAACAAAAAGGAGGTGTTAACAATAGGTTATGTAACATGACCAATAATTTTATATAACTTGAGTGCTTGGTGATCGAATATGCTATCAATCATATCGACTGTGGAAAGGAAAAAGGACGTAACCCTCAGTTTTTCCAAAATAACTTTTTTTTCGATCACAATGTATACAACACGACACACGTTCTATCAAAAAGAAGGAAGCTGAAAATGGCGAATTAGTATCTAAATTTAGCTTTTAAGTTTGAAACAAGAAAGGCTTGTGAAAATTGCAACCAGAAAAAAGGACATAAAAAAGGTGTTTCTTGAACAATTTATTAAATTAATATTAGGCCAAGTCAATAAAAAACCAGTGTATCAGTCACCGTGCACTTCAGGGTTGTGTATATTTCATAATTTGATTTTAGCCTAAAATCACCAAGACGTTTGTGTCTCCTGTAAAATTTGATATATTTGGGTTACGTCCTTTTTCCTTTCCACAGTCGATATGTAGGCTTTAAATTGTTTGTGTGATTAATTGACGCGGTGGTAGTGACTGCTAGTGACTAGTGACATTGCTGGCGGTGAATTGGGTTGCGGTAAATTTCCCTAGACTCGACAGCTTTATGTAAATATTATTGATACATAGTTAGTTATAAATGAGTGCTATCTGTGAGAAGTCGTGCATACTAAGAATATCGCGGAGATTGAAAAATAAACGAAAGGCTAAAGAACTCTCAACAGTACGGAATTCATAGAATTCGCAATCTCACATGGCGATGGGCTTACAACATGGTCTCGTTCTTTATATTCATATGAGTGATATGTTAGAATTATACCAAGCGTTAATAGAATGTGTCCTGACCGGTTTCGTTTCAGCGACGGATGTCCCTTAGTCTGAGTAGTCGAATGACGAATAAACACAAAATCGATAATAAGAAGTCCTGCTGCATTGCTTGGTGGGATATGGCTACTATTCGAATCTGTCAGCCCCATCGGTCATGTCGACATCTAGTGCAAAGACGTAGTGTATTCCAAGAAATTTAGTAAGCGAATGTAACTCAATTCACAAAGAATCACACATACAATCTTTCTTACAAAAAACTTTCTGCGAACTACAACGTATACAAAAAAGTCTAGGGGGATTTCTCCACGGACATACCTGGTAATAATTTGAAACACAAATAACGTTTTTCATACATTTTCATCATTAAACATCCTGCAAAGAAAGGTGTGAAGTCGTAGTGGGCGGTGGGTATAACGTTGATACCGGAGGGCAGCTATGCCCAAAGCTTGTCCGGCGACACACTTGGCCCTTTTGAGGTTTTTAAATTTCTATACATTTTGCATTTTGTTATTGGTAAAATACATTTCAAAAATATGTATATATATAATCTTTGGATTTTTTGCCTGGATGTCGCATTCCGTCGCCAGACATTTTTTTTTTTAAATTTAAGATTTCGACTGAAGGTGCTTGGCGAAATTTCAATATTAAATTTGAATCGTTTTCGCCAGCAATGCCTTTAAACTCGATGATACATTTATTTCTTATATAAACACGAAACATTCATTTACTAAGCGTCAGTTCAAGTTCATCCGTGCACTTGAACGCCTGAAGATGCCGAAAGGCGAAACCCGGGTCGTTAGTGACAAAATCTGTGAGAATGTACATAGTTTGAACGATTCAAATTTATTTTTTAGTAATGCCAGATTTAAAGAACCCAAAAAAGGTAGAACCATAAATTTATAGAGCCAGATGCTTTGTTGATTACTAAGTATTCGGGTTCGAGTCTCAGTACGAACAGCACTGTTTCGATCGATTTTTTTCCTACCACCCTAACGATCGCGATTAGTTAACCACTACTGCTGTCCTAGCCTTATCCTTCTATCCCTACTATTTCTTTGGAAAGGAGAGGTTAAGCGACTGAGTAACAAACAGTGCTCGTAGAAAAGGGTAAGGTGTTTGTTAATTATCAATATAAAACGTATTGTATTATTATGAAGGTTTCAAATATGTATGTGTGGTTCGGCCCATCAGAGACACGTATTAATTTATTTGGCCCAACAAGTGATTTCAGTTGGGCATCTCTGCCTTAGGGAATGAATCCCGATGAAAGTGTGCGCATCGAGATGTGAACAAAATATGGAGCAGAGATCTGTTGTAAAATAAACATAAATGTTTTACAAATGATAGACATAGTCGAAATCATTGATGGACACAAAAATCAATCTCTGAAAGCTATTATTAATACTACAAGCGTATAAGCCGGCTTCCATACTGAATCGTTTTGAAATAAATTCAACATGCCATTATTCGGGAAACATCCGGCAGAGAAATTTCTCCCCGGATCTCACGGGAGCCGGGGGATATTTACGAGACAAACTCTAAATACGGTCGTGGAAAGCAGAAACGCCGGTACGTCGTAATGCCGTCTGCGTGTGGGTATATATTGTAGGTTAGGGAATATGCCAAAACACGACGAACCCCCTCGGCGATATTTATTTCAGCCCCGCCGAACCGACATCGTCGTTAAGTGCAAAAATACACCGAAAGTGGCGTTTTGCGATTTTAATATGGAAAATATTAATGGATTTATATGCATCGCAAGGAAAGAGTGACAAACGTATTTAGTTTGCTGCCAAAGCCGTGATAATGTTGGAAAAGCGAATTGAATTGCAGAAAAGCGGAAGGTTTTCGGCGAATCCGTATGAATTTGGCAAATAACTAGCAATACATCAAAAACAGATTTACATTATACAAAATTTTCCTGAAAATCGCAAAGACAAGGGTGTTGGTCTATTTTTTTTTTTGTTGCAATGATAGCATTGTTTTCGTGTCAACTTTTTTATAAATTACTTTATACTGTTGTTTATTGCGATACAGAAGCGGGACCGGGCTGGACGGAGGAAGTCAAAGCGCTATCGTAATCGAAGAAAAAAATAGGGATTGTCGAGTATCTCCCATATATTTTTATAACAGCGGCAAATTAAGTAAACGGTCATAAACAGATAAAATGTACTCAGAAAATAATACAACGTCAATTATTTTAACGTGGTACAATCAAGTGAAAAAGGGTAAAATATTTTGGCATAATAATATACCCGTAACGTATAACCAATACTAGCATTCACTTATATCTAAGCTGGTCTGCTATTTTGAATGTTGCGTGATAATGCATGTTCGAGTGGAAGTCCAGTAGACGCTACGTTAAACCGATTTTCGCTATAGATCTCGAATATGCAAAGTGCCGTTTCTAAACGAAATACACTTAATTTTATATAAATTGTGTTGCAAAACGAAAAACACTGTTTAAAACCGTGCGCATATTCCGCAGGCTTGTACAAAATTAATTTAGATATCGGTCATATAAACGGAGTGCTGAACGACAAGAAATGTAGGCCATTCCATACATTTGCAGCGGTTTTTTTCCGAACTGCCAACAAGAAAAAAATAAATTATCAAAGATACATATCTCTTCCATCAAAGAACAAAAAAAAATACAAACAATTGAAACAAGACTGAAATTCCATCATCCGGTTACGTTCATGATTATAAATAAAGATAAATAAATACAACAATGGTTGTCAAACGTTTCAAAATAAAGCATGCATTTAAGTTATACTTATTTCTATAAGTAGCATATCGATAGTCTATGATTGACACCTCGTATCTGAAATACTGCTATTTTTCACAGGTGGCTAGTCTAAACGAAAAAACAGAGAGGGATTGTACAAATTATAGAAGAGTGAGAAATTTCCCATCTTTTTTATAGTATAAAGTTATATTATATATAATAGCTAAAAAATAAATGAGCATCAATCGATACGGGGATAAGATTTTTTCGATTTTCTATGAATGGTGATAATCAACGGTCTGCTAGGTCTAAATAAAGTAAATTGTTATTCTCTCGTCTCTATATTCCTGACGAAATCAAACTACGGAAAACTCAATATTCGCCGAAAAAACATCTGTTTTTTCAAAGCTCAGTATACGGTTGCTCTGGTATTTCATAACACACAAAGCCGCGTTAGCCTTCAGAAAGTGTCCACTAGTTGAATGAGCGGCACAAATATCTAATTTCATCAACAACTACTAAAATTACTTAAAAATATCACCTGACTGTCTATGAATCCACATTGTTTTCTTAAGACTGAGTGTGAAAGTCTTTGAAGAAATTTAAAAAATACTGATACTGAAGAAAGCGACATATTTTTCGATGATTTACTTTTTCGGGTTAGAACTGTCAAATTGTCAAACATTATTATCTTTCCAAATAAGTTTCTTAACATGTATTCAAAAGCTTTTATAGATTCAAAAAATTTTTTTTTTAACTAAAACTTGAGTCTGATCTTTAAATGAAATTAAGTTATTTGAATAAAATCTATGAACGTTTGCTATTTTAAATTGTACGTCAAAACACCATATTTTAAGTGCTGTCTGAAGGATTCATTCTATCAAAAATAAATAAACGTCAATAACCGTTTGAGAAACAACGAATCAAGTTCGAAAGATCGATCTGTCAAAATCAAAGTAGGAAATATATAAATGTTCGTACTATCTAAACATGTATTATATAGTATAATAAAATGCCTCTTGCATGTAAAGCGGTGAGTAACGGTTAAAAATAGTGCAAGCAAAAAAAAACTACACTGTGCAACAATAGACAATCTCCCACAGTTCATTGTCTTTGCCTAACGATGCCAATAAATCTTGGGCAGCTTCGCACATAAAATGTTAGACCAAGCATCGGCACATGACGTAGACCGGTAATATAAAACAATTTAATCTTTTAATACAATATATTCGGTGGATTCGGCGGTAACCTTAGGGAAATTCAACTGTCAACGGTCGTGATCAAATAATTTTTATGTGGAAAAAGTACTAAAAATCGTTTATTATTTGAATATATTATATAAAACATATTTTATTTTAGTAATTTCACAATCATATGATATGACTATGGCCGGTTTCGATCTTATCTGAACTATTCGTGACGATTACATAAAATTGTTGAATTAGAACAAAAATGTGTTATTTTATGAAAAATATATTTTATTTTTAAAAGTGAAATTTTGCGTTTTCGAGAAATCAATTTGAAAGTAACGTTATTTTATCCAACCCGAAGACGTGCTCGAGTTGGTGCGGTTTTCTCTATCTCGCTTGTGCGTTCTTTTCACAGTAAAGAATAAACGTATGCGACCTTAACGCTCAGGATAAATGTAAATAGACTCTCACCTACATACATACACATAAACATCGATGGAGTTGTGCATTTGCTATGCGGTTTGCAACTTTCGCTGCCACTACTGCATGTAATTCGTTCACCCAATTGCAAAAAAGACCGCAAGTGAAGGCATCGTAATTTTATGGTTAAATATATATACAAACATATTATACTATACATATATCTGTAGGTTTCACGTAATTACATGGTTAAAATCCGACAAGTGTAGCAGCTTCAAATAATCTATATGCTGGATAATTTGACTGAAAAATGTATCATTTTAAGATTAAGCTGTCAGGTAAAATTTCGATAATAGTGGGAATTCTAAAATGACTATTCACTGAGCCAAACCAATCCTATTGACATTCTGTGAAATATTTGTTTTCAGCCGTGTTTTACGATAACCGTTTCTTATTCAGTAGATAAAGACGCATCCCAAGACACACTAATAGTTGGACCGACGGCAGCGTGGACGAGTGCTTACTTCGTTGGCTTAGAACACAGAGGTCACTGGTTTGGATCCCAGTACGGAAATATATTATAGAGCGATTGATTCGCTTTATATATTTTTGTTCGAAGACATGGATGTATGTGATGTCTTGAATTTCTCCTCCCACCCATTCATCCTAAAAAAACGGTTAGCTAGCTACTAGACTTAGGAGTCTATATGCTCCACTCTGGGGGCGGACGTGGTAAAAGTCGGACATTACAAATCACTCTTCCTAAGCTACGTTATGTCACTATATTATGTTTAGTATGTGAAATATGAACGCATTACTATTTATATGCTGCGGCACACGTAATGTAGCAAAAACCGGCATGTGGCCCAGACAAAAAAGGGTGAACATCGCATTCTAATTTGTAGGAATAAATCCCTTCTGTATTTATTTTGTATTAGTTGCAATGTATTTCTAGCATGTGTTGACTGGTAACGCAATGTTGTACTTGTGAGTATATTTTTTTCAAACTAAGCAATTAGATACACCGAATATATTGGATTGAAGCAACATGTTTCAAAATGGCCTTTGATGTTTGGGATATCAGCTAAAACAGATTGTAAATTGATATGTTTTCATTGTATGTATAATATGTCATGAAGTGTGAAATAATAATTAATTAAAAACACACCGTTCACTATTTTTTCTAATTGATAATAATTAACTGGCATTCAAATAAAAGCCATTGAATTACACGAACAAAAGCAGATAGGAAATTACGAAATAAATTACTGGTAATAAAAGCATAACCATGTAGGTTTAAAACGATTAAATGATTGTATCACACATCTATCCACTCGATTTAATTGGAGATAGTTTCTTCCTCGCATTGACAATGACAAAAACAAAACAAAAAAACAACAATGGAACCGGCTTAAGAATCTCTATTAAAAATATAAATAATGAATCCCCGCGAAACGACAGAATGCTGTCATTAAGCCTCGTCGGTCGGATTATTATATTCATAGACGTTTCAATTAGCCAAAAAGCTTTTAAATTGGTAGGCGAAATTAGTAAATGAATAAATTTAACTCTTCCTCTGTGAGCGAAGGAAGAGTATGAAAGCGAAACGGTACGTCAATATTTACTGGAAAATTATTTACAAGAATATTTAGATGTGTAACTATTCATTGAAATAATTTATGCTATTTTGATGTGATATTATTTTAAAGATATCATATTATATATACAACGTAGACAACCACGAATTAATTAGTTCATTTTATCATATAAAATATAATTATATAACTTTGTTATTCCACTGGTTAAATTACAAAATGTGACACGTTTTTCGCCTCTTTGATAAGCATCATCAGCGAAAATTTGTTCGTAAACCTAGCGATGGTCTGATGAAGTTTCTCGAAACGAATGTCGCTTTGTGTAATACAAAAAATGGAATAACAAAGTTATCAAATTTAATTTTAAATTAACAACGAATTAAATTAAAGCTTGACAACAATACCGCGATATTAAAAAATGAACGCTTTTTGTACTAACTCTACATTTGTCAATTAAGATCAGAACCAGTTTCGCTCATCACGAGCATTATTAACTGATTAACATTTAAAGTGATACAGGGTAATTCATATAAAATTGATTCCATGTAAATGATTTTAAATATAAAATAGTACAAATCTTTATTTGATAACCTTGCCGAGACCAGAGTCCAGAACCATATAATCGCTAAGGTAATATATTACCTTAATAAAAACAAAATATTCCTTTGTACCTATTTCCACTTTTTTACTAAGATCAGCTCCGGTTTCGTTCACGGCAAGCATTTGCAAATTATTTTCAATGCCAATTGTTTATTACACCTTTTTATTTCAATTGGTTTTGTATAAATAGCACTGTTAAATTCTATGTCTATCAGTTGATAATGATATTGGTAAATAACAGTGGAAATAAGTACAATGAAATATTTTCTTAATAGAATACATTTCCAACAAGTATCGACAGTAATAAAAGTATTAATTACCATTTATTAATTTTGAATATATTTATATTATTTTTTACGCAATGGTGTATAAAAGTACATTCTTATACTTTGTATTTTCCGAAAACAAGCTTAAAAGAACAACACTTGACTACGCTTGTGCCATCCTATAGCACTTATACGTATATTGTTCAGAATATGTTGTCAAAAACACACATTTCTTTCATCATTGTCAAATAATTGACTCGAAAAATGTCAGTCACCTGTAAATATATCTTCGCAACATAATAATATATTTTCCTCGCACGCCAGTCACGCGACATACTGGCTTACAAGTTGATATTTTTAAATACAAAAATACGCTCTTGTATTTATCTCATGAATAGACCGGCCAGGGGGACTAGAATATTATTATGCTGTTTATCATTCTGATGTGGATATTTACTCAAATTTGTATTAAGGCGTATGGGGCCCACCTCGGAGTTTAATTTACCGGTGTTTGGTTAGTTTTCGACCGATTCCGAGAATGTATTATTATTTTATCATGCGCTCGCGTGCGTTTGTCCGACGTTATTTTCGGAGGTCGATCATACTAGAGAGAGTTGCGCCTAGGGTTTGTACAAAAACCGATTTTCCAATTCTAATATTTTTTTAAATCCGCTATTCGAAGAAAATGGTTGATTTTTTAATGAACTTTATTTGTTATTATATAAACACTAATAAAAAAGACTTATTTTTATTCGTTGAAAACACGAAAAGTCTACTGATCTATAACTTAGTAGCCGAATTTTGTCAACGAAATTTTCTGAAATAGAAAATACTCTCGTTGGGTAATAAAATAGGACGTATAAGAGGCAATAATATAAGAAAACAAAATGTTCTCTTGCTTTTAGACTTGTTTATATCAAATTCGAACCTCAGTGATTTTGAGTTTGATGTAATTGTATTGTAATTGTACTACATACATATTTCATGTCATTTTACTTGCAACTATGGCAGTTTCAAAATATTAAAATTCATTAATAAATAAATTGATATATATATATATATTTATTTATTTATAGTAAAACGCAAGTGATAAACTTTAAAAAATCGGCATTCAAAAATCGACAATTTTTCTAAAAAACCGGCTATTAAAAATGTCAAACCCTAGTTGCAACGCCCGAAATAAAGATACATCAGTCGAGCGTGAGACTGCATTGAAAAATTCTAAATAACACACAAAGTACAGCAAAACCTCGATTTAACGGATAAATACGAGCAAAGGGTTTGTGCTATATGCCACATTGCTGACATATACGACATGCATTCATTATTACATTTTTTTTTATTTTGCGGGCAACATTTTAACGATTGGTTAATGACCATGTTTGATAAACACCTAACTAAATAAATTGAATGCACACGACTGGGCGTGGCTTGGCACACGTCAAATCATCGGCAGCCACGCGTAAAAACGGCGGTAACTTTGCGCTCAGATGCTTTCACGCAGATTGGATTTTTTTACGGACGACTGAAAAGATTCTTCTGACTAACTTTATATTTAGCCGGCAATTGTTCAATCCGTTACGTATGATATATCGATGTATTACTGTACGATTAATACGCGAAATTGTTTTAAGGGTATGTTATGTAATTAAATTTGTGTGTCACACAAATGTGTAGAAGCTAGATTTAAATGGGTAAATGTGACAAAGACAGCGACGTCGCAATACCATTACCATAGTCGACCGACAGCTCTTAAATAATATCACCAAAAAGAATTATTCTTCCTTCACCGTCGTTTCTAATGTGATTCATATGAGACCAAAACTAGCGTGTAATTATACTTAGCTCCGCAAATTTTATTTCGTGATTATTTATTTCAAACCGAATCTATAAGTTATTTCGTACGTCTCATAATTGAAAAATAGAATATACATAAAGTAACTTACGATCTATACATGTTCTTTACAACCGTAATAAAAAAAAAAAAAAAAATAGTTAACTACAAATTTGTCCATAACATCATTATTATTTTTTTGGCAGCGAACAACTTTATTATGCCTCTTAGAAAAAGAGAAGAACGTCGGAATTATCGCAGCATGGGGGAAGAAATCGGTGTATTTTTTGATTCGTTTTAAGCAATGTAAATCGTGCAAATGTGACCCCGGTGAATCGAAATTAACAACGAAGGCGTTGCTAGTACTCGATCGAATCAATTTCAGCGTAATATTTGCGTCAAAATTAAAGAATACTCACATTCCTAAATAATTTCTACAATCCGTACGTCAACCTTCATCGGCAATCTTCTTGATAACTTACCTAAAAAAAAAAGAAAAACACGATTGTATTAGTACTCGGTAACCTTTATTTGAAGTGTATTAACAGATATATAAAAAAAAAAAATTTCAGAACCCACCTATTCCATAATAATAAAAATATATGTGACTATGTAATACGATATCACATATGTATATCGACTGTGGAAGGGTAAAAGGACGTAACCCACACATACCAAATTTAGCAAGAGGCACAAAAACCGTGTTTTGATGATTTTGGGCCATATACAAATAACGAAGTATACCATAGCAGTCTTAAGTTCTTTGGCTTTGAGTATACACATCCTTAATTTAACGGAGACTTCTAAACTAGAGTTTAATTGACATAATCTAATATTAATTAAAGAAATTGTCTAGTAAAAACCCTTTTTCGGTCTTTTGTATTGGTTTAAATTTTCACAGGCTCATTTTTTTCCAACATAAAAGCTAAATTTAGATACTAATTCGGCATTTGCAGATAACATCCTTTTGATAGGACGTGCATCAAGTTTGATACATTGTGATTATCAAAAAAAAGGTGTTTTGAAAAAACTGTGGGTCCTTTTTCCTTTCCACATGCGATATTATGTGGTGATTTTACAAGTAGACTTGACTGTTATCCATATTAGACCAGACAGCATACGAGCGTTGCTTTCATTAGATTTCAAAGATTAAAATCCACTTTTTTTAAACTTTATTTTTAATCCGAAATGAATAACCAGAGAGCTGTATTTGCAAAACAAAATACTAGATATTAAACGTTATAATAAACGTATAAAAGTAGATCTATGTTATTATAAATAATTCATCCACCAACTCGATAAAAACACATAATTTATGTATCTAATAATAAGTATCTTTTGACAGCAATAATTATTTTTACTAAAATCTAACGGCGAACTTTTTTATTTTAAATAATTTATTCAAATTTCATTCGAAGCCAATAAAAAAATCGCAGCGTACACAGTATAAAATCAATGCTTTTTCTACTCGGCAATGCTTTAATCCATGAATTGCGGAGGTTTCCGTGCCAATTAACTCACCCTTGTCAACTGGGGGATATTTTTACAAAATACACGACCTCTAGACGCACCCTTGCCCTTCCGAGATCCGATCGAATCACACACTTCCGTATGTAGAATTCCTGTATTTTTATTCATTGCGTTGCTACCATTCAACCCACATTATATGTTTGACATTTACTGAATTAGTGAATCCCTCGAGTCAAATTTAGAATGAAAAGGATAGAACAATTTAATTCTCATTTAGAATTATAATGACAGTGTAGACTGTAGACGGCGCAAAAAAAGAGATAAATTGTATGTAACGGATATAACATTAAAACACATGTGTACTTATATCGATTTAAAAAAAAAAAAACTAAGACAGTTTAATGTAGTATACGTTCTCGAAGCGCTTGACGAAAATGAACGAGTTGAAGTTGGGCGATTATTAAACAACAAGGCTGTGGAGCAAAGTTCCCACTAAGCTGCGCGCGTGCGCGGCCGCGCAGCAGTTGAGAAGCCCCCGCGCACTCATTCCGGGTTGACAGTTTGTTAGTTAATATTTGATCGGTCCCCGCACCCTTTAAAATTTCCGCGCAGCTAACCTCTTGCCTTAGAGGGAACATTGCTGTTGAGTCATAATTATTTCAATTTTAGGAATTGTAAAGTGTAAGTCAAGAGTTGTAAAAAAATCGATCGACTGTAGATAGCCTTTTTTATACATCACTATGTAAGGTTAGGGAACCTATACACTAATTAAGGAGAGTTTTAACAATTAAATTCCGTTAAGATATCTCATATTTTAAGTTGTTAAAACATCTTAACTATACTTGGAAACGATGATAGAATTACGTCAACCCATTACTTACGTTAATCGAATCGAACTTACCAAATCTTTTAAAGTGATTATTAATTAAGGCAAGTTAAGACAGTGTCCCTGATGTCAGTTTAAAACAGTCAAAAAGGCTTTACGCGGCTCTTGCAGCATACCAGGCAGGGATTTCTTGAAAAACTTTTAAACAGCCGCGTCGGCCGCTATCTCGACCTGACGTGAGAATCTGACAGCGTTCATGTGATAGCAGAACAAAGCGCCGTAGACACACAATACGGAACTCTCAAAGATATACGCGCGTAGGTGGTGTAGTGATTGGGAGAGTTAACAGCATAGTTAGTATTTTGGTTAACGTTTTGCCAAAATTTGTCGGATTAAAAAAAACTACACAAATACACAAATAAGCCGCGTTACGTATTTAGATCGCTTTTAGTGGATAATCTTTGACAAATCATACTCATTTGAAACTCAAAATATTCTCTATACGATCGATTAATTTGATAACAAAATTTAAAAAAAACCTACATCAATAAAACATTCATGCTTTTTTTAAAAATGAATTGAATTGAATTGCAAGTTGTACTTTTAAATGATTTCAGAATCGAAAATTTAAAGTACACCGAGTAGTTTTTATCGATTTCTTCATTCGATAGAAGAGAAGTTGCATGAAATCCTAAAACAATTTTTATACACAAAAAGAGGGAATGATATTCTTTGAGTAATCGTTAATAAGTAAAGCACGTACGTAAATGTAATTTCGATACATTTAATTATATCAAACATCGAAACCTTTTTAACGTCAAACAACAAAAACGATACACATTGATAAGTGGTGGAAAATATGTTTGCGTTTATATTATATTGATAATTGCGAGAGACGTAATAAAAGATTGCAATAGCGGTATTACTGAAACCGAGATCCCGAAATTCAAGGAGTTCTTTCGATATCAAAATACCTGTTCTAATAATACAAGAATGCCGATTTTTTGGTATTGAAGATTAACCAAAATAGAATTTTGAATGTATACATCATTTTTTTTTTTTGATAATATTGTTCAAGATGAATTGAAATATTTCACATCGGCTAAGAAATATATCAATTTTGTCAGGTTTCAGAATTGACGAGTCTTTCAAGTATTGCGATCTCAATTGGTATTTTTAAATTATTCAATTTTTTTTTTAGTGATACCGGCATTAATATTTGCTACATCGGTATTTAATATGAAACACCGATATTAGGTCGGTAATGAAAAGCAATCCTTAGTTGTAATCTAACAATAATGTCCTAGCAATCGAATGATTCTTTTCTAGAACTATACTATTTATTGTAAGCATTGATATTTTTTTTTCAAATATGGATATTCTGTTCATGGAACAGTTTTTGCCAAAGCATTATACTTTGACGAATAAATAACGATCAAGAATTCTAATTATGTGATATGTAAAATAAATAATCTTAACAAGCAGTGTGTTGAATGACGTACTGCGTGCTGGTAACTTAGAGCGCACGTGAAGTACTTGCGCGAATACAAAAAAAAAACACTATCAGGTCAACACTATTTACTGTCTTGAGATAAAACACGAAACATGACAAATCATGGAGAGCGTTCAACATTTTAAACCAGAGATAGTGAAACAGCGACTGAAAAGATTTCACTTATCACAATCTCATACAGCAATACCTACGATAAAAAATACGAAGACAGTAATCACGCAGAATCAACGTTACTTTTCCAAGTTTTGAGAAACGTTGATCTACTTTAGATATATGCTTATCTATTACTAATAAATTTACGATTACTAATATGAAAACCAAAATACTACTTTTATAAAATTATGTAGCGTACAAGAATATCAATAATTTTATGAGCATTCTAAAAGAACTATTGTATAACTATGACACTACTGAATCAAATCAAACAACGTTTTACGAGTGTTTAAAATACTATAACTATTTTATTTATTTTTTTAATTTTACTGCCAGTATTTCCAGTTACCTACACCGATTCTTACTCCATTTTTTCTACAGGGCTTAATTTATTTTTCTGCTTCTGCTATTGGTATCAACATATCTTGAGTGATGTTCCCTGCCATCGTGCTTGGTGGATTTTACAATGTTTCAATTCAAATTAGACTGCACCATCGTTTGGTTTTGAGAATGGTATCATCGAATATGTTACGAAAAATAGATATTGGTTGGTAAAATCAGTAATTATATTTCTCATAAAAAATGATACTAAATACCACAGTTATGGTTCTATTTAAATGCTGTGGAAGAAAGCCTTGATCGCATCTTTCCTCAGCAGGCGAGAAAATTACAATCGGTCATGATGTACGGCATACAGCATTTAAAACATGATTTATAATAATTTTAAAAAGAAAAGTTATACCAAAACTTTGTTTTAGAACAGAAGAAACTGTGATCATAAAAAAACACTATAAATATAATTGATTAATTTTATTCTTTAATTGGCTGAGTAAATTGGGTTTGATCTTTTCAGTCTAGAATCTAGATTATTTTGTAAGATGTATCCTTATAGCCCCCAAAAAATAGCTAAATTTTAACGGAGAGAAATTGTAATTACTTGCGAAGAGTGGAGGCTCTCTGCGTAAAACGTCAACTGCCGCCCTAGGGGTGTGGTGTGGGGTAAAAAAAATACGACTTCGACTTTAAATTAAATTCCGACTCCGAATATATTCTTACCAACCTTTTCCGTTTATCTTACATATCCGTATACCACCAGGTCATTATAGTTATTAGAATAATTCTAATACATTTCACCAATCAATATGATGAAGTCTAATAATTTTTCAATATAGTATCATTCTCCGATTTTTCTGACTTTGCTTCCGGAAAAAATATTCGACTCCACGACTTCCGACCACGGTTCACAACCCTTACTGCCACAAAAAGTAACTTAACAAAAAAACAACACAGTTTTATTTCAATTATTATAATTCATTTTCAGCAAAATACGGGTTTCTTATTTTATCATAAAGATCTAAAACCAATTTTCAACACTTCTGTCATTTTAAATACATAAATGTCAGATGTCTAAAAATAAGATTCGTAGCTCTGATATGTCATACTTTAACATCCACGTCACATACTTGATTACGTGTTGCTAAGAAATCAAACACGTATTGAGTTATTCTTGGAACATCCTTCGTGTCCGACTATGAATACGGAGAAGCGTGGAACTGAGCTATAAGGACTGGGCGATGCAATAAATATATAAATAAAACAATAAACAACATTTGTATACGGCGAGTGGGTGGAAGAAAGCTGGGAGTTCCCGCGTTATTCATGGCCCTTTTGTGAAATTAATGGCAGCGGAGGATACTTTAATAACGGAAAGATTGTAAATTTCACCGGATATGGGGATGGCGTCATATTGTTTTGTCACGCCTTTTGTCATACACACTTACATTATCGGTGGAAAATAAAGGCGAATGAGAATTATTCTCCTTTCATTATGTATTATAAACTTACTTTATTAAGGCATATTTAACACGTTTACTGCGTATTTAATGAGGCATATATTTCAGTGGTGCGCAAAGATTAATTAAAAAAAAATATTGTCATTGAAATCTTATAGCTATACTGTCACACATAAAGGCATGTTATGATTTATACTATTTTTTCCATAATGTTTTTTCCCCATATCTGTTTTCAATTGGAGAATATGACCCACTTCTAATAGAGTTTATCAAAACAAAAAACTACAAATCTGTACAAAGCTGTGTAATTTTTTACCTTCTCTTATTTTTTGTGGGCAGAAAGTGTGGGCTAGGACAGGGCTAGACGTTAGCTTATCGCAATCGCCACGCCGTCTTTATGAAGGTAATTCAGATGCTTTCAAACAGAAATCCATAAATCATTTTATTAAAATTGTTCGAACCCGTGAGCGCCGTTACTACAGCAACGTCATTGACCCATTGACAACTCGACCACGGAGTCGACAGACGGCCTAATTGATAAAATTTAAATATAACGCTAGATCGCATATTACGCATGTTTACAAATAGTGGACCGACACATATGTTAAATTATGTTACACATGGCCAAATAAAACCATTGAATATTGATCAATAATTTTTAATTTTGGATATTAACCATAATCGCAGTATTTGCTTTTCGTATATTTAAATGCCTATATTATGAGCGAAAAATGTAACAAAAACACATACATGTTTATTTTGATTTTAATGTTTACATTTTCAGCTTCATTGATTATAAACAAGCATGTACTATTATCCGATAGTTTGATTATGTCCACGATCCTCGAAAATTCAGCACGCGCTAGGATGTTAATAATGGGAAAATGTTATGCCGATGAAATTCCCCGACGCCATTAACGGTTTATGAAGAGATTTCGCATAAAATTAAACTAAATCTTCTGCTTTATCTGACGAGCTTTCGCGTAAAATGGCACTGCAACCATACTTGCAAATTTTAAAAATATAACGCATTCAATTTAATACCTTAGCATATTGATTTGGCATTTGTATGAGTACAACTATAATGTAGTTAAGTCGTAGATATCTATCTATATCAGAAAAAGCGAAAAAGTTTACTTTTAAATCGCACTCTGTACAAAAAAAATGTGTCTGTTTCTTTGGCTGCTTAACATAAAAACAATGCGAGACAGATTAATTAAGAAAACTCTTTATAGTCGATAACACGGTTGCCAATTAAAAATAATAAGATCACCACAATTGGATCAATTTAATAATTTTCCAGCTTGAGTTATTTTAAATAAAAAAATATGCGTTTGAGATGAAATCTAAAAATAACAACACAAATCACGCGTGTGGGATTCTGATTGTTTTGCCGTTTTCAATGACGCTAAGCATAAATAGTTTTATTCAAAATAACACAGATAAGGTCTGCCCTTACTCGATTAATAATTAACGCCATTGTTTATATTAAAAGCACGGGAATACAGCACAAACAATATAAGGAAGGTTTGTGTGCGGTGGCCAAAAACCCAACACACGGTGTGACGAATGCGGTGATGTATTTCTAAATGCGATATTATTTTAGATAAGATAATTAACTCTCGCGGCTCGGAGACTAGAAAAATACTTCTCTGCCGATGAAGGTCGTTTAGAGACCCCAGGGGTTCCTCATTATTGGCCTTATTTTTATGAATTTCAAAAAAAAAAAAGTCTAAGGGCTTTAAAATACCTCTCTGCATCATTCCTCATACATTTTTTTCTATAAAAATTCGTGTTTTTTTAATAAATAATCATATTTTAAGTTGCGCGTAAAAAAGACGTCATCCCAGCACAAATATGAATTTGCAACTGACGCGTTTAGCCCAGCTATCTTACGAACGATCGCTTATCGCGGGCGCTTATCTCTTTATCGCGTATTTATATAAACTACAAAAGGTCCAAAAAACTATGATATAAGAATACCTTAATTATTAACATTGTATCACCCATATTAAAATAGATATTTAAGAAAATGTGGGTATTGGGGTCGCATTTCTTGAGCTTAGAACCGGAAAAGTTAAGAAAATCAAAAACTGCACTGTGATATTTTGGCCGTGCGTGCAGACTGCTTAGCGTGCAAACGGCGTCGCGTTCGTCTTCCGATATCGTGATACGTGTGAAAGTAATCATATTATATTTAAATAACAATCCTATTTAAGTATGGCTCATTTTACAAAAAAAAAATAATTGTACCAATACCAATCTAAACGGGATAATTGGCAGAATACAAACATAAATATTTTTTTGTATATTTATTTCGAAATCAATAAACACAAATTTACTTTTCGTTATAATTTTTTTTTTTTTTTTTACCATGTCCGCTCCCAATATGGAGCATATGGACTCCTAATGGAGTTTATCCCAACAGAAATGTTTCTACGAGAACTGCTTGTTACTCAGTTGCTCAACCTCTCTTTTTCCAAAGAGAGTAGGAATAGAAGAAAAGGGCAAGGACAGGACTAGTGGTTAGCTAATCGCTCTCGATACGCCCCGTTCATAGGATAAAATGGGTGGGAGGGGGGAATTCAAGACATCACATACATCCATGCCTTTTTATAAAACTGCCCGTACTGGGATTCGAACCCGTGCCCTCCGTAGCGGTAGCCAACGATGTTGACCACACGACCACACAGGCGGCATCAAAACTGGCATATTGAAACATGGAAAAATTAATTGTAATGTGTCACTATTGAATCCACCATAATAACGATGAATATTCTTAGAAGAAGCTCACTAAATTCGCAATAAAAACATCGAAATGTTTTATTTTGACAGTATGTACATTTTCTCAACGGTCTGACGTTATCTTAATTGAAAATGCTACTAACAATAATGATAACTTCTATGAAGACGCAAACTATCTTAACAATTCAAATGAGGGATTCAGTTCCATTGAGATAATTAAATTCAGTTGAAGGTATTAATAATTTATTTTTAAATATTTTCAGTAAAAGAAAATAAAATTGCTTAAAAATATGCATCAGCTAAAATTATTACAAACACCGTCGTTCTCCTACAGAAATATTTCTACGTTCAAAAATAAACCTGGAACTGTCAAGAATACATTGTATGTTTGTCAGTGTATGATAATTATGACAGAATTTCGGACGGGTTGTGTTGTGCGGTGTGCCAAAGAAAAAAAGATCGTCGAACAACAAATCACAATGATAAAAGAGATTTTTGTACAGATACATATTCAGAAACAGAACGAACTGTTCTGAGCGACTAATTCATACTTGACATAAAATATATATTATTTTTTTTTTGCATCAAAGTCCGAGGGCCACGAAACGTCGCGCTCTAAGCAAATTATTTATACGCTGCAAACCTTCATACAGAGATTGAAGATTGTACGAAATTCATAAGAACGTGACGTTTCATAGCACTCGGGCTACGATGCTCTGAAGAGTCGAACGGCTGTACTCGACAACTTTCCCTCAGACATAAAGCAGAGGCAGAGCGAGACGAATCAAACGCTCGCGACCTCTCGCTTTGACAGTTCATCAGATAGACACGGTCCTCTATTTTATTATAAATGATTACGAATCATTCATTGCTTAAAACAAACCAGCTTTCACGCCCACATCGAAGCACTTAAGTTGAAGTCAGATTATAATAGATAGTTCCATCACTGCGTTTCGAATAAAAGAAAATGAGCATTCATTATTTATCTTCACAATCATTCTTGGAAATACCACTTAACCCCAACTAGTGTAAAAGGCAGAAGTGAGAAATCGGGTATTAAGAAATAGGTCGAATAATTCGTTAATGTAACTGAAAAACTTAATACACATTTGCAAGTTATAATCGCAATGTTGGCAACATGGCACTGCAGTCGGTAGATGGGTATGAGCAAAGCCCCCTATAGACCCCCTATATATATAACTTAAGACTGCTATGGTATGAGACATTGGTGTATTTGTCAGCATACAGAAAAAAGAAAAACACAATATTCCTTTGTAATTTATTTCCACTTTATTTATAAAGATCGGTACAGGTTTCGCTCATGGCGAGCATTTTCAACTGATAAGAAATATAATTTAACAGTGCTATTTAAACGAAAACAAATTGAAATGAAAAGGTGTAAACAACAATTGACAGTAGGAGTGATTCAATAATTACACATTTTTTTAAATACTCAATAGTGATACAAAAAAACAAGTAAAAAATGTACTACTATAAAAAAAAACTTCACCCGTATTCATTTATCTACTCAAATATTATCATTTCGTTTGGGTTTTTAGCGGTTTAATATAAAAAAATAACATGTAGCTACTAAAGTTATAAAAAAAAAAAATGGAAAGTACGTTTCCGCCAGATATCGAGCCCGCATCTTTCGGTCGACCAACGTATGTAATCACTAACCATTTGACATTTAACAGCGATAAGAAAATAACGGATAAAACTGGAACTTCGGCGCCTATTATAGTGGTGAGAATTAATATTTGAAAAAGTATTTATTATAAACGTTTCGAAGAAATTTGACGACAGACTACCAATCCGCTATAGATTATTTATCGGTGCATCATTTCAATTGGCGTCTTAGTGATTTTTTTCTCACGCACAACACACCTCGACCCGTAAGTTGGCAGAAAAGCGAGAATTCATAAATTTTACCGGAGTGTTTTTTTAATTACTCTCGTAATAAGTTTCTAGTAACGAAATAGTGATTTCCAAATTCTCTGTTATTACGCCCCGACGCATATTAGGGAAAACATAATAAATTCAAAGGGTAACTTTTCGCACGTACTTGTTAAAAAATCACAGTCCTAACGAGTATATTATGAAGCAGTCAAAAAGTAGATAAAAACATAATTTTTAATTAAAAAATAAACCGTGTGTTTCCGGGTATCCATGAAATTTTGAGTCGCGAGTCCCGGACTAGAAAAAAAACTGCCAAAACAAGTTCGTTTTTTATTAATATAAAATGTTTATTATTAAAATGCAGCAGTATCATATACAATACATCAAGCAGTGGAAGATTTATTCATTTATAATCCTTATTTGCATAAAATTTATTAGATGTCGGCTAATATAATTATTTTTGGTGGCAACTTTATTAAAATGCAAGTCCCACAGACTAGACTTCATCGCGCGAAAATATCGCTGCACCTACTCTCGATGCCATAATAATAATAACATTTAAAAAACCGGTCGATGACATTTTCGGATATTATTCGAGTCGATTAAATATAACAACGGCGAAAGGCTAAAAAACTACCTTTCAATATATTTATTGTGTACATCGGTCTCTGTCTAGCTGAACGTGCTGAGCAGAGAGATAAAACAAGACTAAAAACATCCACAGAACTAGCTCGATCGGCGCCGCCTGCCGTCGGTTGTGTGCCGACGTTTCGTTTGTTGACTGCGTTGTGAAAACGCGGAAGCACCGCGAACAGCCAACTCGCTTCGTGATTTATTCAGAAAGAAAAAATATCTCAACAATAATTAGGTATAACTAACTCCCCGTATGCTGTATCACAAAGAAAAAACTGAATAAAAATGCAACAGGATTCGCTGTTCGGCATCTTTGGTCATTCAAGTCCACATATGTACGTACGCGCAATGACGTTAATAAATTAACTAGTTTAAGAATAAAAAAAACTAATTGTACAACACATGGGTTTCGCGAATCGTCATACTTAGAAGAAACTGTACGCAATTTGATCAGTCAAATGTAGTTGTAAACAAACTTTCCGATTCAAATTCAATTAATTTTCAATAATGAGGTATTTTGTTTAGGGCATCCAATCCGGGATTGAGCATTCTCAAAATGAAACGCCACGAGACCATGAACTTGAACTTACTAATATCACAATCCAGGGATTTCGGGATTCGGGATTCAGGATCCCGGGATTGGAGGCCCTAGTTGTGTTTATTGAACGAAAAATAGCAAGAAACAGTTGAGACAGTCTCAACTATAAAAACAGCCTATATAACGTGTGCGGTATCTAGCGCTCATTGGGCATAGATTATGAGCAAGCTATATGGGTATATCATTTAATTTTAAGACAATCATTATCGTAATGTGTTTTTTTAACCACTTACCTGCCAGCGCGAAATATTCGATCTTGCCCTCAACGCCAGCGGTTTTAGAACCATTTGAAATTGTATAAAAAAATATTTGAATTACAGAATTTGTTGTCTCAACACATAATAAGCATAAATGTGTAATCAATACTATGTACACCGAATGAAAACTCGTCATTAACTATTAATTGTTTTTTCAGGATTGTTAAAATGATTATTATTATATTTAAAAATATATAATATATTGGATTCATGTGATAACCCCGAACCTGTTTATAAAATTCGTCCAGAAATTATAGATTCAGTTTTTTTTACAAGGTATTGTGAAAAATACCCCCATATACGATTTGCGTATGCCGTATAAAAATATCGGTAAGTAACGCATGCAACATTTGTTGAATTTATTTAAAAATAATATGGATAAACTAAGATAATTTTAAATGTTTAGCCATTATTGCGTTCATTGATAGATTGTGCTAACACAATAATGTTAAGATATTTAAAACATATTTAATTTATACGAAAAAATATCCTAACGCACCGGTGCGTCGTTGGCGTGCGAGTGGTTGAAAATGTTTTCGCCCACAAAGCCGTCATCAATTGACAGAATCTTTTAGCATGACAGTACTCAGTTAGGTATGCACTAGGGATCTTAAGATGTGTCTCTATTATCTACCCACACATACAGTTACTATAGCAAGGAAACTAGGAGTCTGTTTCGGGACTACACTATTAGATAGTATCATTTCTTTAAACTAAGAAAGGACCAGCAGAAAAAGAGGAAATATCAATTAGTATAGCGGGCTAATGGTTTAATAAACGGAAAACTACAAACAATTCAATGTATATAACATTATGAAATCTATTTTTGAATATACGCGATCGGTTAACCCAAAAACAATTATAAATATGTTAATACGCGACTTGCTTTCAACATTGTGATGGACGTCGAAATTTAAATACCTACGGAGCACCATGACGTTGAGATGAATCCCAACAATCTTGTGCAAACAGTCGATGAAAATGTATCAAAAGATGATGGACACAGTTGTCCCGCTCGAAATGTGCTGCTTTTATCGAGGAAGACTTTATTTAGTTCGAACCCATTCACACGAATTTTCGGCGTCACTTAGAAAGGTGTTCGCAGAATCCCATCGCATCTTATCACGTATTACGAAAATAAAATGATATTTGAACGGCGTCAACACCGGAGATCGATAATTCTTGATGAACAGACAAAATAAATAAATAAAGCAATATTTTTAGTTACTATTGCATTTTTTTTTAATACGACGAAACGATGCTCACTCGCCGGGCCGAATTATGACATACGTCGCATTATAGGGAATATGTATTTACTTTGTCAAAAACCTACTAATTAAACATCTAAGACAATAAATATTCGAATACGAACAAAGCTCAATACTAGATTCGGTACAGTCGTCACGGTGGAGTCAAATGATAAATTGAGTTCATGGATCTTTTATTCTGGTAAGAGTCGAAACAAAACCAGTTCCGAACGGTCGATTTAACTCGAGCGCATTTCGTGATTCCATTTTTGTGTGAAGCAGGGCTTACTTTCGCAAACCGAGAATACGGCCTCCCGAGCAGCAGGTCGTCGGAAATATACTATATATCGTAGCGAGTTTACATCTACGCAGTTAAAGCGTCGTAGCGCCGTAGGTGATTCAGTTGCGTAGCAAAGAAAAACAAAGAAAATAGATGATGTAATATTACCGAAATGATGGCTACGGAATAAGTCTTTGCAGTACTCGCGATTGTTATTGCAACTTGTATGCATACATATATATTATGTAAATCTATTTACGGCGAAAGAATGTTAGTGGAAATGTTTAAGCCGAGGAAATTTCTCTGAATTCAGGAATAGCTATTTTTTAGAAAACTTACGAAATTTGTAACAACTTAGTAATTTACCGTTCATAACTTCAACGAATAACCACATTTAGGGTGTTTACTGTCAATACTTGGTGGAAAGGAATTATATTTAAAAAAAAAACACAATATTCCTTTGTACTTATTTCCACTTTTATTTACTAAGACCAGGACCAGTTTCGCTAATAGCGAGCATTGTCAACTGATAAGAAATTAAATTTAACAGTGTTATTTGTACTAGACAAATTAAAATAAAAATGTGTAAAAAACAATTGGCAATTTTAGCCAAAGTGATCAAAAATGATACATTTAATTTTCAGTTTAAGTTGGTGGAAACAATGTTGAATATATATGGAGTTTATTTCGAATATTAAAGCTAAATTGCAATAAAAAAATTACCATAGGCGAAAAATAATTTCCGTTCTAATATTAGGAAAATTAAATAAACGCTGAGCAATTAAAACGTGAATATTTTTTTCCGAGCGCTTTTCTTCGGTGAACTGTTTTATCACTGAACCAACAATTGAATCTATATAATTGCTTTATATTGATATATTCATATACATTTTATATCAAGTATATGATTAATCTGCATCGAAATATCGTTCATGAACTCAGGGCACTGATATGCTAGTGCACAAGTATTTTCCAGATGTGGCAAGGCATAATAAATATGTATATAATTGAAGCCGTTGTTGAAATTACGTTTACCATGTACACCGCGCGATCTTTATGATGCCATAAGTCGGATGTCGGAATGTCACAGCTGATGTGGGCTTTTCCGATCTCTCCTGGAATTCACATGGCGTATGTGTCACTCGAGCGCGCGCTATTCCCGATGTCCAAATTCCCGACGCCGCAGATGGCGAGGGGAGGTCGGAGATGTCGGTAGTGGTTCGGATTCCCGGTGTCGTCACGCGCCGGGCGGGTCCATCCGCGTGGAAATAGACCCCGAGATGAAAATAGAGTGCGGCGTGCGTGACTGACAGGTGGACGGCAGGGGGACGCGGACGGGATCGTGGAAGCGAAGGTCACCCGGTCGGCACTCGTCAGTGCACCATTATTACTATTACTGCTGGCTGTAATCGAGAACATTACCTGACACGCAGGAGGTGTTGTGTAACCTAAATGACACTGAAAAACAATTTCGTGACTTCAGCGTACACGTATGTCTACAGAAGCTATGTTTTACTATTTGTTCTATTCGGGCAATTTTATTAAGTCTGAAATATATTGCTCTACAATAAAGTATAACCCCCCTCCTTAGCACGCGATCTCGGAATTGGTATTTAGAAAATCCCGAAGTATTAAAAGCCATTATCACAATACTGAGATTCCGAGACTCACTGCAAAATGGATATATTAAAATAAGATTGATTCCAAAACAAATATCTATATTCATTCTGATTGCAGCAATAATGCCCGTAAATTGAATTCAAAATCATTCTAAATGATCGAACCCGGGTGTGGACGCCTTATTAAACATGGTGACAGTACTTCTATTATTCAGGGCTGTGGAGTCGGAGTCGGAAAAACCGGAGGAAAATCATTTAAAGATATTCATCATATTGATTGGCGCAATTTACTAAAATCTATTCAAGTAACTAGAGTGATCTGATGGTAAAGAAATATTTTTATTAAACGGAAATATCTGAAAAAATCAATACGGAGTCAGTTTTTTATTCAAAACCAGAGTTGGAGCAGTCTCTTTTTTTACCTGACTCCACAGCCCTGCCATTACTTAAAAACAAAATCTTTTATTTCAGTGACATCTGCCTTTAAAAAATATTTATTTTCTGAAATCACAATGTTTTCTTTCGTTTAGTGAATTAAAATACTTAAGTTACGTGCATGTAGGAAAAATAATATACTGTGCTTGCTCTCACACTTTGAAGGTCGCTACATGCGGAGGTTGCACCGTCAGCGGTGGCCATTTTCGCAGTCTCGATGCACCTCCACCACTCCTGGGCTACGTCGCCCGATATCAAATTATGATCGTCAACAACAAAAAAATGATTACTCGCAAAACAAAAAAACCAAGCCGTTGACTAGCAAGTTCTTACGAAATTCAAATCGGCAAAACTGCAAGCTTCTTTATGTTTCCACGTAGACGTAGAAAAATGGGAAAATAATAATAAAAATAAAGTATTTTTCGCTGCGGTGAACAAGACCCCACCCGTACATAATTGAAAAAACGAAGCAATTCTAAATTGCGCCAGTAGTCAATAGAGCGGAAGAGGTAGGAAACCATATTTAGGACAGTTATTATTGAACAAATTTCATAGACAATATTTCGCGAAGGTGTAGTCGACAGAATGGATTAAGTCAACCGTCAGTCACATTGAAAACGCATTTTTTTTTATCTCTACATAACACTCGAGTACTATGCCAAAAATGCTAATCTTTGTAATGTACAAAAAATGTTTTGAAATTTAAAACTGGCACTAATTTTAAAATGTTTAAAAAACAATGTTTCAAATGCGATTATCTCAAAACTTGTTTTTATGGCTTTATGCCTTCTGTCAGTACACCCTCGATATGTAGATGTTGGCAACTAACAAATCGTACGCGCTCGCGAATAAATTAGTAGCTGGTTGCCGCAAACAGAAATTAAATAATTAAAAAAAAAACAAAGAAAGAACATTTGGACTAAATAGTAAATTACGTTGCCTGTCATAGTAACGATAGTTAGATAGTTTAAAGTCAATTTCAATCATTATATCCCATCAATTGGCGGTCTATCAGTCAAGTTATTAATATAAGCTCGTATCCTCCTCTTGGTTGCACGACCAAAACTTTCATAAACTGATTCAATAACGTGTTGTAAAGAGAGCGATTCTCTATTTGTACCTTCTACGAAAATAGAGTTAGACCAACTGAGTACTGACTTACGACCAGTTTTCGTTAAAGTCCTCCTGTTTGAATACTGATATCGATAGCCTAAAGTCAATATCTCGTATCTGACCTTCATAACGAAGCTGATTTTTTTATGTAATAAAAACAACAAAAATAAAGCACGTTTAAACAAAAGCTAGACGTATTTTTTCATCTGCTATTTGAAGAAAAAAGCACTTCCGTCAGTCACCATTTAAATATTGTATAATGAAAAATGTGTAACAAAAAATATTTATTAAAGTTTACTTATTTATTCCCCAGATAATAAGTAAAGTACATGTTTAAGCATTAAAAGAATAAATAAATCAGCTAAACTCAACCCATATCGGACCATCATTCGCCTGCACCAATCCACCATGCTGCCTCTACAATTACCTTCTGGTATATCTATCGACTGACTTGAATATAAGGCGACCCCTATATTTACGTGTCGACTTTTATAATAAAACTTCGCCTCATAATCGGGTTAATACGGTTGTATCAGTATTTTTTAAATAAAAGGAATAATACGTTACTAATGTGTATTTACTGTACCTACTGTTTATTTTAATATCATGTAAATTTCATTTATTGTGTGGGGTCGGGATATTAATTAAGATTACGACCGCCGATGGGCTCCACATTACGAGATAATAACATATGCTCCAAAATTCAGCGAATTACACTGACATAATATTTTCAAGCGTTGCGCAAAATACGCGTTCCTGGAGACGTATCAATATTTTAAGCTGTATAAATATTTTGATATAGGAAGACCACTCATCCCATCGTGCCACGGGTGTGCATGCCCTGCCTCTGCCTAATGGTGCCGCAATTACTCGAAATTTGGGCACGGCTGCAGTACCTGTACATAGGCGCAGACATATTGGCAGTATCGACCCGCCTGTTTACTATGTGGCAATGACATACGTTGCTAATACTTTTCCTCGCTGACTCACTAGGCTTCGAGGTTTTGCTGAAAATACAAAAAGTTCTAATTCCCAATGAGTCACGAGAAGGCAGCGTAAATCATCCCATCGGTTCGGGCGGCGGGCTCACAGGCCGTAACGAAATGATGATCCCACGCGTTTTGGTCTGTGTTTGGAATAGATTATCTCTGTTAAGAAAATATACGAGGACACGAGAATGTAGAGTAACGACCTTTCGATTCTGGACATTGCAATGTAACTAAGTTAAGAGTGTTCCGCGTTTGCATCCATTGCGTTAAATGACTGACTTGAATGTAAAATTGCAGATTTTATTAGACCAAATGTCAGTATCACTACTATTGATGACTAAGTGAAATTAAGCAAACGTAGATTTGCAACTATTTTTTTACAGTAGTGGCACTTAGAGAAAAACGAGATTTAGAACTTTAATTAAAATAAAAAACGGTTGGAAAATTCTTTTGCTTAAACCTTAAATTGATAAACCATAATAAGAAAGGAGACGACGATTCATATACTCAAATCACTATTGTTTGAAACAATCACTCCCGACGTGAACTTATGGCGTGTATCTTATTCATTTCAAGATGTAAGATACTAACGGAGAGTTCGCTGTGAGTTAGTCTATCAAACACTTTTTTCAGATAGAAAAAAGTATCAATATATGAAAGGACCGATTTTTGGTAACGACTGCTTGATCGTGTAACAGAGTAGGGCGGAAACCCAAGAGCGTCTACAACTCAGCTCAAAGTGTAGAGAAAACCAACTTATAGTCCTTGTCTAAAATCATACATCCTTCGTTGGCCTCTATTTCAGCTGAGCGACCGATTTACAATCAGTACTTGTTAAAAACCGATTATATCGAGTCCATAAACTCCAGATTGGAAACAGGCATGGTTAAAAACTAATAAAATAACGATGATTGCCTTTTTACTGACGAAATAAAGATAAACTTCAACGTATTATCGTCATCCAACAAGCGAGTATAGCATGTAGTGGTAAGATAGACATTATAACTCCTCAAAATTTATGGCTGAGAGTGAATTGGGAATGTTAAGAGTCTCGACCTCGCAGGACAGTTTCGTGTAGTGCGTGCACGACGCGCATGTACCTCCTTCTCTCTCTGCCCAGTTGGTATCGAAATAAAATCGACTTGCGTGCCAGAGCGCGCGTTCACTCACGTTAAACAAGTACATACAGGTGAGGTGTACATTGTCGTTGTGGTACTTGCTCCCTAGTCTCTATCTACCGCCTAGCAATAAAGGAACTACCGAGCCAACCGAAGAATTTCGGGAATAATTCTTTTACCAAGAAAGTTCAGACAAAAAAAATAACAATTTAGAAGCACAGGTATATAAATCGTGGGGTGTCTAGTCCATTTGGCACGGAAACTAAAATGGTATCAGTAAAAGTCGTTTAATAATGATATAATGAAATATTTAAAAAATAAGTGACTTTACGACTGACGAGTTGTTTAGGTTAAATCCTAAAATTTTGAAGGACGTAAAAATATATTTTTTTAGACAATGCATTTGGTAGATAAGCGTGGCCGATTGGAAGTGTCTTTTTATCGTTACTCACTCTAACCAATCCTGAAGACGTTAAGTAGAGAGAGTTATAACTAACAACGGTGGGTCCTTGTATCCTTTCCATATATTTATCGTTGGATAATTTGTGTCAACGGTAATCGGGCGGAATGATCTTTATTGATTGAATTATATTCAAGTTAGTGGAAGCAAAGTCATGTATAATAAATCCTCAGCTAAATTGATTGAAAAAGTCATCGTTTTACATTAATTAATATTGACAACTTTTATGGCACTCGACCATCACTGTATAATATTTGTATAAACTAGGGGAGGGCGAACTTTTCGGATGACGGGCCAAATTCAGGAATTCAAAATTAGCGGCGGGCCGCAAGAAAAATACCATTTTTATATGTACACTATTTATTATCATGAAAAACCATATTAAAAAAAAACAATTTAATGGGAGGAATGGAACTTTTTTTTATGTCTTTAAACATTTTTCTTTAAATTCAGGGGCTAATTTTATAGTTGAGTTTCTTAAAACTGCTTGTAAATGTTCATCGGTGATGTTTGATGGTATAGTTTTTATTCATGATCATGATTGAAAAATTTTGTTCACAAATATGGGTTGATCCAAAATTAACGAACATTTTTCAAGCAACATCTTTATGCTGGTTGAATTTGTCCGAATTAATTGCGTTATAAAATTTGCAGATTTATTCACGAATCACGACGGTACAATTCCCTTGAATCAGGGTCACACTGCAGATCAATAATCTAAAGTTGCAGCTTCAAGTTATTATATTTAATTTCAATCTTTTTTTAAAAAGGCGTTAAAAGATAAAAACGTGAATCTTTTTCAAAAATTAAATATTGCTCGCAGGCCGTAGAAAAATACGCGACGGGCCGCATGCGGCCCGCGGGCCACGGTTTGCCCGTGCCTGGTATAAACTATCATGTACTTATGATACAGAAAATCATTTACTACGAGAGTTATACGTAAAATGTAGGAATACAAATTCAGAAATAACTGATGAAGGGTTATTATTATCATATTATGTGGGGAATGGAATTTGACTAAATAGGGCCGAAATTAAGTGTCGGGTCGCTGTTGACAGTATCGTTCACGCACGTGTAACGGTATGTCAAGTTGTATAAATAAGAAGCAGCATATCATCGAAAACGTGTAAATAAAGATCACCGAAAAGCGACGGATCGGTGGCGGTAAGACCGGTTCCAATTTCAAGGATTTTCATATATGGCGTTCGTATGGTAATTATTTAAATTGATCGCGCAGTTTTCCAAGAACGGATCGGCAAACAGAGTTCACTCACTACCAGCGGTTCTTTATGGACGGATCGTTTATCAAACTAGAGATATAATTAGCCATAATCGTCCGAGTATATTTTGATAAACAAAATATGATCTTTATCTATGCATTACCGATAGAATATTAGTTCGTTTAAAATGTTCACGACGGCAGTTGAACACTAGAATAATATTGTCCTATGAATTATTATTGCCAAGAACAACGATTTTCATCGATCTTTAACATTTTGTATATAATGTGTATGAAATCTAAACTAACATTAAATGATTTTCTACAGTCGTTATTTTTTAGCACTACTTCGAAATCGCACTTACGATTGCATTATTAGAAATCCCTCACACTGAACGTTTACGGTCAGTATTACTAAGGAGTTCAATTAGTTATTTATACCTACAAAATTTCTTGGATGTCAGATTTGTTACTTTGACGGCAATTTGTAAGACTAAAGAAAGAGGTCATACGTTTTTTTTTAAATCTAAATTTAAATAATTATGAATCTGGGAAGAGTATGAAATGACATATTCATACCCAGCTATTTTGTAACACGACATTCTTAATTGAAGAAGTTGCGTAGAAATTTTAAAATTTATACCTTGGCCACGGATTAATTAAAATTTTGTAAGATTCGCTGCATCATTGATTAATTAATACGGAGCTAGTTCGACGAGATGTTGTTTAACCCAAGCCCTAAGTTATTCATAAATAATTGAAAGGATATTTATACTATTTTCTACAAGTATTTGAAAGGCGAAAATCCCGAGCTGTTAAGTTTTTAATTCCGTAGAATTTTCAATCAACACGCACACGGTCAATTTTATTTCTTTACATGACGTATTTAATTGCACCAAAAAAAATGAATGATGCTGAATGGATTCGGATTTCGCACAAAACGTCGATAATAAAACATTTATGAAACTGCTGTAGTCTAATATCTCAAAAGAACCAACAAACAATCAAAATCAAATCGCGGGATTTCTGCCAATTCTGTCGACGTATTTATACATCCATGATTGAAGTGTTCAGAAATCGAAATATAATTTGAAGGTGGTAATAATAGTATGAATCGCTGTAGGTAAGGAATGCCACTACCAAATAAAGCTCCCCGAATAAATTCCATTGTCTGTTGACGAGGCGGCCAATTGGCAAGCCCACTTGTTGATCCTTCAGAGAACTCTTTTCAATATTATTTATTTCAATGGTGAAAATCAAACAGAGGAGGGAGTGTATGCTATACTGTATTGTGGGATGCTGGTGAGAAGATCCGAAATAAAATTTCAAACGATCGTATTTCAAATAAAAAAGCACATTTAAAGTACGATGTAGTAACCAACTGCCGAGTTACTTGCATGCAAAATTATTATAATAAGTGTGATAAGAGTTCAAATCATTCGTGTGATAACTAATAAATTATACTGCCATTGGAAATAGAGAAACATTGCGAGACGTGTCGCTCAATATTGCTGACATTGATCAATATGTATTAATTTCAAGGGTCAAACATCGATCAACATTGGTGTCTACGTTGCCAAACAGGGGGTCACGAAATGTTTTCATCAAAGTAAACTGCGCAACGAAGTTGATGTCTGAAGAACTGTCAAAAGAAGACAGTCTTACGATACCAAAGAAAAAAAGAAAAAATACCTTCATAAATCCATTAGTCTTCTATATATGTTTTTAATTATATTTTGACTTTTGACGAGGAATCTAAAATACGTATTGATTGAATGGCGGAATCTGAACAAAATATTTAAATATATAATATATTAGAAATTCATTTCTGTGACCATGTTCCAAGGAGGTTCGTAAGTCACTTGACCAGATTTCGACTCGAAAATGTTTAGATCCCGTGAGCTGTCGCAACAAGGCTGTGCTTATTAAATGACATTGAATATTTTATAGCCTAAGTGAAGACAATCAAATAAAAAAAATGTCCTTGCAACGTGAAAACAATCATATATAACGATTTAAAAAGATGTCGTAAAAACGCTGCAACGGCGAGACGACAGGCATGCCGGTTGGGAAATAAGTACAGTCAATCCTGTTTTTATGCGGTAGATGCGTTCCACGAAATATCGCATAAAAAAATGCACAAAAAAAGACATGACTTCCATACAAAAAGTGGGGATGCGTTACATCAATTTTAAAATCCGCATAACTTTGAAACAGGGAGTTAAAATATACACTAAATCGCAAAGTAAAGGAAAATTAGAGGAAAAACACTGCATAAAAATATTAAAAAATATTCAGTCACTATGACAATTTTAAGTGTGTTTTAAGCATGTAGTTCTAATTCACTCATTTTCAGAAGGAATAGTGCGCATCAATTTCATAAAACTATGGGTTTTTTCTAGGAATGAAATTAGTGATCAAAGTTTATTCAGATTTTCTTTTTCGATAATTCATTGGTTATGCAGTTTGTTACACCCATAATTATATTTTTAAGCTATCTTTTAAACTTGAATGCGCGTTCAGAATTTGAATCATTTAGAATGAATCATTCTAATTTACTGAAAAGTTAGAGACCTTCTTGAATTATTTTCGCAGTGAAGGAACTGGAATTTCTTCCAGTTCGTCATCGTTTTCTGGCTTTTGTCAATAGTGAAAGTTAAAAAAATCACATCATCGTATAGCATTATCCGTAAGTAATTCGTCGATATAATTTTCGCTAAAGGTATCAAACCTTTCTCCGCCAAGTTTATGTGCTAAAGTAATGTGTTTATGATTCATTCTCTATTCTATCCAAAATACAACGATACATGCTCTCGATGTAATATTTAAAAAATATATATATCGAAAAACATAGAACATTAAAAAAAAAATCATTTCTAAAAAACCGCATAACTTCGAAATCGCATAAAAATACCGCACAAAAACAGGATTGACTGTATACTATTAGCGGCAGGACTCGAAAACTACGATTTAATTTGCCAGGACGATTCACTTTAATACGACAATATGCCAATAAACGAAAAAAAAATCCTATAAAATTCTGGATTCGAGTCAACATATTGTGCGATAAACTAATTTAAATAATAATAATAATAAAACTTTTAAATTTATATCAAGGATGCACAAATTTTTGTGCGCTGATCTCTACTTTTCAAACTTGAATTTTCTCCCGATCAATTCCTATCGCGATTCCTATAACAAATTTTATTTTGAGTTGTTCTCCTACTTCAAACATAAAAATATTATTTTAAGATTTCGACTGAAAGTGCAAGCATGGTGTGTTGTGTTGGTGGATTTTCAATAATAACTTTGAACGATTTAAATTTAAGAATTTTCATTTTAAATGCGAAATATCATTAGAATTATGCTTGCAAACTAATTCAATTTTAGTTATTTTATATTTTTCAACATATTATTCATTAAAAACAACTTTATTTGGACGGAACGAGAAATTATTAGTTTTCGGGATCGACCAAATTTTGTTTTGCGATCGACTGGTTGCGCACCATTAATTTATGTCTAAGCAGATTTTTCTATTCTGACCAAAGTGAACTTTCGTTTGGCCTATGTACACGGTGTTGCAACTTTGGCATAAAGAAAAATGTATGTGTCAAATACAGATATGTACAATAACAAATATTAAAAATTCGCAACATACCTGCCAGGCGGAGAAAAAATGCGGATATTTTTCACATCCTATCTTATAGATTATATGATGTGCTTACCTGAAAATAAACAAGAGATAAATTAGTAATTAGTTTATCACAGCCCACAGGGAGTAGGGTACAAAAAGAAAATATAAAGATGTAATAAAATTATCTGTTAATACGGTACGATTACCGAGAAGACTTATCGCAGATCCCGATAAAAAAAATATATGGAAGATTATTTGCACGATTTGGTAGGAATCATAATTTAACATCATCACATGGTATAAAAATTTCAATTTGATTACTTTGTTACTCCACTTGTTAAAAAAATACTATATGAAATTTAGTTTTTAATTAAAAATGAACATCCACAAAGTAACCGCTAAATCCGTCGAAAATATCACATTTTTTAAAAAATGCTTTCATATATTATAAGACGAAAATATTTATACGGGTATTAAAAAAAAGTTTAAATAAAGCAACAAAAAAAACAATTCGGATCCCGATGCCGGGCAAGGAAATCAAAATCGGTATTTTTATATATCATTTCAAATATCGTCATTAAATGGGCCCGTGTAATATTCTACACGTCTTAAAGTATCGTAACAGTGAAGTAACCTCAGTTAATACACACACACTGCAATAGTGTTATCTCCGTAAAATTAAAATATGCTATCCACCAAAACACCAAAAAAAGACGTGACTATACAATACAAAAATACCAATAAATACAATACCAATAAAAAAAATTCACCATTTTACTAGTGGGCTCACTTCACTTCTAGAGGGCCCAAATAATACATCATAAACGGGCGATTTTCATAAATAACGTACGGTTTCTTAACCCGTTAACAGCTAGAAAAAATAACGTTTTTTTTGTCCTGTAAGCTAGCAATTTTCTAAAAGCTATTAAAGGAAAACTTAATTTTCATTTTGTGAGCCCTTACGAGATGTCGGACCTTTTTCCAATGATGCAAACTCTAAAAAATATTTATTGACGTCGTAATAATGACAACACACTGGTGGGTGGCGTGTGTGGTTAGTAGGTATACGACACACCGGTGGGTCTTTAGCTTTAGAGTGGTTAAAATAGTAATACATCATTAAAAAGGGTCAATTCTGGAACCTGTCAATATTGATACAACTCTTGGCAGATTTAAAATACTTCAATTCGTTCAATAATCGGTTAATTTTGAATACTGAAATTTAATACCGGTATTTTTGCATTTAAGAAACCGGTATTTCGATATTGAAAACCCTCGAAGGCTTAGGTTTACATTAACAAAAAATTACAGCCAGTTATTGTTATAATTGAATTTGTACATGGTATTGTCATTGAAAACATATTTGAAAATAATCTACTTCCATACCAGAACCTAAACATTCAAAATTTACTTGGATTTATTGTGAAATTACCAAGGACTGCTTACAACGCAGGTGGAGAAAATATAAAAACAAGATTAAAGAATAGCAAAGTATTTGGTCCCCGAACAATTATGCTTGTTATTAAGTTAAACACGACATCTTCATAGTCACAAAATTGCTTTGTCAACTCCATCGTATAATTCTTGTGTAACTAAATATTTACCTGCTTCAAGGTTTACAGTTTTTAAACATTAAATTAAACCCTACAGGCACGTTTACCTGAATTAGTTTTTTATAGCAGTACACGCATAACCAATGAATAGCAGAATGAATCTCAGATGAACAAACAAATAGATATAAAAAATGATTTTTTGATTTTAAAAACAATTTGGGGAAATAGTGTTGAAGCCAACGGCTGTCTAGATTTTACTCATAGACCGGTGTTTTATTGGTCCTATATTTAAATATAAAAAAGCTCCAACCACAGTATCGAATATTTTCACCATTTTAAATAATACTTAGACATATAGCGTCATTAAAATCTTTCCCAATGTGCGAAAAAGAGGTAAAAATTGCAAATTCTTTCATCATTTTAAGCTACGTATAAAAAACTATATTTTTAAAAACTTTACAGTGTTTTTTTTAAATTAAGAAAAATACGCTAAAAAAATATTTATAATCAAAACTTTAATCTAATCATTATAAGACTCAAGTTTAAATGAAATAGACGAACTTTTACTATTATAAATGGACTGTTTGGCGTGCTGAAGGGCCAATGGAGTTCTACCATGTAAATGCCAACACAATCAAATATTAAAAATTGTAGACCAATAATGCTGAGAAGAAAAAAAAGTAGATTCTATACATTTTTTTAAAAAACAAATTGTAAACACGTAGGCAATTTTGTAAGTTGGATAGCCCTGATTTAACGATATCCTATTTCAGTGACATCCCCTCGTGAAACCATCGCAATATTAACCGCCGTAAAAAAAATCGTTCTGCGTCAGTGGAGCGCGAAAATAAAAGCGCGGGAAAATAATAAACAAGAAACTAAGACAGCAAAAATCTGGTGGCGATATTTTTCTCTGCCAAATTATCCGGCTGTCTGCGTCACATTTCCAACGAATATCGGATGTCCTTTGTTATTATTTTTCTTCAAAGACAATTTCCTGCGGCACTTAACTTAGTGCCCCATTTCCAATGGACAGGTAAAACAGAACATAATATTATACGTAAGAGTTTACTGTATTCAGATGCTTGTCACAAAAAAAACATATATAAGCTAACCATATCGTTTAATTAAAAAGTAATAAGGCCTAATAATATGAGCTTGTGTGAAAAAACAGATTTTTATTTAGTACAACTATTACCAATCATTAGTGACAAATAATAAACTGCGGTGGTATTCCCGCGTGCATAAACAAATTCTGGACGGTCTGAAATACTCAACAGAATCAACAGAACTTGATTTTCAAATCCGTCAGTTAGCTAAAAAAAAAACGAATCACGGTGATATTTTGGGCAAATCGGTAAATTCCTGGGTTTTGAGATTTTGAAAAAAATGTGGTGCTCGCCGCCCTAGCAGTATTTTAGATTGCATTCTAGGGTCCGAAAAGATTGGTAACCCCTTGTGTATGTTAACGTAGCAAAGTGAAAATTTACTATAAAATGTCATCTTCAATCACCCTCTCGTGGTCATTTTTCACCGGTAAAATATGCAGCAAACAAATTTCAAAAAAAAAAAAAAACTAATGAAATCTGATCCAAAAACCGTATTGCTAATTTAATATTTCCACTCGCTGAGCGAGATCGGTAATTTTTGCGGAGAAGGTACATCGGCTTTTTAATGCATTCCTCCGTAAAAAAATCTAAAATATTCATAAATATTTGAATGGCAGATTCGGTGCAGTGTTGGCACAATATAAATCAATGTCGAAATATAAATCCACCGAAAATATCTATCGAATCTAAAATATTCAAAAAAACCATATTTTGATAAACATAAATACTCTAAGACATACTAATGTATTCGGTTTATTTTTAATCCATGTACGCTCCCAATGTGGAGCATATGGCCTTTTAATGAAGAGAATAGGTTTAGTGATCAGTTAATTGCAACGCTCCGCTAATTTAGGATTGGAAGGGTGGTAGGGAATATTTTGACATTATAAAAAAAAGATGGGTTTATAAAAGAAAGATGGAAAATAAAAATTGGTAAGCGATCGTTTTTCAAAATTGTAAATAACACCACCGTGTTGCTTTTTCCACGACAGAGAAGTGAAATGTTTGGCGCCAGCGTACGTACTACGTACACCGAGAATCCACACGCCGCGGCCGAGCGGAGACTTCGATTGAATAATAAACAGACTTTCGTTCTAAAAATAAGCATTCACCATTCACAAACTTTCTTGCAGTATGCTCAGTTCTTCCTTTGCGGATCGATCACATTCCCTTGAGAAATTCAACACGATGAATTTTATCTTTTATTGAATGGTTTGTTAGGGATTTGAATCGATCGTTTTACGGTAACGTTGTGCAGTGTTTATTTTCACTAGACCTTGAATAAAACTAAACAATGAATAGGTAAATGTTTCATACTTCACGTCTAATTATGAATGCCATTATTCAACCATAAATAGTTTTCATTTCATCGGGCTGCACGTTTGACATCGCTGGTCGATTTACGGCATAAATTCCCATACGATATGAATATAAAGTTCCCATAAATATGTATATAAAATAAAATCAGTAGCGAGTTATATCTATCGAAAAAAAAAAATTGTAGTTAAGTACTTCCTGCGAAAAAGAAATTATCTTTCACGTCGAAGACAGAAATGCCAAATTTAAAAGACGATTACTATGGGAAACCGCAGACAATAATTGTTTGCGTTTTGTTACGTTATCACGTTGCCACGATAACATCAAAATAAACATGTTTTTTACATTATTATTCTTATCAATATTATCGCTAATCCTGATGGCATAAATTGAAAATAATATTGATCTGACCGTTAAAAAAACACAACGGCAAAACACGTTTTCGAATAACATACCGGTTGTTTTGGGTTATGAATGCAGATAGATAGGTTGATTTAACACGCTGTATCTTCTGAAAAGATCAGCCACATTTTTTAGTGTATTTTTAAATAATTTTAGCATAATATATAATACAAAAACCACTATCCACGTATTTATAATCTTTTCGCCATATGAGAGCAACTGAGTAACAATTTCTCAAGTTTCTCGTAGGATATGTTCCAAGAGCCCATATGCTTTACATTGCGAGCGGTCTTTGTTGAAAACAAGCTCAACATTTTTTAATATTGTGAATTCTGTTAGGGTAGTTACCGGGATGTGAATATGATATCAATTCGTATTTTTTTTTTTTTTTGAAATGGTATGCGATGTTTATTTCATTAAATAATTAATATAGCATATTATTCACTTCGTTCGATGTTTACTTTATACAAAGTTTTTCTGGATAAATTCCAAGTAAACTATAATTGTACGCAAAATTTTACTAAAAATAAAACAATCTAAGCGAAAAATATTTGTTATTCAACTTTTTTGCACGGTTAATACGTTCCACAAAAAAAACCGTACAAAAAATGATAGAATTCATTAAAGAATTGAAAATTTGTTCCCTGAATTTAAAAAACCGTAAGTTTTAAGAAAACAATATTGTGGTGAAGGAAATTGTATAAAAAAGGGTAATAATGAAGACATAATAATCAAAATACTTAAAAAATTATTCATAGTATGAGTTATAATTTAAAAAAAAAAATACTGTTCGTCGCTACTTCATTATATACGGGAACTATTATGAGGGACTGGAGATAAATCCCTTTCATCGCTAGAAATTTGACACGTAATTTTTGAAACCTTTTGTTTGTTATTACTTACTGTCTTGTGTAAGTGTTGTTGAATTTCCTGATATTATAAAATCCGCTTATGTGTTATTTTATTTACAAAGAATTCGTGTAAAAATATAGTATTGTTTTTTTTCAGTGGACCGTGTATTTCGAATCCGTGTAAAAAAAGTGTCGAGTGTATGCACTAACAAACTGATGGGTGTCGGTACAAAACACGATACGCTAACCACTTTCAGCAAATTTTACATCTTTTCCATGTCACCAGTCAGTCACATTACAGTGGCTGAAACTAATGGCTAATTTATTCTTTAGGCCCGTATACACTATGCAAATTAATTCACCGGTATCGAAACTAGGACAGCGATTATAAGAAAATGAGCTACCTGGCAACGGAAGGAAGGCGTTTGTATAAATTAGTCAATATGTTATAAATGCGTCAGACTCGAAGTTTAATATGGTTGACGCAAATAAGTTGTATTTGATCTATATCGAAATCTAGTTTTGAAATTTCAGTAAGGTCAGTATAAGTTTACCCCGCCATCCGCGGGCGATTTATGCAATCCTGTTTCATTATTATAATTTAAGTCAAAATAATATCAGATTTAAGAAATTCAACACTCGGTCAAAAAATGTAATTTTTAATTAACTAATTTATGTGTGTAGACAGAATATATTGAAAATACACAATAAGGGCCCATAAAAGACGCATCATTTAAATACTTTATTTATTCGATATTACACGTTGTGAAATTGTTTAAAAATACTCAGAATTAAATAATGGTTCATTTAGAAGTCCATAAAGTTTAATAATTAAGAAGCACGAGTATTCGGAATAATATAATGTTTTTCATAACAAAATTTCCAGTTGGTTGTTTCTAAGCATCGGTATGAAAGACAGGCCAATTATAAGCATTATTAAATTTTAAAATAACATACAAGACTCCCGAGGGTTGAGGGATGAGGTTGTGAACACGAGTGCGCTGGGTTGGATGGCGTGTGGGCGTACAAAAGCTAGCGATGGGTAAACGAAATAATTTTACGTAGGAAGGTAAATTACACAATTAACGAACATGTAATTTACGTGAGAGAGGCGAAATGAGCCTCAGGCAAGAACACTATTGATCTGTTTTCATGTTGTCTGTCTGGGGACGACTACGGCGCAATTTCACCGGCTTAACAGCAGTGACAGCTTAACCTGGGCAGACGAGGGGAATAAGGCCAACGCAGGTACAGCTACAGGTGATCTATACAAAACCCGACCATTCAAAATGAATATTTTAAGGATCGATGTAATAGTGCAAACCCCATTATTTCGTACGGTAAACAGGCATATTTTTACATGTAATAATCCGTTTGTCGTATCTTTTATGTCGACGTTATCTGCAAAACGGCTAACTCTAATTTAACCACCAATTTAATAATTCAAAAATAAACTTAGTTCATTTTAAAATATGATGTGTATTTAGGTATTGCATTATCAGTATTACCGAAACCAGAATCACGGTATTCACGATGTTTTTTCAATACCGAAAAAAAACAAAATTGTTCGCAATTCATTTTAAAAAAACTGCTTATAAGTTGCAGTAATTTGGTTTCAGAATTGATGAGTCTGTCAATGATGAAATCGTAAGATATTTATGAATATCACCCGTTTATATATGTATACCGATTTGATTTTTTTCGACCGGCATTGTGATCCTTATTGGCCGTATAAGTTTAGTTTTGTTTTGTTGTAAAGGTATTGACATTTTTATCCGTGTCTGCTTCCAACGAGGAGCAAATGGACTCCAAGGTGGAATTAATTGAAATATATCTTTAAACGATATGTGCACAACTTCTTCAGATTGAAGTAGAGATAGAAGGTTAGGGTTAACACCTGGTCCCGTTATACCCCGATTTTAGGACCGGATAGGTGGGAGTTAAATTTTGAATATCACAGATTCGGCGGTAACAATGTGGAAGTTCATTTTTCGTATACAATTTAATTTTTTATCTTCATTATTTTATTTATTGTGTAACAGAATGTGATATGTGTTTCGATTCTTTGAGAAGTCAAAACTCGAATTCTTCGAAACCAATTTTCTTACATTAAAGTTTCTACCTGTCTGTCCAACATAAACAGCTTGACAGACATGACAAGCTAAGCTTGAGAAAATGATTCCAACTTATGTTTACTATGCAATAGTAAAGATCATGCCTCCAGTAAAATAGAACAAAACCCGAAATTTATTTTGTATTTTTTAGTTTTATTCATAAACGCTGCGATGGTCTGATGATGAGTCTCAGAGAAGCATAACACGTGTCATATTCTGTAATACAACAAGTTTAATAATAAAGTTATCAAAGACATCGTTCGCACTGAGAATCAAGCCCATGAGAACCGTAACCGAAAGCATCGACTACTCGGTAAGGAAAAACTGATAACTATTTTTCATGATACAAAAATATCGTTACGGCAGATGAGAGATTTTAAAGCCCACTAGTTTTCGTGCCGCTTGTAAACATATTCGGTCGTAAGTTAAAACGTCAAGTTGGTAATAAAAATGCAAATTTCGATTCCCTTCTGGAGTTTAACAGTTTACAGTGATGCCTACTTTCCGGACAGTTTCCCTTCGAAAATGAACACGACTATGCCTAGGTTATGAGAGCCATGTCAATTTTAAGTACGAATAAATGACTGACTTATGAGATGACACATTGGGTGTTCACTGTCAAAACTTAATAAAAACACAATCTTCCTTTGAACTTATACGACTGACTTAGATGCAGTTAAATCATCATTTATTTTTAATTTTATTAATGTACTGTTTTTAAATATAATATATATCCGTGTGTGGTAAGAATATGTTGATAATTCATTGTTTTGTACAAAATCGAAAGCTGATTTTAAATACTCATATAAAAAATGCTAGAAATTGTTTTATATATATATATATATATATACAATGTTTTAAGATAAATAATGAATACAAATGCATACTTTTTGCAAACATGTGACATATCGCGTTATTCGGAAACAACTATCAACAAAATATCTTCATCGTATTATCATAGCGTTTTACTTTGTAAATGCCAACTCAATAAACAATAAAATTTTGAATTTTTGTCACATAACGACCATCTCACCTATCGGTATCTTTTTATACCTAAGTACACGTGTGAAAAAAACTAGTTTCATCGAGCAATTTCAATGTTTGCTTTCAACCAACCATTGATGATGAATCTATCTCCGTTTGAAAGTGAACAGGGTGTGTCTCTTCAAAATAATGATTGCGGTTATAATGGTGACTGCTTTAAAGCGGGGGTAACATGTAAATTTTGATTATCCCTTAACGTTAACATAAATAAGCCAAATCTAGGTGTTAATTTCGCTACGTCAGCCGAGATCATTCATGCAAATGCCGCGATAATTTAGCGAATTATTCATCGGCGACGTCATTAATAAAACGAGAAAAACAACAACAATATGCCGCCGAATCGGCTGACTTTAGCAAAGCAACTTACTGCTGAGTTTCAAGCGAACAAATAAAGACGGACTGAATTCCAGAAAAGGGAAAATCCACAGAGAGCTGAAGGCCATTATAATGTTACAGTACAAAGATCGCCGGCTGTTCGCTGAATTAATATTTCGACCGCCCGCAGTAAAAATCAGGGATGGCCGCGCATTTCGGCAATCATAATTATTCGTTTGCGAGGAAAATGAAAAGAAAATGTAAGGAACATGAAAATATTACGCTTGAATCACTTTTTTGGCAGACAAAAAAAGCATAAATAGTCATACAAATAAAACATCTGAATTGTAGTACTAATTCTACAATTATTATAATGATCAAAACCGTTTTCGTTCGTTGAGATCATAATCAACTGAAAGAATCCAGCTCTGATTATAATTTATCAGTTTTTTGTATAAATTTCATATTATTTGCTGAATGGGGCAATTCAATTCAAGGGCAATTTTCATCAGTTGATAACACATATCGACTGTGGAAAGGAAAAAGGACGTAACCCACACATTTTTTTTTTACATGAGACACTAAAACGTAATTTGATGATTTGAACTAAAGGCAAATTATTAAATATACATAACATTGAAGTGCACGGAGATTGATAAACTGGTTTTTAATTGACTTTATCTAATATTAATTAATTGGATTAATTTAAAAGAAAAAAAAACCTTTTTTTAAGTCTTTTTTCGTGATTGAAATTTTCGCAGGCCCTTATTTTTTCAAACTTAAAAGTTAAATTAAGTACTTACTTATTCGGCATTTTCAGCTAAAATCCTTTTGATAAAACGTGTATCAAGTTGTATACATTGTGATTATCTAAGGAAAGCTGTTTTGAAAAAAGTGTGGGTTACGTCGACAGAAATCGATAAATCAATCGAAAAAATGCTGTTCGTCCTGGGACTTGAGCCCGTGAGGTCCGGCACGGAAGCCCACAACGATAACCGCTGCTCCATAGGACCCAACTTCAATACGTACTTAACAATATAATATTAGTATAAATATAATGGTTTTCCAAAATGAATAGACAGTTGATACCATTAAAAAAATTAAAATAATCGTAAATTCAATCAAACCATGTCAACAAGCGGTGTATTTTCTTTGAAATTTTAAATATCTTACAGATTGTCTGACAGTATATACGCCCGCGCAGCCGTATAATCTTAATTTCGTGTTTTATTTAATGTATTTTTTCATAAAAAAATAAATAAACCATTTAAAATCAATAGTCAAATTATGTTCGGTACATTAGATCAATAATGAATTCAAACAAATAAATGAAATTAAAAACTATATTTGTTAACGTTTCGGGAAACACTTCAATCACGGTCAATTTATTAAATTGAAATCGTCAAAATTGTGTACACTACTCGCATGTTTTGTCACAAACGACATTTAAAATATGCATTATATACAATTACATCAAAAAAAATACTCATTCATAATAAATCTACTTTTACTTTAAATGATCAGGACCAGGACAGGTCCTGATCATAATAAAACTGCAATCAATACAAATTAGTATTTTTTTTATTAAAAGTAATGACCGCGAACACATTAAAATTTCGCCCGCTGTGTTCTAGTTCAGTGGTTCCCAACCTTTTTCATGCCACGGACCCCTAAATCTCGGAACAATAATCTGCGGACCTCCGATTTATTTATTTCACATGTTCATATATGTTGAAAGAATGAAAAGTTTGCGGACCCCCGGTTGGGAAGCACTGGTTTAGTTCACTGTTTTTTAACCGGCGGTCCGCGAAGATTTTTGGGTGGTCCGCAAAAAAATCTGCAGTTCAAAAATAGTTAATATCCATTTATAAAAAAAGTTTATATTGGTGGCTCGCAAAACATTTTTCGATTTTTTGGTGATCCGCGGATGTAAAAAGGTTAAGAAACATTGCTAGTTGGTCAGAGCTTGCTCTTGCGACCAGGTGGGGTCTGGGTTTGATTCCCGGTAAGGTCAATGTCAAATTAAGATTTTTCAATTCGAGACCTTAGACGTGGGTGTTTGTGATGTCAATTTACCTCGAGTTGATCTCGATTGACTTACAATAAATTGTCATCGAGGTTTTCTCGTGTGATCATTTAACTTGAAAATATTTGGCGCATTGACATTAGCTGTATTTAAAAAGCCAAGCAGTTTAATATAAAAAAATATATATTTGTACCAGCTTAAGGTATGTTATTCGTTTCAGATTGTACCACTACAATCTCTTATTGTATGACTTAAAATCGCGTATGGTTGTTATGTATACAGAAAAATTATAACAATATCTGCAAAAAGATCACAACATAATATTAAATTTGTCAAATGCATGGCGAATTGGCGTCATCTGTAATGTCATGTACTTCTCAAGTATTTTGAACAAAATGTGTATAAGTATATATATAGCATTGAAATGTTTATTTCATCACTAAGTTGAGATGAAATAATATTTCAATGCGATATCTTAAAAAGCGGCGAAGTTCTACCCATTACGAAACAATACCCATTCTCAAACTTTATTACGATCTGTTATTAAAGACAAATAGATTATCAATAACAATAATATCAGATCCATTCCGAAGTCAAACAATACGAGAGGAGTAGCCAGCTTAGCTGAAAGCGGTTGTGAATAAAGCTACCGAATTGGCTGATTGATTCAGAAAATTCCTCTAAAAGCAAATTTGGATTGTTAATGCGAGAGTAAGCAATAAATACCTAATCGGTTTTTTTTCAAAATTGGATTGTTATTTTGCGATCAATATATTTAACCAGACTACCAATTTTTCGGTGAAAAACTGCATATATGAGGAGAGCTTGGGATCAAACACGCCCAAGTCCAGTTTTGAGAGAAAAGTGAGATACTGTTATAATATTGGAGAACTGATTTAAAAGAACAGAAAATATGTTTTAACCTCGCCAAAGACGAAGTTGCTATGCATAAATATATGTCGAAATATAATTTTACAAGAAAAGTGTGTTTTTCTCTGATCAAGGTCTGGTCAATTTTGATCCCAAGCTCCTCATTATTATCATCATACTTGTTAATTTTCACGAGTATAATAATTTTATGTGTGACATTTATTATAAATCTAAATCGATCAAATGAAGAATTCAAACTTCAAAATTTAATTTAAAAAAAAAAATCTATTCGCGACTTAAAACGTAGGTTGAATTTATAAGCCTTCGAGAGGTGAAGTGAGTCAACTAGTAAAACGGATAAAACTTTTTTCTTGGACTTTTAAGTGAAATCACGTCTTTACTTGGTGTTTTGGTGGATTGCATACTTTCATTTAACGAAGGTAACACTATTGCAATGTGTATTAACTGAGGTTACTAACACTTTTACGATACTTTAAGACGAGTAGAATATTAAAACTTATCCAACTTTTTTTCCTAAAGTTCCACTTGGCTCACTTCACCTCTAATGGGCCCATATAAAACATATATTAATGATCACTTTTAGGGTGTTCACTGTCAATACTTGGTGGAAAGGCATTATATTAGTAAAAAAACAATAATCCTTTGTACTTCATTCCACTTTATTTAATATGTCAGGACCGGTTTCGCTCATTACGAGCATCGTCAACTGATCAACATCGTCAACGTCAGTCGACGATGCTCGTAATGAGCGAAACCGGTCCTGACATATTAAATAAAGTGGAATGAAGTACAAAGGATTATTGTTTTTTTACTAATATATTAATGAATTTTCGTATGTTTTGTATTTGTATGTATTTATCAGTATTGAAAAAAGTGTAAATGGACTTGACGCAAAGGTAACTCTGCAACCACCAAGCGAGCTACGATTAAAAAAGGGGCTATGGAGTCGGGCAAAAAAAGACGACTCTGACTCCACAGCTTAAACATAAAAAAACGACTACGACTCCAAAGAAATTTCAATCATTTCATTTTAACCAATATATATGTATTGCATCAGATCCTAGCATGCAGTGGCAACGCTATGTACTATTGTGGTTTGAATACACATCATTAATTTTTTTTTTTTTTAAATGCGTCCGAGTCGTAAGACTTTTCCGACTACGACTCCCGACTCCGCAGACCTGGCTTAAAGACCAGCAGGTTTAGATTTACAGATTTTGATCTAAGATCTTGTGCGTGACTGATATTTTCTCACCTGGTTGATTTCGGTTAACTTATAATAATTATACCTGAAGTATAATGAAAAATTAGGTTAAAAACGGCGGACGATGTCTTCAATTCAAAAGAATCTTGAATAATATTGAATAGTGTACATCGCTAGAATGATCACTTGTCAAACTTGGCAACTAAGTGATACGAGCAAACGCATGGGTAATATAAAATATTGTGTAGTTGTCGATACTCAGTCAAGTTAAGATCAACATCCGGCAGTGAATACACTCTATTGATGATAATACGATTGCCAGCAATCTTGTAAATAATTAAAGTAGCAAAAAAGATGTATCTTTCCATAACGATGTATAATCATAATTCAATGGTATTTATGAAAGAAAAAACTTCAATATAAATTACCAAAAAGACAACCTGAAAAAAGTTACAAACACGAGGCAGGACGAAAGTAAAATAACGATTCGCAGCTAATGAATCAAGGCCCGGTTAATTAGAGAATAAAAAAATATTATATACTCCAAGCAGTAAACAAACTGCGCAGTTACTTCCTGGAAGTTATGAAATGGCGCCCCCCGCCTCGAGTTTCGCACAAGTGGATGACTGCGAAAACCTCCCTGGACCGCCCAGAGCTGCCTCCCGCCCCGTTCGAAAGCTTCGAGAAAGTACCGCCCGCCGATGACGCAACTCCTTCCACGAAATTTTCAGCACGGGGTTGCTCGCGTGCGCACTTACACAATATAAAAAAAGGGTTGTCGCAAACAAAACTAAATGAAAGCCATAGATATGCACCCCCATACGATTGACTATTATTCTCTGCAATTTAATTCAGAAACTACAGTGGAACATCTTTGGGATTTTTTTTATATCAAACTTAAAATAGTATGCGTTATATTTTCAAATAGTTTCAAAAAAAAAAATCATTCTATTGACATTATTGTTAGTATTTTTTTAAATCAGAAATATTCAGTGCACTGACAATAGAAAAAAACACAGTAATAAAGTATCAATGTGGAGATAGTTTGTTATTCATATTCTTATAATACGACACAAATACATATATTAATTAAATGGAAATCGACTATCTAATATCAGCACATCATAGGAAATAGAAAAACACTCATGACTTTGCGAAGATAATAACGATTCTTAATTGAGAAAAAAATAAAGACGATTTTATAAAGTACTTAAAAAAATGTTTACGTATCATCCAGGCTTATCAGATAAACGAAACATTATTTTTTATCTTGAATACATTGAAGGTATTTTAAGACTTCTCTATCGTTAAAATCACAAAATAATGACAAACATTTGAATCGTTACTCTGACGAGATTATATGCAGAGCGGCAGTATTGGAAGCGTTAGTGGACTTTTGTCGATGAAAAAATAGTAAATAATTATCACGTGTATCAGAATGTGTATAAATTTCAATTTTGGCCACCCCTCGGGGAATATAAAGCACTGTTACGCTGTCATCAAATTTAGCCAGTAGGTAAGGGGTGTCACAGAGGCCGAAGGTCACGTGGCGCAAAACGTTCGACACGTGAGCCGGCTGTTTGGATATTTAAAACGTGCAAGTAATTTTGGTTACGACACCATTTATTCTATCTTTGTACAAAATGAGGAGGTAATGCTTTCAATATTCTTGCCAATTTCATTCGTTGTAAAGTTATACTAGGTACAATGTCGATTCACATTCTGAATGCTAGTGGTATTTACCATGACATGTTTTCTTTCCTATTTTCTATTTTAGATGGATTCGGTGGTAAATTTTGTGTAACAGGTTTTCTTTCCCATAAATCAAGCGCAACTTGTTCATAAAAAAACGCGTAGAAAACTTTGTGTAATAAAATTAAACCAGCTTTGAAGAGTATGAGAATAGAAATTGTTACGACAAAAAATAAGATACATTCAAAACACAATTATTTTTTAACAGTTACGCGCCCACTGAAGATCAAATGGACTCTCTTCTCTATTGACCCTTATCGGTGGAAGTCAGAAAGTGTTGGGAGTAATATGGAGCCGTAAATAAGAAAGATGCTCTGTTTCCATCTGACATTTACGATTAATATTTTTGCAATAGTTTCATGCTTGGTTTAATGTAATCTAAATATAAGATACAGTAGCCATATTAAATATTGATTTTTCTTAATCAATACAGTTAATACACAACATTAAACAAAGGGTTGAGTGACATAGAAAGTAAGAATATTACTGCTTAGAAAGGCAGTAAGAATGGAATTTCATTTCCTTTTTGCAAAACGACCAAAACAATAACATGATACGTTGTGTTTATAAGCACTGTATGCAAGCATTTACGAATATGATGCCAATCATCATGCTCGGATTCGTTTTCTCTCCCCTTCCATAGTGGTCGGCATCAGGCTACCACCTGCGGCCCGCGGCCCTTAAATGGACATGTCGAGAAATAGCACGAGCGAAGTGCAATTGACGACATCGTATATGAGACTTCAAACGAAGACAGATATGGTCAAGAAAAATACTTTTCAATCCAGTATTCGTACTATGCTTTCGTTTGGTTAATAGGCAGTGTTACAATTTATTGCTTCACGGACCGTCTGGTGTTCAGCTGATCGACCGGGCAGAAGCACAACCACAAGGCGGCGTGAGGGTCATGGATTACTTATTTGCATAGAGATCACATAAAATAAAACAATAACTGCTGCTAAATTAAATTTACTTTGCCGTTTAATTGGACGTTTTGAAAAATTTACTAAAAATATTTATGAAACTAAATATCTCAATTCCGATTTATCAGAACATATAAAAGTTTTTATTTAATAATGATTTTTATCTGGATACTAAAAAGTATATAAAAAAAACTTTATATTTATATCAGTCGCACATTTTCGATTGATATATTTAGAACTAAAATGATCTGATATATTGTTGAACACACGTTTTTTTATCAATTTAATATATTTTAACATCGACTTCGATGTCAAATTAAAATATATTGACGATCAAAAATAGCTATAATGAATTGCAAAAAAAAAGTTTTTTCAATTAAACAAAAGTGGTCGACCGAAATAGATACTCAAATTCGAAGCCCGGGTACTTTCTATAAAAAAAACATTTTATACGTAAACAATTTTCGATGTGAATTTTATTCTAGCTATAAGATTTTTTTTTTTTATTATTACAAATAAAATATTGTTAATGTTGTCTATTATATTATCCATATCACATAATAGTTATTAACGATAACAAAATATGTATATGACAATGTTTAGTATTTCGTTCGAATCGAACGTTAGCTTTGATAAGGCGAATGTTTTGGTGATAAAATAAAAATACATATTCGTACTCAAAAGTAAATTGTGTTGGGCGCCACTTCATCGCGTTTCAGTCAATTTGCACAAGCAATCAAACTCCTCTGCGAGATCGCCGCAGTTAATGTATTTGGACCAAAACGGAAAAGAGGCGAAGAGAAGTGAACGAGCCGGTGCCAGTCCGTGGACCAAGCTCGCATCGTGACATGACGTGACAAACACTGTTCATTCCATCACAAGAAAAAAGTCACGCTTAAAGCCTTGTCAATTAAATAAAAGAGAGAAGATACCGTGCTAACAACACTGCTAACAGCAAAGAGTGTGTGTAAATGACGGATTCGTGTATTTCGAGTATAATATAATTAATTCATACATCTATTAATTATAAAACTTATTATATTCGACTGCGAGTCTTCCTTTAATCAATTTAATTATATGGTAAAAATAGCAATATATTTCTTTCTACAATGCATTAGAAACAATTTTAAAAAAAAAAACTGTATTGCCTGATATATTATTTCCGAGTCATTTAAAAATTAATCAAGGAGTAGTGTAAATAGTAATAAATTATAATGAACAGTTAAAAATAAATTTACTTTTAAGTATTACATCTTCTATCAATTAATGCAGTCAGAAATAAATGATGTGGGCGATAAATATTATTTTTTCATATCCGTTCCCTATACGGAGCATATGATCACCAAATGGTTCCTCCAAGATTCTCTATCCCCCGCCATTCTTTTTGCTTCCTCCCAGGTTATCCCAGCGTCCCGTAGCTAAGCGGATGGTCATCATTGGTCTTCCACGACTTCGGGATCCATCTGACTGATAGAAAAGACAGGGAGGGTTCAGACTCTCTTGGGACATCCGTAGCACGTGTCCAAAAGCGTGGTCACTTTTTTATTAATATGGCAAACAAAAAAGATGATTTCTTCTTATATTCCAAATTTTGCCATCATTATAATGAATTACATCTCACAAACCTAAGTAAGTTGTTTTAAATGTCATACCTTGGATATTGGGCCAATTATTAAGTTTTTTATTGAATAGAATCTCTTTCTGCAAACGCCTCTGCTGTCCTATATTTTTCCTTATCATTCGAAGTAATTCTTGTTTCATTGTGGGACAGATTCATTCCATTTACTTTATGTACAACAAAATACGCAATCTTAATTGTCTGTTACTAACCAATACATATTTGCATTGCGTATACTGTTGTATCCTACGGTACGTATTTACAGCAAAACTTTACCACACTCTCTCTTTCGAGTTGGAGTATTATTTAAATATGGACACGTAATTATCTATTTAAATTAAAACCTGATAGAACAAAGAAAAGAAATCCCACTAACACTAAATCTATAGGCGCAGAACATAAATCATATTTCTCATAGTAAGACGACAAATGGCAAGACGTTTTAATTTTTTTTTTTGTTTATTTGCGCTTGCAAATAAATGTATTGAATACAATTGACAACTTCTCGACATCTGACGGGGTTCTTTTCCGCCACATCCGCCGTTAAATAAATTTCATACAAAAAAAAGATAACTCATTGACAAGACCTCGGTATCTTTGGACAAATATAAACACCGAAAACCTATCATTATTAATTAACACATCATTCGGCGATGTTCATCATGTAACTTGGTTTAAGTTCCATCTTGACATTTATACGCAGCTCGTCTTGACCATCTTCAGTTAAACGCGCCGCCGCCAATTCTATTTTTTTCTCGCAAGTAAAAAAAAAATACTTCCCATTTTAACATTTGGAACAATCGTCACATAAATTTCCTGTTGCTTTCAAATTAATGTTTTCCCCATTGTTTGTTCGTCTTTTGATGTAACCATGTTTGCAAATCTTCTCTTATTTTTTAATAAATATAATATATGAAAGAGTGCATTAATAGTGCTTGTTTCTATGGAGTCGAAAGTTATGAAGTGACAGTTAATTATTGTCATAGTGGAAAAATGATATTTAGATTATAATTAAATCATCTCGATACGGTGTAACATAAGAGGAACCGAAAATAAGACGCTGTCAACCTATCACATAGTCGTAAAAGCGATAATGCGATGTACGCAGTTTGTCTTTATTCTCTGATTATTTATCAATGCACTCGTAATGCAAGTCCTCGAAGTATGATTATAATTTAATAACATCAACCGAAGCCATTGTTGACCCATATTAGATGTTTATTGAAAGATAACTAACTATACATAAAATAAATATTTTTAAAGTACAATAAATTCAATCGACCACATAATGTTGTGTTGGGAGAGCAATACGTTGATGTTGATTAATTAACACATATCACCCGTCTTGAAAACTTGATTGAAGACGAAGAGGTGATAAATAATAAACTAATCGAAGAATACGTGTGTCCGTGACAGACAAATGATGAGGAGAGAAATAAAAGTCGACTATAATTAATCAAATTCATTGTATGCATTTGGAAACAAGTTATATCGACCCCTGGCATAGATGTATAAATTATTGGCAAATAGCGTAACAGACAAGAGTTATTTCGATTTAGTTTTAATTTTGGTAATGGCTTTACAAATTAAAAATTGCTTCTGTATAATACGGTAAGGCACCCTTGGAGTACCATATTTATTAGGTATGTATAGAAAACATTTGAAATACCAGTTTCATCTTGTTACACGAAAACTATTTTTTTGTATTTTTTTTCATCGAGTCAAATAAATATTAAAAATCATTTAGCCATGCTTGGTTCAAACGAATAAGCATGCACTTTATGTTATTTTGTTATGGTTAACATGACAGGGGTTTTAGCACATTTACTTTGTCTGTCAGCGTTAAGTTAGATACTTTATCAATATCATTCGTCAACTGTTGTGCGCCAACTGTAGTAATTATTCTCCACCTTATTAACGGTACATTCTTCTACAAATAATATGTCACTCGACAAGTCTTGTCTTAACCCACCTATTTTTATGCGTGCCTTGCGACATATTGCTGTCTTTCGAGTAATGTAAACTAGAGAGTGCATTTCATGCAAAACTCTTTGAGATACCATATTGTGTTACGGTGTGATTGTGTGTCTGTCTATCTCTCCCACTCAGCTCGTCTTTCGCGTTGTGTTCATTAAATCGCTGAAGCACGTGACACACCAGCGTCCGCCGGCAACAACCGGCTCTATGTAAAGGACATGATCTCACTCCGCACCGCAGACTCGAGAGTCGAACGACTTGTATCTATATGGCGACAAGCTGGTCAAATAATATGGATATGTATACACCTGGTTTAGCTATGAAGTTAACTTGACAACTAATTATAATAATAATTGTGCTCGATTCAGGGTGTACCTCAATAAGTCACTACATTACACGGTCACAAATTTGTCACACAAGCAACAAAAGAGACTCGCAGAAAATTTAATAATTACGGACAATGAAAACAATAGCATATGTATAAATAAACCCCAAAATTACATGATCGATTTCTATAGATTACTCAAATATCTGAAAGTGCAGTTTATTATAACTATAACATAGTTTGTCAACGCTAAAAAAAATGTTTCATTAAAAAAAACATTAACATCACAACTAAAAAAAAAGATCGATGCAAATTCTAAAATATGTAATTAGATTAAACAACGTTTTTCGATGAGTAAATATGTTTTTAACCCCCAAGGACGAGCGTGACCATATGGTAAACACCGTTGTCTATTGATCCCACTAGTCATCCTTTTTCTACCTGAATATCGTTTTGCTTTCACTCATATTTGGTTAAGAGGGTACAGACTTCAGTTAGTTATCAGCCACGGATACAGAAACGGCCACCAAAAGCACATGTGATTTTTGAATTTCCGTTTTTTTTAATGGACTTTTTGAAACTATTAGTTATTTTTTTTTATCAAAACATCAAATTATTTACAGTTCTTTTGCTAATATATTTGTATTGAAATTATGTTGATCTAAAGAGGTCAAACTGTAAATATTTAAAAAAAAAATCACGTTTAGCTATATTTAACCCCGAATATTTGGGTGCCCATACGGTCACGCTCGTCCTTTCTACTTTCCGTACGCAATATTACACGGTAATAAAAAGATGAGCATGACCATATTGTCATGCGGGGTTTCTATACAACGACTTCGCGTTTTTTTTTTTTAATTTTGTTAGGAATAAAAGTTATCCGTGACTTCATTATGGCTTTAAAAAAATATCGAAAAAAAGCTCTCGTCTCTGGAGGGTTAATATTACATGAAATACAAAGCAGAGAACAGTGTTGTACAATACAAATCGATACGGTGTTTATTTATTGAATGTGTATGATAATACATATAACTTTTAGGATATTGTATGAAGCGCGAACGCTAAGACGCGGGACGAGGGGGAGGTTGTATGTATATAATAAAAGCCTCGACAGGAAGACGTCGAGGAGGAAGCAAAAGTGAGTCGTTTATCAAATTTCTCATACATCTCTTCGGCGAAGAATAAAGATAAGCGTAGAGTGGCAGGCTTCATCGGATCAATCAATCAAACTTGAATTTCCCACTCGAGCGCCTAACCCAAAACACTCCGATAAAAGTTTCAAACTGTAAGTCTACGGGTACGGAATGAGTGGATCCCTGACAAATCTGCCAAGTGGAATATGACCGTTCTCAATGTGTATATTAAATTTGGTACTCATATCACAGGGAGATACGATGTATCAGATGAGGTCAAATGTCAAGCACTGGTACACCATAACGCAAACATCAACATTCTTATTAACCCGGTTTTTTTTAATAAACATCTTTTATTGTCATATTAGAACAACGCTGCACTGCCTTGCTAAAAATAGGAATTGCAGTACAGGACAAATATATCAATAGCAACAAAAAAAAAAGTCAATTGGGTTCGCAATACCAAACGAGTCAATCAAAATCGGCATTTCGATATTTCTTATATCATACCGTCATTGATCAAAAATATATTATAATCATAGACAGCTGATTTTCGTAAATATCTTACGGTTTATTAAAATAATAACACATCTCATCGACAGCATTTTTTGATCGATTTCTGTTCGAAGGCATGGGCATTTGTGTCTAAAAATTCCCTCCCATACTTCCGATCATTCAATAACTGAGCGTAAGTAAATCACTAGTCCTGTCTTAGCCTTATCCTTCCATCTCTACTAATCTCTTACTAAAAGAGAGGTTGAGCGACTGAGTAACAATTGGTTCTCGTTGAAAAAAAATGTTGAGATATCTCCATTAGAAGGCCATTTGCTCCGCATTGGGAGCGGACATGAATAATAATAATAAAATAAAATATACTTTCCCACCCATTAAATTCTTGGTGGAAAGACATTATATTAACAAATAAACACATTTGTTTGTACTATTTTTAATTTTATAACGAATATCAGTACCGGTTTCGCTGGTCCCGAACATTTTCAACAAATGAATGTTGAAAATGCTCGTGGTGTGCGAAACAGCACCATACATACACGCGGAATCAGTAAAAAACGGTGTTTTTTTTAATTAATTTTGCAACTTACATTGACTAAGTTAGTGCGTATTGGAAATATTATGAAGTAATTACATACTGTCCATGCTGTACAAACTTGGATATCGTCTTACGAATTTAAACCATAAAGAAACCTATATATACCAACATGATTACTTCAGAATACTGTTACGCCATTCGAGTGTCGAATCCGGTGCTAATATCGTGATAGTCCTTTTAATATCGATGATCTGTAAATAAACGGCAGCACATATCGTTCGAAGACTAGATTACTTGAAATCAGATTCTCATATTTCTCGGGCGGCTCTGAGCTATATTTGATTTGAATTCGAATGCATTCCAACACGGGCTGTTTAATTGAAGATACCACAATAGATTAGTCAACCGAAATTGTTTCATTGCAACATTCCCGCGGTATAGAGTTTCATATGCGATATTACACGAGAAGTCCACGCGGCCGCATCTCATCAGATGCGGCGCTATAAATAAACACTCGGGAGAGTTCAGAGCGAGCATTTCGATGCTTTCACCGAAATCTCTTCGCGGCCTGACTACTACGGCTGACGTTACCTTGCCTACCCCGCTTCACCCTCTCTCCAGCTTCTTCAAAACCCGCTCGATTAATTTTTCTTTCTTCTCTGAGCAAGAATATCGTGGGCATATTCTATGTGCGCTGCCGCATCTGGATATTGATGTTACACAGATTTAACTCATTAAATATTCTGGAATGTTAGTTGTTTAATTGAGAAGCAAACATTCAAAAAGTGATTTGTCACAAATTTTGAAAAATGAAGTTTAATATCAGTTCTGATAGTCCATAATAAAATCTTTGAATGGAAATCACAATTGGTGTTCAAATAAGGTTTTATCCAATAAAAATTAAATCATGAAGTTGACATATTCAAGGAAATCGTTCAAAAAAACACTCAAATCATCATATCTCAAGCCCTGTATTTGTGTGAAATATCACTTTTTGAATCTTTGCTCCTCAATTAAAAATCTATGGATATTGGCTTATAAAGTTTCTAAATATTTTTTAAAGTTTTATAACCACTTTTAGGGTGTTCACTGACAATACTTGGTGGAAAGACATTATATTAAAAAAACACAATATTCCTTTGTACGTATTTTTCAATTTTATTTTTCAAGATCAGACCGGTTTTTAATTACGTGTTAGAAGTGTTTTTGTGTTTGTGTAATTTGTGTTATTTTAGAGTCACTTATTGATAATTTCTACTGTAATTTGTAAATTCTCTTCAATGCCAATGGTTTATTACAACTTTGTATTTAAATTTGTTTTTGTATAAATAGCACTGTTATATTATATTTCTTATCATTTAACAATGCTCGCCTTGAGCTAAGCCGGTCCTGACAAGTACAAAGGAATATTGTGTTTTTCTTTATACCAAGTTATGACAGTGACAAAAAAATATGCTTAGCTGCCAAGAGAAAAATGGCAAAAGATGTAATATATTATGCCATCAATTAAAGTGGTAAAGAGTCGATTTTTTTTAAATTGATCTCCAATAACACGAAACGATTTTTTTTTTTTAGTATGTGTTTATAACCTCAAACGTCCCTAAAGAATTTCGAGGCCGGAAAAACACGGTCCCTACGCGTCATTTATACAAGTATTGAAAAGCGTTTCGAAATGGTTATTGTTTAGTAAAAGTGTGTAAACAAAACCGATATCATAAACAAACAAAAGTTTCTTCAAAGACGTATTCATTGATAAGATAATTATTGATGACTAAATAGATTAGAAAGCAAATTCAACTATGCCTGCTATCAGAGTCAAAATGTAGAAAACCTGTAGTTCTATTCCCGCGTGCATAGCACTTATTTTGGACGATCTAAAATACTCAACACATGATTGTGTTGGTGAACGGATTCTTCCGAACAAGAACATTCCGACACTGAATCTTTCGTACATTTAAATATTTTAAATACAAAAATTGTTGTTTTATTATAATGTGTAATGACAATTATGCCAAATATTTTTCCAAATAAGACAAGCAAAATATTTAATTAAAACGTACATATACGCAAGTCTTATGTTTCAATTACAATTTGATAAAATTTAAAAATTTGACATACACAATTTTTGCATTTGTCAAGTGAATGTATAATATATGCAGTGGGGTAGTGGTAAATAAATAAGTACCAGGTCGGTCATTGATTTCTTCACTATTTTTTTTTATATCCGTCTGAAGTTAAAATCCACAAGTTTTAACAATTAAATCAATAGAAAAAAAAGATTTTGAATATATGTACGTAGTTGAAAATTAAGTTACAAGTCAAAAAGGTAGCAGGGCGCTTGGCTCACTTTCAGGTGCCAGGTCGCCGACCTGGCCCCACTACACCACTGAATATATGAGTATCAATAAGATAATAAAATTATGTAAGCATACTGTGTACGTGAAAAATAATAAACATGAAACCATACAGTTATAGCGAAAGCGGCTGATTGCAATACGATATGTGAAACACGAGAACAGCAGTGTGAGCTTTTTGCCAATACAAATATAGGTATGGCAAGCAATACAACCAGTACACATGGACGTGGAAGTAACGTAAACACGGATACACGTGATGTACATTGTTGTGTTTATTTGAAGTATCCCCCACATGTACGATGAAACACTCACAGGCCGCAGCGCACCAAAGACTACATACACTTCATACTTTGACTTTTTGATGTAACGAAACGTAATTCCCCAAAGCGCGGCTTAAGGTACGCTTGCGTGGTCAACGGACAAAGCGAACGTAGTGCTGTTTGTATACCACACATGGTATTATTTCTATAGCTGATATCTCCGGTGAGAGTTTTAACCTTAGCAGATTTTTTTTAATTCAACATTTGAGATCTCGGGCATGGATGTTGGTGATGTCTTTTCTCCTCGAATCAAAATATCTGCCGCTTGAACTATTTATTAGCTGTGAAGGGATACATTTTGTTTAATTAACTTAGGTCATTCAAAGTCATTTTTAGAGTAAATCCACTCTAACGCTGTAACATAAGTATCCACTGAATGATTGACGATTTCACAAAAAAAAAACTATACGAAGTGTTTTATTAATTTAAGTCTGTCAGACCTTACACGGAGAAGTAGTCGGAAAATATTACTTAGCGAGCATCATTTTGTATTGAAGCCGTAAAAATCAATGTGTATAGAACAAGATTATTAGATATGGAACGCTTTCTCTACCTTATGTCCCCTAACTGGATAGCAAGGCGGCTGAGTGGGGCTGGTATTCACGCCCACAGAGCCAGAGCTGGGCTCTCCGCGTCGCCTCTTCCCCGGCGCGACGACGTCCCTGGCAAGGACCTGCTGCTGCTGCTGGTGATGCTGATGGTGCTGCTGCTGCGCGGTGGGCTGCGGCAAATGGAGAGCGGCGGGGGCGGAGGGGGCGATGGACGCGGGCTGCTGGCGCGGCTGCGGGCTGGGGACGAGGTCCACTTGGCGGTATGGCGGCCGATCACTGAACATGTCATGCATTCCCTGGAAACATCCAAACACATGAGAGCTAGCCATCTTAACTACTCAAACTTCAAAATTTAAAAGAAAAACGGTATTTCGATTCAAAGTTTTCAAATAATTGTTTTGTCTGCATTTGCAATATAGGAAGGTACGCGTATTGCAACGTGTGTAAGAATATTGTCGAGACATACATATTTTTATAGCCGGAATCTATTCAAAGAATAGCCGACAATGCTATGAAGAAATTTAACAGAAGCACATCACTTTTGCCAGGGAGGGAAAGGGGCAGGTGGCATCATAAAGCATCGCTGTCCGAACGAGATAGGAGGAAGTCACGAAATGGCGGTCAGCCTGTGCCAAATGGCCGATCGGATACTGCACAAAGCCTTGCCGCCGCGTCGGAGGGCAATAACTGAGAACGAATTAAGCTAATACTGCCACGCTCGATGGATGCAAAGATTGCGGAGGCAGTCGGGTGGGATTTTGTATGCACGTAGCGGCGGCCAAATACTAAGTTGTGCTCAGTAATGAAATAATATTCACCCATCAAACCGGCTTCCATTGTGGATTGTAGTTTTTTTCAAGATATTGCCAGTCAGAATTTTTCATATGATTATATTAACATCATGACTTTGATAAGTAATACCAGAAGCGTATATGGCTGGCTTTTTTTGTGTGAATACGTCCGTCCGCCTCCAATGTGGAGCATATCGACGAGTTAGTGGAAAAATATTGCAAGTTTAGTTTTTGTCGAAATTTAGTTAACAATGTTCATGTATTTGAAAACATATTTTATCATTCGGATACATAAGTGATATTAGTTACTCAACCTCTTTTTCCAAGAGAATAAGAATAGAATGATAAAGATATTACAGACAATCATACATTCGAACAAAAAATCTATAAAAATGGCTGCACAAGGATTCGAACCATGAACACCGTATTCAAAACCAACAAACTTGGATCAAGTCTAGAGATATAATATTCAATAAATCATTACCAATTTACGGAAATAAATGATCTTATCGATTCAAAAAATTCGCAATATCATTCGGTATTCAAGAGTTACCCAAAGTGGAAGATGAAACAGTGGACGATTTATTAAATAGTTTCTATCTGAGTACAGCAATCCGCATTAAGTATTTAGCGGTCAGTAGCTTGTCATCTATTATTTATTGCCATTCTCATATTTTTTGTTGAATTTTTGTTATTTCGTCAGATAATGGATACTAGATATATCCACCAGTGACTTTTGGCCAACACAGTATTTTTATTTTGTATAGCAAATGAAAAAAATGTTTTTTTTAAAAAGGATAACATTTGTAAACAAATCAGTAGCCATATAATAGTAAACGTAAAATTCTATTTGGGACCGATTCCTTCCTGGAATCGACGTCTGTAGAGCGGCACATACAGACCGATGATATCAAAAAAGATCTTCACGCAAAAAAAGCGAAGTAATAGCTTCTAGAAAAATATTCAAAAGTAATAAAGAACCAGTTTACTTTACATTTTTATCTATGAGTTTTATAATTTTAAAAAAATATTTACTTCTAGAAATAATACCTAATATTCTTCCAAGTTTAGTAAAAATTAACTCACCATTTAAAGGGTTAATGCGGGGAATATGACTATTAAAAAATAAAATGTGTGCAATACATCCTGTAATAATATGAATAAATGCAACTTATAAAACTGCCGAGATACATAACGGCACCAACGAAACATATTGAATAGCCGTGGAAGTAAATCAAAGACTTGGGATGAAACAATTTTCCGAATAATATGACTCATATAAAGTACATATATCATTATCTTAAAGCGCGCCAGTCTGTTTTAACTACCATGATCTGCCGATATGCAGAGATTGATAATGTAAACGCGCGCAGATGTAGCTTCCGATCCCAGCGAGGGATCGTTTGCATAATAAAGCTTTAGAGCCGCTGCTTCAAATATTGTCTTTCAAGTTTATAAGAGTGCTTCAGAGGCAAAAGTGAGCCTTGTTGTTTTATCGATTTTGGGACTCTATTTTTAGGAGCCGCGCGCTCCAGGAAAGGGGCCTCGTATTGTATTCCGTTACGCCGCTGTGCCAAGAAAACGTATTTGATGGATGAGTTAAGTAAAAGTAGGTGAACGATTAAAACAATAATAAAGTCATTAGCTGATTATCAATTGCGTGCAAACAGGCACCGTTTATCGTGTAATTATAAATAATTACTGGAATCATTAGTAATAGTATTTACCAGTAGAAATACCAAGTGATAAAACGTACATGTCTAATTTTATGGAAGCATCTGTCGACGATGTCCATGTCGTTCATGCATAGAATTCATGCTAAATGATAATTTAAAATTCATTTGTTTTTATACATAAATTTTCTCCATAAAATGTTTCATATCGTTGATTACGTTTAAAACTTGTTTAAATTGTACATAATATATTGTAAATATAATGACTATCGAAAAGAAGTAAGTTACACAAGTAACTAATCTTATTGTACAAATACGCTTGTTGAGGTTACAATAAGAAAGACAAAACACAAATAGATTGAATTCCGATTCATTGACTCGCTGACATTACCTCGTTATTATAGGAGTTTGGATAATGGATATATGTATGTCGTGCACTTTTCCCATGTGACGCGGTGGAACGGCGTTCCGGCACTTTTCTTTCTTGTCGTTTTTAATGTTTCAAATCAATATTCTATTTTTTTTGCTCTAACTTGACACTTCTTCCTTAGAATACGTTGAATGGTGGTCACTAAGAGGAAGACGAGACTTCCGTGACGGATCTCACAGATTCGAGTCCCAATAAGGACAGTGTTTTCTTCAATCGACTTCTGTTCGAAGGCATAGTTGTCTGTAATATCTAAAAACAATCTCCCCTTCCAATCCTAATATAAATGGGGCATAGCGAAAGCTATTAATTGACTACTAATTCTGTCCTAGCCCTTTCTTTCTACCTTTACTCTCTTCGAAAAAAGAGAGGTTGAACAACTGAGTAACAAACGGTTCATATAAAAAACTTTTGTTGACTTCCATTAGGAAGCCATAGTTTCCACTTTGGGAACGGACATAAATTTAAAAAAAGCTTGACAAGAAGTGAGTTCTGCCACCTTTTTTTACAAAAAAAAGCACTGGATAGATATATAAAATAGATAGATTTATTTAAAAACGCACTACAATTTGAACAATTGCATTGAGCGCCTGACGCCATGAATGTTACTTGGAAAGACAAGAAAGACTCTTGCAGTCAGTCAGTGCGTGTCGTACTGTTTTAAATCTATTAGATGCAGTTTGATAGAAGCTACTACAATAGAAAACACTCCTTGTTGATAATAAATTGTTTAAATGTATTGTCACCGTTATTAGAAAGGGTCTAAAAGGAAAAAAACATCTTCAATTCATTCATTTAAAAAAAATAAACAAAAAAAAATCATTGTTATGAATACAAACACATTAAAAATTTGATTGAAGATCAGATAATCACTTATGTATATGCCACATCGAGATTGTGGAATCAGCTGCAGAGTTCGACCGGTCACTGCGATCGTGATGACAGTTGACACCAGTATGACCACTAAAAATCTGTGTTTTAATATTGCCAGTTGAAAAAACAAAATTTCTAATTTCGCATGGATGCCTACAATCGACTTTCGTTATAGTATGCCTATATTTAACATTAATTCGCGGTAAAATAATTACCGGTAATTACCGATGGTGCGTTATGGACGATTTACCGGTAAACCGGTAATGCAAGCCCTAGTAAATACTTAAGCTGGAATCATGCGTTCGAATTTCATTAAACTTAAACGGTAGCATGACAGTTGTTCATTGATGCCTGAACGTATGTTTGTACATTCCGTCAAATGCAAACTGTTCCATCGAATGACATCACGTGTGCTGCATCAAAACAAGCCCCTGGGTGCAGCTCTAGTACATTAGCACTTCAATGTTGCCACAATGCATGAAAATGCCATAATAAACAAATTTGTTACTATCAGTATATTATAAAATAATCTTATCAAAAGCTTTTGAATGATTCGTTTCATTCGATTGCATATTACAAACATGGTACATCTGTAAAAATGTTTTTATCAAGCGGGTGGTAAATAACTTTAAGCGATAATATTTTGAAGCGAAAGAAAATGATTTCCAATAAGCTGCTTCATATATCAGAGGAAAACATGTACGTTCACAGTAAAATAATGTTCACAGTAATTCGAAAAATGTTTTTCATAATACATTTAGATTTTTAAAAAATCATTCTGTATCGATATATATATATGAAAAATAATATCCTGTGAAAAATTTTAACAATAAAAATAATAATAAAGATGCAAAACATCCTCTTTGCTAAATTAGCATTCATGTTGAATGGAGAAAAAATATTTTATTTCCGGCCTGGTGTTTATTTTAAATTCTTAATGCGTCCATTTAGCAAGCAGTGTTTTGGTCTGTAACTTACTGATGATTTTTAGAACTGATATTTTTAGTAACTAAGACCATATTAAACCTTTACACTCCCTTATAATTATGAAATAGAGACCCATAAATAATTGGGTTGAGAATCGCTGAAATAAAATATAAGCATTTATGTAAGCAATGTTCGACACGTGCCTGTCCAGACGAGAGATGCTAAAAAACAGCGTAAAACCTTATTGTTCGTATTAATCGTTCACGTATAGTGATCTAAGCTCAGTCAGTGACGTCCTAACAACGTTTTTATTTGTGTAACTATTTTCGACGTAATATGATTACGGCATGTTCTTATAATTCATAAATGGGTGATTTTACAAAGCAGAAACGCCGGACAGTGGTGGCCAATGGAGATGTCTGCTTCAGGGAGACATGGCACATATCACAATACATAATAATGTGCGACGAGAATCAAACATCTACGTCCTAGGTGAAAAATAAATATCACAATCTTAATGAACGAAATTAGTCCTTGTTTGTCCTCCTACTGAAATACTCAATCAGGCAAATTGTGATTCGATTGAAAAATATTCTGCTCCCTTGGATTTAATTCATAGTTCAATAACAAAATGTGTGTATATGGGTTACTGTTATTGATTTAATTTAAAGATCAAGGGTGCGGCCTCTGGCCAAGGTATTCGGCGCCATGTACTGTTGTAAAATCCAACCAATAAAATTATGATATCAGCATCTACGCATAAAGACAACTCGTATTGTGAATGTATGAATTGCAAAAGCAGCCTAGCATTTATTATCAAAGACCAGACTCATAAATTTCAAAACATCCATTAAAAACAAAATTGATAAATAATTCATACAAAACCATGCATGTATTTTTTTAGCTGGGCAAGATTCCGCGAAAGATGAAAGGGTAAAATTGATTAATAAATTTCGTTGAATACGGCTGCTGAACAAATAATATAAAACTAATTTGGGGAGAGTCACCGCTCAGCTGGCGTCGATTGTTGCACAATGTCGGGTTTCGGCAATAAGATCCGGCATAGACGTGAAAACAGATATGTTTACGTTTTATTCATACATAAGTTAATTAATTATTACATCGAGTGCATACTGTAAAAAAAGAGCCCCGGATTTAAACGTTAGTCATGTAAATACATTAATTATTAAACAACATATTTTTCAAAAGACAAATAGGTAGTGGCAACTTATGAGTGCGAATTTTAATGATAAACCAGAAATATACTTTTGATAATTCCTTTACATCAGGAATTAATAAACATCCAAATCTAGTTTTGTAGCTCTGATAACGCACCCAAATATTATATATAGTCAAGAATTCTGCCTATATGTGCAAAATTATGGCACCTAAACAATTAACGTATTTATTGATTCATGAAAAATGAATGATCAAAAATATAAAGAAAAACCTCTTATATTCTTAGAAAAAGACGGAAAAATCAAAATCAATATGTGGAATATTACTACGTACAGGTAAATAGTCCAGGATTAAAGCATCCGATTCCCGAATTGGAATTCTGTGACGAGAAAATCCGAGAATAAATTCTCAAGAAATTTACACCATTTGCCAATCGCGGTTCCCGGGACATTTGAATAAAACAACTTAAGACTTGTGTAAAACAGATATTATTCATTCAATAAAAAATAATTTGGGAATCTCAATACATTGGTAACTTGTGTACGTTTCGGTAGGTATTAAAAAACGCTAAAAATATTCCAAAACCAACAATTTAATATAAAAAATCAAATATGACAGATACAAGTTTGCAATACCATAAAATTAATGACAATGATTTTTTTTCTTCCAATGAAACGGTTTCATCAACAAAATCAAACGAATTCTCCGAATTTTGTGTAATAAAAAGCAATATAAATATGAACAATACAATACTGCCATCGTTTTTAATATGTAACTTTAAAAATAAGCTTGCATGAGTTACCGACGGTGCTCATGTATACAAATATTCGTTAAAATATTTTTATTATAAAAAGTATTTCCAAAAGTCCCAGGGCGCGAGAATTTTCCGGTACTTCCGGTACGGAGTCTTCAGAAGCTTTTTTACCGCAATCCTGTGTTTGCATAATTATGTCGTCAGTTTACCACAGAATTAATGTGTACTAAAATGGAGTGCGTATACATAAATTCGCAGAAAAGGCTGTCAGGTTTATCAAAATATGAGTTTTATTTACGTTAATGAATTTTCCGTGAATTTCTTTCAAAGCCGAGATGAATTACTTTACTTCATGCGGAAAAATAAGGATACGAAAAATGATTAAAATATGTTCATGCCGTCGTTAAAAGGGCTGATAAAAAATGGTTTTAAATTTCACATTTTGCGTCCCCGAGAAATCCCCGGTTTTTATTATACTATGATACATTGACAATCCAATTTTAAAATGACTTGATAAGTCAATTTTACAAAATAAAACAATACCAATACTGTATTTATCGTAAAAATGACCCTATATATAATAATTATTTTTTGACAAGCGTGAGTTCCAGTATATGGACTAACAGGAATGCTAGTGATTATATTAATTAGATTTATTTTTATGGGTTTACTATTTTCAAACATATATGATTCCGAAACTAGTCTATGATTTATCATATTTCATTTAAGACATTCTACGGCAAGCTAGTTAAATATAGCAATATTACGTTGTGAAACATTTCCAATTTTTACAGGCTAGAAAGAAAACGTTATTTTCATCGTTGTCTGTGGTATTTTTTCATATTTTCCAAACAAACCTACGTTACTCTGAATATAAGCTTTTTTTTATTGCATCACAAATAAACTCAAACCTTATTTTTTTGTCCCACGTTAGTTTTCGAGTTTGACATGCATAGTCTACAGCAGCGGTCGGCAAAGTGGTGATACGCGAGAGAATTTCCGTGGTCCGCAGAGAAAACTACCAAAAAAATCAATGTCTTACACGACTGAACGATGTAAGAAATTATCTCAAATCGTAGGACTTATTCAATACAAAATGTATCATTTGGGTGGTTATCAATGAGATTTCTGTGTGAAAAATATTATAGGGATTTAAAATTATGAATTAAATGGTTCGTGAGGTTCCAAAGTGTGCCAACCTCTGTTTTACATTGTTCAATCGCATAATCTCTGAAGGTTGATACGACTTTTTGGGGTTTTTGACAAATAAAGTATTATTGTGTTTTATTTTCATAAAAATATTGTTTCCCTCCCATCTTTAGTCCCCCCCTGCCATATTGCAAATAATAATCTGTTAGTTTAATTTTATCCTATGAAATTGATTGAATACTGCATATTTAATATAAATGTCACTTAAAGATACATTGCTTACAGATGGTCATTATTTAAACGTCTACGAAATAAATATTTTTTAATTCGAGAATGTAATGGATTTTTATTTTGTTGTACTAAAAAGCCAACGGAAATTCAAATATAATAAAAACACGGGGCAAACAATGCAAATAGGAAGAGTGATAAAATATGATACGATATACACCAAACGTAAATGTTCAAACATTGATACCTATGAGAACTTGTCCACATTAAATCTTTGTAGGACATCTCATTTGAAGCTCAAGCAATGATAAAAAAATGCCAAATGCCATCGATCATCTATCGCGAAATAAATAAATATTACGAAAACAGCATTTGCGTAATAACAAAGCCAGTCGACGGAATATTTATTCCGATTGAACTCGCTCAGCGAAAACAAAATTTCACGACAGCAATCGTAATTTGATGATTAAAAAATAACGCTGTAAAAAAAAATACATCAGCAGCGCTGAACGTTATTTTTTTCATTTATGTACCCATACTAGATTGCGTAATTGAGAAGTGCAAAACGTGGCAGATTGTCAAAATAACGTCGGTAGTCAATACAATTGAAATGAGTTTACTTTTACGAATTTCAAAAAAAGTTACTTAATAATTGATATTTCCGGTGATTAGTTCAATAAGAGATTTATCACGCACCGCAAATAATTTTGCGTAGAATAAAAAATATTAAATGACCTGTGCCAATTTTATGAATATTTATAGAAGACATTGGAATGTGTATAATGATTTAGGTGATAATTGAATTTTACTTACTAATTGAACTTTATACAAGATAAGTTTACACAGCTAAATATTGGATTTAAGCAATCAGTCTGAAATTTGAATTCAATTTAACATATTTAAAATTTGATTTAGATATAACATAAGTATGCCAATCAATTGCTGTAAAAGCTAAAACTACAAAATAAAACACGTATGTAATACCGCATATAAAAGAAAAAATCACTGTTACATTATTCTAATGACATTACAAAGCAACTTTTTACGCGTGCCGAGTACGCTGTCAAGATAGTGAACGAGAGGTACAGTACTTGGCCTAATGAGCCGGCGAGTGAAATTAGCGGGCGAGTGAATATAATCCGTTTCTATTTCCTAAGGCGAGGGGATACTCCAACCACACATAGTACGCTCTCGCCCGCATACGACTAATCTCGAGTGGATAATTCATTGTCAACACTGTGATTAAGCAGCATCTGTTTATATATTTCTTTAGAAAAAAGAAGAGTGTTTTCGTAATATTCATTTTCTTGTCTAAATTCGATTCTATCGGGTCTTCAACTCATATTCCAGTAACTATCGTCATAGCGATTATTTGCATGTTTTTGTATGTTAAAAAGGTGATATATTTGTAGTTATAAAATTCAATATGTAGTGTATTTACTACTACTGAACCGATTCTTAAAATTCGTCGCGGAAAAAATACGTACATATTGTAGAATTAAAGATTCATGAAATCATTAGTGTGCTTCGTCGTTACTTGACACGTTGATGACAACTTTCTGATTTGGCGTTAACTTGTCAAACTTTCGGAGCATGACCCGATTAAATCGCGGTGCAAACTGTTTGAAAATAAAATGGCGCACTTGGGCACACATTTGAGTGTAGTCCACGAAAAATATTGTAGCAACTCTTAACATTATTTGAAAATAAACTTAATTCTATTTTAATAATTATATATAAAATATAAATATTAAGACTGTAATAATAAAACATATCGTACGAATAACAACAGTCAAGTAAAGAAAATGAAATAAATAAGTTTAGCAGCTACTTTCGTTTAGCATTATTTATATTAGATTAGGATCGGTTTCGCTCAGCGACTCGTGAGCATTAACCGATTAAAAAATAAATTAATGCAGATTTTTGTTACAAAAAAAATATTAAGACTAATTGCAAAGTGTAACTAACACTATTGAAAATAATTAATAAATAGTCGTCGTAAACTCAGCCGTTTGTTGAGATAAAAAAAAATCGTCACCGCCACCGTTGTACTTGTAATGTTGCGCCGTTCGCGAAAAATCTGACTGGGACAGGAAAATACTTACCAAAAATAATAATCGAAATAATGACAACTCTCGAGCTAAGCGACTGAATGACAATCAATTTTCCAACAACAAATTATGTTATTATACATTATGAGATACCCTATCTATTATTCGTACATTGTTACCGAATATAGTAACAAAAAAAAGCGTAAAAAATCTTTGGGCCGAGAGAAGCTAGTTTCACAGTGCGAAACGCATCAATGACAAATGATTATCAAAAGCTCACCCATGTTCCAAATTTCTTTGGCTGTAAATAGAAACGCATACAATATATTCTCGTACCATTCTAGCGAATAATGAATTCGGCTACTTGCGCAACGCTACTTTGATATTATAATCCGCGTCTACTGGACAAGTATCACGTATCGGTGGTTACTTACATCACCGTCGGCCACATAACACCGGACCGAGATGTCTAAAATAGGCGAGTGAGCAGACAAATAAATTACTTCACAGGTATTGAATTTTATCAAATCATTCTTGAAGTATTTCCTAGTATTATATAACCCTGTTTATAAAATCAGCTACTGCTCAGCATTGACGTACATGAATAAAAGCAGGCGAAGTAATAAATAGATGTTATGATGGCGGACAGTCGTCGTCGGTGTCAAGAATCCTGGTTGCTTTGAGTATGAGTAACGACAAAGCAGGTTTATTTGTGGAATACATATTAGTGTTGTATATTATGAAAGATGTGAATGGTTGGATGTATAAATTATCTTGTAAATAAAAGTTTTATTCATATATCTTATAGGAATAAGTTTGGTGGTGTTAATTTGTATTGTGTAATAATAAAAGCCCCTATAGTGAACTTAAGGCTGCTGCCCCTATAGTGAACTTAAGGCTGCTATGAGTATACTGCAACGAGGAAGAAATTATAAATATAATACAGAATACATATGAGACGCATACGAAAATACAAGCACGATGCAATTTCTCGATTAGTTTTCCTTATCGGCGTGTTTTCCCAGTCCCAATACGCGTCGCATCGAATAAGTGAGCGGTTTTCTGCGACATGACGAAGGCAGGCCGTATTATTATCGTGAAGCACGGGCCTTTCGATCGTCCACAGTCGGCATTAAAGCCACGCTTCCACGAGACGTTATTAAGTCGGACTTAGGTTACCGCTTAGTGCTCGCAGCCCACTATCGCCAACGGCGGAAAAGGTCATCCAGCAAACGCCAAGCGTCAGTATATTCGCGTATTAAAATAATCCATAACATCACCTGTGACCTTTTAAATTTTCTCCAGTAGAAATAAATCCCTGTTGAATGGATTCATTTTATCTGATGTTGTATAAAATATGCAATAAAATTAACCTTACAAAAAAAGCTTGTATAATAGAACCATAGGGTCGCAGTTAACTAGGACAGGCAGTCAATCATTGTGTACGAAGTAGGTACATAAAACATTTTTCATGCAAACTGTCTTCAATTACCGTAAGGCTAGTTCGAATATACAATAGTGATTTTGTTTAGTTGCCAAAAGTTGGGGCTGAGAGATGGAAAGAGCCAGAAACAACACCGCTCGATTTTACTTTGTTTGAAATGATTTAACATTTTGGAAAAAATATACAACTGTTTCAAGTCCCCAAGTGCATACGTCGATTTCATGATGTTATTTAATTTCAACTACGTGACCCTAAAACACCTCTTCGCGAGAGATATTATGAACTATTTTGTATCATCACTTATATTCGTCTCATTGAGCACACCAGACACCTTATTGTAAGACCTTTACCGTTTCTAATTCATGCCCTGGCAGACATGGAATTTTTCAGTGACCCGCTTAATGTTGTATTTTTTTCCGCAATTGAATACTTTCTTTTTCTCATCGTTACCGAATATGAATATTTCAACAAAATATTCATGAAATGAATCAGATGATGATAAAGTTATTTCGTATATTTATTTTAAATAATATGTTTTGTCCCATCTAAGAACAACCATAATACTTTCTAGAAATAAGTGCCACGGAAATATATTTGACATTCATATTGAAACTACATAGACAACAGCAATTTGTATATCAATCTATTCTCAATATACAAGGGGAAATTTTAAATTTAATATTTAGAGTAACGGTTTGAAAACAGCTGAAATAATATAAGATCAGGAAGCCATAACCTATAATGTCAGCGGGTATCATCAGGGGAATCGATAAAATCTCAACACTCGACAAGTCAAGCATAGGAAAGACTTGGCCGTAGCGACTAGGGCGCTCTGATATCTTGTATATTAATCTGCTAATACATCAAGAATCGGTTAACTGCTGCCGTATATATATTAAATGAATCGAATAAAAAAAAATGAACTTTCACACAAACCAACACTTTATTATATTTAAAAAAATATATGGGCATTAAGTACTAATCTTACATGCAATATTAAGGTCAGCCTACGATTTTGCAAGGGTAACCAACCCGTGTAATAGAATAACAAATATCGAGAGTAAGGTCGAGTGGCTCTTTTTATATTCACATGTACATATCGACTGTAGTTAGGTAAAAGAACGTAACCCACACATAAAAAATACAGGGGCACATAGAACGTTTTTTTAATATTTTGAGCCAGTCAAAATATTAAATAAACACATCCTTGAAGTGAACGAAGACTTATAAACTGGTTTTGTATTTACTTAATCTAATATTAATTTAGATTGAGTAAAAAAAAATCTTTGTGGAGGTACCTTTTCCTGGTACTTTCTTTCAAACTTTAAAGCTAGATTTAGATACTTATTCGGCTTTCGCAACATACATCCTTATGGTATATTAAGTTGTATACATTGTGATTATCGAGAAAAAATGAGGGTTTCTTTCTTTTGTCAGAATACGGTCGATAAGTTATAAAAAATCTTTGAAATGTGTATTAAGTTATATAGAAAGAATATACATACTGCCTATAAAACACGACTAAATCTTCTATAGTTAAAGAATGTCTTTTTAGCTTAAGATGGTGACTTTATTGAAGGTTTTTATCTTGAGGTCCATTTTTTTTATGTTACGAGGAAATTCATTGTGTAAATATATTCTTATTGTAGCTAGATCGAATAGAAGATTAAGGTATGCACACATGTATCGTGCAACCCTGTAATGATTTATGTTTCCATCGATTAATGTTTCCGATGATCTTTGTTAAAAAAAAAAGTAAAATAAGTAGAAAAAATGTTCAATTTTTTAATGTAATGCCTATAAATATAAAATAAACAGTGAATTAAAGGAGATGTATGCCTATAAACTCTGTGGTATTATCATAAAACAATGGTTATGTGCATATTATTTCAGATAGCATATCTACAAGGAAGACGATATCGGGTTTTTATCAGAATATCCAAAAATAAACACATATCAAAATATAATAACAAAAAAAAATATCTATAAGTAATCTTTCCACAAAAAAAAAACAATTTTCCCAGCGGTGATTATATTAAATCGAAAATGATAAAAATACCGAACCACGAATACCAACGAGATAAAATGGAACAGTGCCAAAAATGTGCAGTGCTTGGTGGCGAGTTTCCCGAGAACGAATTCTTCGTTGGAAAACCATTAATGCACTGCCACCCGGTGATCTCAAAACATATGACGCATGTCAAAGCATTTTCACTGATTAGCTGCACACGTTCGGTTTAGAAAAAAAGCCCGTATAATGCAGCTCCATCGGCTACTGATAAGTGGAAATATGTTTCAATTAGCATGGCATACAAAACACAGTATTCTATGTGAATTTAACAATTCGCCACGACATGAATGGCGTTTAAACTGGCACTTTTTCACGTTGCTACCAATACAAGGACATGCTGTAACCTTCCTCTCGCTTAACAAAATCTTCAATTCTTAATGTAGAGTAGTCAAAAAAACATAAATTATTATCGCAAAAAATAAAATTTAATCACACCTACAGCAAAAGTCAATGCCAAAGAACTAAATTACACCGCTTTAGACATGGTATGTGAAAACGTTTCTCGTTTGAACAACTGAAAATAGAAATTATTCCAGCACGTACCCAGATAGTATCGAATTATAATTGTTATACTAATTAAATAAATTGATCTTTACTTGTGAATAATCAACATAATTATTTGCGCGTGGCGTGCCAGGGCAGTGATGCGGCAAGGCGTTAGATGACACAGCTGCATGCGCCAGTACTTATTAAAACATATTTTTCTTCAATATGTAGGAAGATATAACTGCATGATAAATGATGAATTAAAAAAAAGAATATACATATTAACATCAGCAAAGCCGGAGAAATGACAGTATACTGTTAACTAAAAGGACAGCTACTTCGAAGTATCAAACGCGTCATAATAAAAATGTCTCTTTACAAGATTCAGAAAGAATACGGAAGCACTTTTGTAGGTAGATAAGTTTTGTGTGGAATTATTTTTTTTCAAGATTATTAAATTCACGTTTTAGTAATAAAAATAGGCATCAATAAACCATCATAAAATTATAAATCGACAAAGCGTATGCTTATTTCTGCATTTATTTTTATGACAGGAAACTAATTTAAATTAATTGGTTATATTGATTTTTTAGTGATATCAATGCCGTTTTTTCGGTGCTATTTTTTTTATAAAAATAATTGAAAATAAATGATAAATTCGATAAATGAAGTACTCGTGTTATTTGATCACAGATCATACTTGTATTCTCTATGATGTATGGAAATAATATTCGGAGATATTATCTGCATTTTACAAACACGATACAACAATAAAAAAATATTAACGTTGATTAAAGAAAATTTAAAACAAATAAAACTAAGTTCCCATTAAAAAAACCAGTTTAAAAACATATTAATTTTGAAACACTTTTTATGTCATTATGTAGTAAAATCTATTAGTAGTCATTGAATGAAAAAAAATGTATATATTTTATTATTTTACAAAGCACCAATTTTTTTCGCATATTTTCACGCAAGTGAAAAAAGTGAATTTATCTATAATGTCACGTTACATTGCGAAAAGATTGATATGGGCCGATGGGATAGATTGATATGCCGGGCTGGAAAATCGGCCCGGCGCATTTTTCGCATAGGTAGGGGGGGGGGCGATTTTTCGGCCCTCCAGCATTAAAAGGATTAAGTTTTACAAGGATTTAAGAATAACGACAGTTTTTTCGGTATTATTTGATCGTTAAGGTCACGATACATTTCTACCAAATAAATGCCAATTCAAACAACCATTAATCGCTTCCGGGTATGTATCACGTGTTTCATTTGAAAGTAAGCGACCAAAACCGTCGACTCCGAATAAATAATGAATTCGACCTTTCGCTCCTTCGAGCAACGCTATCAAATATCACGTTGCATTGTAACGTTTTGATTATGCTCTGGCAGTATATTGAAAGGCGAACCCGTTATTTTGCCATACAAATTCGAACGTAGATTCAGACTACACGAGTAGCGTTACAAAGTCGAGGATTCAAATGCGAGGCGATGAGTAATAGCAACACCGGTAATAAAAAAAAACTTTATCACAAACAACGAAAACTGATTTTCATTAATAACTTAATTTTATTACTTCTCTAAATTGAGACATGACCTCCAAAGGTCAAGTTTATAAATATTGGAGATTATATTGATTGAATCTTCGGGCAAAAAAAATCGAGTGCAGAAGATGCCCTCTCTAAATCAACCCTTGTTGGACAAATAGCTATTAAATATTTGTACCGTTATAATTGTAATACTGCAATACCAGTACATACTGTCTAAAACCAAACCGATATTTCGGTATTGAAAAAACAGTAGACATACCGAGATTTCAGTTTCGATTATAAGTATCGGTAGAAGAAGGTTATGTTTTCCATCTGATTCAGTCCGTGGAATACTTTGGTAATTGAACTTTATTGCAAACATATTGTACAATTTGCGGTATCTAATCTGCCATCTTCATTAGTCAAATAATCACGCGTACTTTTAATAGCATTTCAATGTCGGCTGTCACACAGTGAACCAATCAGGTTTTCTTCCGGGTATATTTTGTTGGATTTTCAACCGCTTCACGACCGCTGCTACTGGTGAACGCGGATATTCTAAACGGAGGAAGTGAGATTGCAGTCAGTTTTCTCGCACTATTGCCGATTTCAAACAGGTACAGAACGACTGAGCATATAAGTTCATATTATTAAAAACTGTTCTAGATCATTCTATATACGACGGCAATATTTCCAAACGCTTGATATCGGATATAAAGCATAAAAATAACCAAAGCGAACGTATCAAATTTAATAGATCTATAAATCCAAATAACTTTCTTGTACGCATTCTTCAATCGTTTAAACGTGCGATAAAAAAATTAATGCCTGGACACATATTTATTACGAGACCAAAATGAGAATACAATCATTCTTGAGAATGTCAAACGTTATGCCCATGATCATTTTATGAAGGTTCTCAAGTAATGTTTCGGAAATCGACATATTTCATGTGGACGTCAGCGAGTTCAAACAAAACTTTTTTTTACGACATATATAATATATTTTGACGTCTTTGCCAGTTTGTCAATTTTTTCTGTACATATTGTTGTCATTCGTCACATTGCAAAAGCAATATTTTGCATTGTGTATAATTGAAAGCCACGATATTAAGCAATAGCACTGTATAAAACGCTACGCAGTTAACAGAGATAATTAAATAACCTAAAATAAATAGTTGGCAGATTAACTATAATAAAACATATTATTTAACTTTAATTTAGTTACATAATCAGTAACAGTAACATTATAAACAACAATCGTGATTTTCCATGTGCATGTAACGATCTAGTATTACAACACAAGACATGTAAGACTAATTATTGTTATAATAACAGAGCAATCAAAATACCTATGTGACCACAATGGCCATTTAAAAGGTAGCAACGACGAATGCAATAACAATGTCTGATAGATTTAAGTGATCGTTAGCGATGCAAATGCAAAAGGTCGTTAAACCCCACAATAACGAGATGATTACACCCGCTGCATTTCAGCTATTGGCATTCCACGTAAGTACGATGCAATTATTATCGACGTGCAATACCACGCCGTCCAACATATAAGACATTAGAAATTTGATAACACATACACGGAAATCAAAGCGATGACACTTGCCACTGTAGGACAATAGTATATCATAAACGAGCGATGTTAATTAATAAATAATGCGCATGAACGATTCGAAATGTGTTACTACAAACATCTCGTTACACATGCACTTTGATCCAAAAACAAAATACAAGTATGCAACCAATGAATGATAAAACATTTAAATAAATCATTTCGTCGTATAAATTATTCCATTTACGAATAACATTTATCCGCTAGTTAATATTATAAGAGGAAAATCAAGACGAGCCGAATATGTACCTATTACAAGTTTCGAAGTACTTATATGTATGTTGAAAGATTTGTCATATTTTATTAGTCTCATCAGGTTTTGGAAATCGTACATGAAATAAGCGTATTCATTTTAGTATACACGTCTCGATAAACAAGGATAGATATCAAACAGACTTGGCTGAAAATCGCCACGTTTGATCTGCACTCATATTGAACATTTAAAGACACCAGATGCGAACTAAATAGAGCCGTTGTTCACCCATATAGCATTTTTTTTTTAAATATATATATATACATATGTCCGCTTTCAATGTGGAGATATGGACTCATAATGGAGTTAATATCAACAGAAGTGTTTCTACTTATTACTCTTTTGTTCAAACTCTCTTGTATCGAAGAGAGTAGGGATAGAAGGATAGGACTAAGACACGACTAGTGGTTAGCTGATGGCTCTCGCTACGCCCGTTTTTAGGATATGATGAGTGACATCATTTACATCCATGACTTTGGATAGAAATCCATGAATCAATTTATAAAAACCGTTCGCACTGGGTTTCGAACCTGTGACCTCTGTAACCAAAACCAACAATGTTGACTACGCGCAGACCATACGGAAAAAGAAGAATGAATCTGTGATCAAAATTATACGATTAACAAACATGAATTGTTATGCATAAATGAATGTTAAAAATAACGAAAGCAATATTATTGATTGATATAATTAAAATGAAATATTATCTACCAACATCTTTCCACCTTGAATTGTGTAATAATGTATGTAGATTATAGGTAGAATATCAGAAACAAGGCGAAACTTGGTTCTAACACATTTTAAATTTGAGTTCAAAACAGGAGAAGATAACGTGTTACTTTCGTGTGATAAAAGTTCACGGGTTACATCTAATCTTAGGTGTGTCTCGCTGCCAATATTAAGAATCATTTACAGTACGTCTTTAAAACACCTTTTTTATTTATCACGCACAAGATTCGCCTCCCCTGCTCGCGGGCGTGTATATTACGACACTTTTAGTACATTTTATACCTTTAGTTATTTAGTACATTTTTAGTGCTAGAAGTCTGAAACTACGAACGTAGTTACGAGATGGCAGTGCCGCTTGCCAACAATCCAACTCAAATGAACATGAAGCGCAGTCAGAGGGAGTGTGTACATGAGTGATGTGTGTTACAGACTGGATAGATAAAACAAACAAACAAAAAAATGCAATAATATAACATATGCCTTCACACCTACCCATTACGAATTATTCAGGACTAAGTGAAAGAAATTAGCACAATTGTAAAACGTCGATGCCGTGGATCCGAAATAATTAAATACATTATGTTTTCTCAGTTATTTAGTGTAGTATGTGTATACAGTATACCAATTTACTGACAAATGTGCAATAAAAAAATAGAGAACATTGCATCATAGCATGAGGTAACATTAATTATTATATCGAAAACAATACATATAAGAAAGGTATAATAAAATATTTAAACAATTTATTAATAAGATAACGATATGTCTAATTCTATTTTACATAAATGTGACACCAACAAGTTACTATCCCAGAAAAATCATAGTATTAAATATAAGTATCTTAAAATAATATGATATTTTTAATATTCTGGGGTCACACAACTAATATGTTTTGAAATCATTTTAATCTATATTGAATATATATATTTTTACTGTATTTTTCCAATTAACGGTAATTTAATTCAATACTTTCATCAAAATATTTACTAGAATTTCCTATAATGATACAACTCATTATCATAATTACTTGATATATAAGCGATATTAAGCATTTGACGACGGTCAGTTCGAGTTCATTCGTATACTTGACGGTCCGAAGTGACAAAATATTCAAGCGCAGAATAATTTAACCGTCGAAACTTGGTGGTGAAATCCTCAAAGCAAGCAACGGGAAAAGCATAGAGCTAGAAGATAAAATGAAAATGGAAAACACTGGGATTCGCATCCCAGAACTTCGGTATCAGATTGCGGAGCTCAAATAAAAAACATAAATAAAATATCTGCATGAATGCATTAATAAGAATTCACTCATACACATACGCGTTAGAAGCCGATTCAATTGTAAACGGTTTAGTAGAAAGATTGTCGAGTATAGCGGACAGAGAAACGTCAGTGATAAAAATGACATCTATCTACTCACATTTGGCACAAAACAGAAGCTCAGCGCTGCGAAAATCAACGTGTGGAACTTTTTCAGATCAAACATTTTGAAATCACTTAAAACTAATAATAGTTAATTTTATAAAAATAATACTATGCAGTTTTTTTCTATCGCTAATTGATTTACTATATGAAAACAATATCATACATTTGGTAACTTATATAGGCCGATCGGCTGTTCATGTGTGAATCGCGAGCAGCGAAGACGAACTATTCACGAAAGTGACTTTAAGTAAGTTTTTGAAAAAAAAAACTTGCAATCCCGATACCGCTAATAAGAGAGAAATCTACTTTTTTCACCAAGCACGAGTTTATCTGACGATTTCAGCAGCTGTGTCACATCTGAGTTCATTGTGAATACCCGAGACGTAGTTTTTTAAGATATTGCTCATGCACCTTTGGTGTAATGAAATTATAAGATTTTACTAATTAAAAAAAACAATATAAATAAACGTACTAAGCCAGCAATTTTATAAATGATCTGAACCGGTTCCGCTGAAAATGCTCGCGATGGTTGAAACTGGTGCAGATTATTTTTATAAAATTGTGTAATAAGTAACATTATAATAATTTTATTTTTTATAAACATAATACACATACTCGAATGAAACAACGTAAAATGGATAAATAAATGAATAGTCGGGAACGATTATTTGATGAAACCATTTAATGCAATCGTTAATTGTCGCCGGTATGGGTAAAAAGGGTAAAGCATTGCTTACTAAACCAGTCGGCTTAATTCGCAAAATATGCATCTTTGTTTGAGTAAAAATTGAAAGCCAGAGAAATACATTTTCCACATAATAAATTCCATTATATTATGCATAAATAATGTTTCATTAATTAAGTAAGTCATATCCACTAACTTTCTTTATCTAAAAAATATCTTAAACGTGAATACGTATTTACCCAGTATTTATTTGAAATATAATCCCGGAATACTTAAAAATATAATATATATTTTATTGCCTCCTGTGCAATATTTTAAATTGGTTCCAATGAAAGTTTTTTAATTGTAATTTATAAGCAGAAGCGTTATAAGAATTTTGTCTATTTTTTGCTCTCCACATAACAATATTTTTTTCCAAGTTTGCCACGGTCAAGATTAATTAATAGCTACCCAATGTTCTCGTTGACTGATCACAGTAGTCAGCATCAAAGCAAGACATATATAATAAATACATGACCACGAAATCGAAACAGGGATAATTTTGTTCAATCGATATGTAGATTTTTTTAAAGTATAGATGACCCTATCACCCATCCGATCATAAATAGGTAACGTACGGAGAGAAAGTTGAGCGACTAAATCACAAACTTTTGTAATAAGAACAACTTATATTTTAGAAAGGGCCAGATTGAGAGCGAACATGGTTGAAGAAAAATTGAAACGTTACGTTAAAAATGGTTATCAATTTCTGCCGTGAACAATAAACCTAGTCATACAATAATTTAAATTAACATAACTAATTGATAAGCAATACTAACAGTGCATCAGCCATAATTCAACACAATAAAGTTTTGATTTACGGTTGACAAAAGTACAGTTCGCATGTAAAAGAAGTAACATTTCTGTACCTTGTGAAATAAAATTGTATTAATTACGAAACACCTGTGGAGGTGACAAAAAAATAAATTACGCCGAAAGGCAAATAATATTACAATTGAATGGCTAATTAAAATACTAAACAAACACAAATATATTATATATACGTAACGTGATCGCACTGTGTGGCTTTGTAAACGTGGAAAAAATCGATAAATGGTTATGCACCCATTATTGAAATTGTGATAGGTAAAAAAAAAACAAATAAATACATCGTAACGTAGTCTAAATTTAGATGGAAAAAAGTAAACACGGGATTGATTAAAATTCATATAGGCAGTTTTATTGTAAATGCATTTTAAATTAAAAAAAACCCTTTTACTCTTAAAGTGTCAAAATGGTCGTGCACTTTTATAGCCATATTTAAGAGTATTTAATTTTGATTACATCATCGAAAATATACTCAGAAATCAAAAACGTTTGAAACATTTTAAATTATTTCTTACAAGAAAAACGTTTCAGAGTTTTCGCATTTTCATAACAAAATCTCAGACATTAAAACGGTTAAAACATCCGATCAAATGTTAAACGTACAGACAACCGAAGAGTACTAACTTCGAGTAAGGTTAGACCAGCGATTCGTAACCCTGTGCTGTCCATATCCATGCATCCTTACAAGGTATGTAATAACAAAAAAAAAAAAAATATTCCTTACGATTCAGATAATCATCACACACTCCCAACTTTAGGAAATTAATAAGTGAAATCCACTGTCCAAGATTACAATAATTGAGCTTTGTTATTTTGTAAATACTTTCAAAGGGATATAGATAATTTGCTAATTAATAATAATGTAGTAATTGTAGCACAAATAATTGAAAACTCTTTTTTTATATATTGGACGTGCGTTTGCCACTATTATCCCAAGTCACAAATGCGCCCGTTACCGCAATAAGGTTAAGAATCCCCAGGGTAGGCGTAAGCTTAGATGCAGGCGACGCAGCCCAGGGCAACACATGCATTATATGAAGAAGCACAGGCATGTGTCTGCCCTGATCTGTGCTGAACTTTTTTTTAAACGTTACTACTCTTAAATGATATTAAAAGAGTTATTGTAGGCGATTTCATGTGTCATTCAAATATGTCACAGCATACGCTGCTATCTGCTTCGCCTAGTTTTACCTGTCAATTCGGTGCTACCCTGCGCTGTAACGCCTGCGTCTCAGCATACACTTACATACAGGGTATCCAATCCCGGAGCCTTTATGTAATCCCGGAATCCCGGGATTGGGTACTCAACGTGAAATCGTGTATAATTTGAAAGTTGGTTAGTCGTTTTTTTTAAGCTCACCGAGGAATTTTAAATTGAATTTTAGCTCTTCCGATTCTAAAATCCTAACAATTTTCGGGATTTGCTCAAAATTTCTCAATCTCGAAATCCCGGGATCGCGACTATGTCGATCCCGGAATTTCGGGATCAGAAAATTAGACGGGATCCCGGGATTGGATGCCCTAGTATTGACTAATAAAACTTGACAGCAAATTACGGGACACCGGTCATATCATCTGAAGTGTACGGAAACGGGCAATAGAAGAGAATAATTACACAAATTATTAATCCTGTAGTTATGTGGACAAATTATATTGCAATATCAGCGACCAAACCTAGAGCGATTTGAATGCTCAAAAGATTTCCTTCGGCAGGAAATTATTTCGCATAGCCAAGGCCAAGTCTCAAATCAAGCTAATTGCTACCGAAGCAAGATTTATCATTACCGGCTCATTTGAGAGCATTAAACACTGATGTGCTGGATGTAAGGAAAATATCACTTTAAACGACGACCGGTTGTAGTGTGCGACTGAGCTTCGATAATCATAGAGCAAAAAAAAACTTTTTTTTATCCATGTCCGCTCCCAATGTGGAGCCAATGGCCTCCTAATGGAGGTATGTCAACAGAAGTTTTTTCTACGAGAACTGTTTGTTACTCAGTCGCTCAACCTCACTTTTTTTCAAAATGAGTAGTAGGGAAAGAATGATAAGGTTAGAACAGGACTAGTGGTTGACTAATCGCTATTGCCACACCCAGTTTATAAGGGATCGAAAGGATGGAAGGAGAGGAAATAATGTGAATTGACATCACAAACACCCAGTCATCGATCACGACTTTGAATTTAACGAGGACCGGTTGTAGTGTGCGACTGAGCTTCGATAATCATAGAGCAAAATAAACCTTTAGGAATTATTAATTCTTAACCATTTGCTATATGCTTGCTTTACAGTATTGGGTTGGATAAGAAAGGCGTTTTGCACAACGGTTACTTATTGACGTACCGATCGGTACGTATAACCGACTTCACCACTGGGCTTCAAAACCTTTGGTGTTAATATTTGGATATTAACGAACGACTTACCTTTATGAAGGACAAGCGAATGATTCTTGACTATTATTATGTATGCTAAGTAAGGTTGCAAGGGATACATGACATTCTGGAGAAATAAATTCTTGAATGATTCAGACATGCCAACTCATCAGTCATATATTTATGTTAAGATGACGCTGGAAAAGTCTAATGGTTGAATTATTAAATTGTATTTTTACAAAAACAATGCGAAAGTTCGCAGATTAACTATGGTCGCGAATTTTTTTTAAAATAGAGTGCGTAACTTAATGGATTATTATTGTAATATATTTATATTATCATGTAATGCGTAATAAGATTTCGTTCTCCCGTTAAAGATATCTTAAATACGTTCAGGGATTTAAAATCTTACAAACATCTCAATACGCCTTTACCAGTGGTTAAAGGCGTCGAGGCCGCACTTTGGCCGTAGCCCAGATTCGACTCTGTTGAGCTGACATAAAAAAAATATGCAAGTGGGTACTACCTTCCACAACTAGATAGCTGACATGAAAATATTAAAAAAAAAAAAAAAAAATCGGCGAACAACATTGCTGGACGCGTTTCGCAACTGAAACCCAATCAGTTTGTTCAACTCAACGTCAAACTTGAACGCTCTTACTCTTCACGAAAGGAGAGTGATGGATTGTATTTACTATATATATTGTGAATGGTGACAGACTGCATATTTCGCTATAGCAAAACCATATGTACTGGGGATATAAATAGCAAAGTAAATTTATATAGTCCCTGTTAATGATCAAACAACCAACTGTTTTATTTATTTAAATCATACATATTACTATAAAGTCTTTGTATAGTAAGTAGGGCATCCAATCCCGGGATCCGGGATCCCGTAATCCCGGGATCCCGTTCAATTTTCTGATCCCGAAATCCCGGGATTGACATGGTTGCGATCCCGGGATTTCGGGATTGAGAAATTTGGAGTAAATCTCGAAAAGTGAGATGAAATTGGCAAATTGTCGATTCAAATTCCTCGGTGAGCTAAAAAAAAAAAAAAAACGAGGTTTTGTGAGAATTCGGGGAAAAAGTATACCAAATTGAGGATTTCAAATTCCTCGGTGAGCTAAAAAAAAAAAAAAACGAGGTTTTGTGGGAATTCGGGGAAAAAGTATACCAAATTGAGGATTTCAAATTCCTCGGTGAGCTAAAAAAAAAAAAACGAGGTTTTGTGGGAATTCGGGGAAAAAGTATACCAAATTGAGGATTTCAAATTCCTCGGTGAGCTAAAAAAAAAAAAAACGAGGTTTTGTGGGAATTCGGGGAAAAAGTATACCAAATCGGAGATTTCAAATTCCTCGGTAAATTTATCTCAATCCCGGGATCCCGGGATCCCGGGATTGAAAATTTATCAATCCCGAAATCCCGGGATTGGAAAAAGGCTCCGGGATTGGATACCCTAATAGTAAGTACATTATTACATAATTTGTTTAAAGACACCATGCGTGTTTTTGATGGTATATTTTAATCATTTTCGGCTTATAAAAAAAATGATAGATAACTTTCACTCAAATCATTTTTTTATGATGCGTAATTAATTGTATGTAGTTTTTTGAAAGGTAAAATATTTTATTAGATTTGTCATTTTTTTTAAATTATATTTTGGGTTGCTATGCCAACTATCAATGGCAACGTGACTTGAACATAGTTTTCGTTGGTGTGATGACATAACAAATTAAATGATTTTACGACATGTGCACTGAAATACGAAACTACGGACCGCGGTCAGGATCCGGCCCCTAAATTTTAATATAAACATACTAAATATAGATTTTTGAAAATTGAATATTTTTTGTCCGGCCCACCAACGTTATTGAAAAAAATCATCCGGACCGTTTCTCAAAAAGTTTGGTGACCCATGCTATAAAATATAGATCATGCAAATGATGCCCCTCGTGGTTTTCTTCACACAAATCCGCCTGCATTCATCTAACATTAATCCCTGTCTATTATTATGAATATTATAATATGAACCCGTTATCCCGCAGGTAGCACTAACGAGTAGCTAGTAATATTATTATAATAGATCTTTTTTTATATGCCCTGTCTTTGATAATTATGGCGTTATAATGCAAAACGTACTATTTCCAAAACTCAAAATTTTTAGTAGTCAAATACTATAACGAATAACACAAACAAAATAACATTTGCATAAAAATATGATTTCCAATTTGAAGACGACATCCTTGTAGACATATTGTATTAAAACTAATAGGATCAGCCGATTTCTTAGGCTTGTATTACCTTATCTGCATACCTAACTCAATATCACTCATTTTGGAAATAGTACGTTTTGCATTATAACCCCACAATCAATGGTACACTTTTTCCATGTTAACAAATCAATACGAGGCGACGTTTCGCAAGCAGACAAATCAATTCCTATCTTGCGCAAGTATTATACACCAATCCATACGATACAAATAGTTATAAATTATGTACTTAAAATCCTGTAAAAGGCAATAGCTTTTTTTAAATTAGTGAAAAATCAGTGTTTTATTAAATGATTGTATCTATTTTATAAAGAGTACCGCAAGCTTGAAGTGTATATTATTGGTCTCGTATAACACGTATATTCAACGAAAAAAAAACTCGATATTGCTATGACACGTGAAAGGTGGCTAGTTAACAACGGATACGTTACGTCAGAGCTGAAGTCTCGTGAACCGCTCCAAATGCTAAAGCTGACAGAAAAGAATACCTACAGAGTCTAAAATTACCTTTGCTGTTTCGGCAAGCCGCATAAGAGAAGTGAAAGGTGCGACGAGAGGTACCGCGGCCAACCATACTAAATAACACTAGTCGTGTAGGTATCGCACAACGCCAAGGAGAGAGAGGTGGTAATATAATAAATGCGGTGTATTATAATAAATTATACACTAATCAAAACAAAAACAAATAATTGTAAAAACTAAAAGCGAAGAGCGGCAATAACGACGTGTGTTTTTTTGTTTATCATGTAACTACTCAATACTAATAGGAAAATGTAACAACTTTATTGATCAATACAAGTATGACAATCTTTTTCAGTGTATTTAGCGCTCCCTGCGTCAGAGTGAGCCGATATTAAAACCCGTAACATGCCATCCTAAAAAATCACGTTCCTGCCATGATGGCATCTCAGTTTCACTATTAATTGACAGTATTTAAACCTAAGTTAGCAGCAAAAAAATAATGTTAAAAATGTATATATGCTAGAATACCTAAAATGATAAATACTTATTGACAATATTAAGAGAAATATTGAATGACTTAATGGCTCAACTATTTACGATTGCATCATGGGCATGGAAGTGTCAATAAAAAAATTACAAACAAAAATCGATTTTAATGTTTATGTTTTAAAATTAACGAAACATTTTCTACTGTATTCATATATTATATAAAATAGTGAGAATAGTTGTCGCGTTACATAAATAATGCATCGGTCAATAAAGGCAGTTACAGATAATATGAATTCAAGTTCAAAATCACTATTTAGAAATTAACTCATTCATAAAATAAATATTTTTAATAATTGAAATTGTGTGCCAATGGATTATGAATTATTGTCGGATTGGATAACCAATTGATGTTTCGATTGATAATTATTCAATGGAAAATTAATTTCTTGTGCTAATCAATATCAATTTAATTAGGTAATAATTCAAAATTAATTTTGAACTCGTTATAGGTACCTTTCTTATTTAATTCATTTTCGATTTCAAATTAGTAATATTCATTTGTAAGAGGTCCCAAACACTTTAATTGTTAATAATTTAGTGTCCTTCACTGACAATTTGTGTAGTTATTTATAAATTCTTAGATATTTTATAGACCGATTGTTTGCAACACTTTTTTTATTAGTTTTTCTTGATTTTGTACAAATAGCCCTGTATCGCTTTATGTTTAATCAGTTCATAATAAAATAAGTGAAATAAGTACAAAAAGTGTTTTATATTTTTTTATACAATACAATGTGTTGCCATCATTATCACTAGAATCCTATAGGATAAAATAAAAGTACAGATGCGAGATCTAGGCATTCGCGTCACAGACGCATGCTTAATTAATTAGACCAGCGGTCACCAAACTACAGCCCACGGGCCGGATCCACCTCATCCGGAGATTTCAATCCGGCCTTGATTTTTAATATATAAACATTTTACAGATAAGAAGTATTGATTTTTTGAATTGTTTTATTGGATTTCATTCCCTCGTTCGTTTTTTAAAAATCCGACCAGTTTCTCGATAAGGTTGGTGACCCCTGAACTAGGCTTACATAGGGTACATAAGTATGTATATTGATGAATTCTTGGACATATTATGTTATTCTTCTGAATCCTAAAAATATTCTAGCATCTAGCATATTGTTCCTGTTCTTCAGTATTGCCACATAAGAGAATTTTTGATAACCTGTAGCTATGCCGATGTTTATTTGATTATTTTTTTGTAAAAAATAGTTAATTTTACGATATATGGAATTATCATGATAACACACTCGTGAACACAGACTATTTCTAGGCTGCGTGAGTGATCTCCTTAGTAGTCTCACTCACGGCCAACGCAAAAACTACGAGTCGGCCATGTTCTTTTTAAACCGATTGCAGTCAATTAAGTATTCCAATTACAAAAGCGAAGAAATAACAAAAAACGACAAGACTTGTCATCAATTGACTGAGTTCTTTGTTTATTGGTGACATTATTGCAGATCAGGTAAACGATTTGCAATGTCGACATCCTTAATAAAGAGTGGCAATTGAGTAATTCAACTAAATGGTGGGATATTTTAAAACACAAGCAAATTTCAAGTCATTAATTGGTAATAGTGGGTCATGTAAAAAATGGCCGCCAAAAGAATTAATTGTAAAATAACGTTCAATAGTGTAGGAAGCCTGCGTTCATATGAAAGAAAAACAAAGGATCGAAAGACTCATTTAAAATATGATAGCTAGGTACTTATTATTGACTGAATGATCGTATTCTGTGATTTTTTAAATGATTTATTTACAAGGCGATAATAAAGGTGACGGCAGATGATTATTCTAACCATGCTCGCTCTTACTTTGGGAATATTTTTCATTAATCGACACCGCCTCCTATCATGTTTTTGATCCAACTGCGATAAAGTAACTTTAACGATGATAAATAAATAATTACCAACAAATAGTAAGGACATATTAAATAACGGAAAGTTTTCCATAACTGCATAAAACAACAAAAAATGAAAAATATATTTGCCAGTTGTTAGATAATTCGACAGTGGAAAGGAAAAAGGACGTAACCCACACATATCAAATTTTAGTGGAGGCGTAAAAAACGTGTTTTGATGATTTTGGGCCATATGCAAATTATGAATTATACACAACCTGAAGTGCACGGACTTCTAAGCTGGTGTTTAATTGACATAATCATAATCAATTAAAGAAATTGTCTAGGAAAAACCTTTATTTCAGTCTTTTTTCTTGGTTTTAATTTTTTACTAGGTCATCTTTTTCAAACTTGAAAGGTAAATTTAGATACCAATTCGGCATTTGCAACTTGCATCCTTTTGCAAGAACGTGCATCAATTTTGATAAACTTTGATTATCGAAAAACAGCTGTTTTGAATAAACTGTGGATGACGTCCATTTTCCTTTCCACAGACGATATGATAACGAACGGTAAAGTTCTTGCGCGTTGAAGACGAATGGGTTTTGGAATGCTCGGGAGTCACAATCCTAAGCCATGTGAGTGCAAAAAGAAGAAGAGTGAAAAGTCCTGAAGTCAAATTATAGTTTACCATCAAATGTCGTGATTAGTAATTACATATGTTTGCTATCAGTAAGATCTGAGGAGCATGATATAATATTTAGGTCTCATTTTTTGAAATTATTCAAATAATCATAGAAATAGGTGAATCTACTAAACAGTTTTTGTAGGAGCTCGAATTTCGGTAATGCGAGTCACGACATGACATTTTGTCGACGTATGATCTATAGAGGGAAACAGGTTAGGATTTGGCACGCATTTCATCAGATGGAACCCCATTCACATTTTTTAAAAATCCAGCGCGAATAAAATTGAATATTACTAGAAGTTCCACTCTAGAACTGTTAATAATGATTACACTCCCACTGTCAAAGTGGCGGGAAAACTAAGCAAAGTGATTTTGAAAAATTGCGTAAACTCAAACGAAAATAATCTAAGGGTAATTCAATATCAACTACAGTCCTGCAAACGTATCGAAGACTTTCTACAATACAAAGTTTATCTCTGTTTTATTATTTATTAAATAAATTACGAATAACATTCTCCTGGAAAAAATCATAAACAAGTACGATATAGAATTCATACGACACGCTCGAAAAACAATTCGAACGTTTGAAACGCCATCAACAATATGGAAAGAGAAAAAACATTTCGTAGCTATAAGCGACTGTTCTAAATTCGAATCAAGGCCTGAAAATAAATGATTTGGCGGAATTCGCTGTAAGTAAACAATAGAGTGAAGCAAACTAGTTGAATTTTGCAAAATAAAACATGATGACGAAAATCTTGCACAATATGTTAGGTGATATTGGCATTTTCTCAAATGTATGTGTATTGTAAACGTTTTATTACGGGCAATTGTGGTGATATGTTTACGTAGAATAATATAAACATAGTGCCGACGCCAAAGACCTGGTAGCAGCACTGGGTCCACCTTGTGACCTCTGGCAATGACGTTTGATGTAACCTATATGTAAACATTCGCAAGAAAACCTCACACATTTCTACTGACTCACCTGTCAAATTCACAACATACGGCTGTGTGGCAAAGCCAAATAATAACTAGCGACCAATTGATACATCGATATTTAGATCCAATAATTCAGAAATCATATGTATGTTTACTAAGTTCCCTAAAATGAATGATGGGACTTAGCAGATAAAAATCTAGTGACTCTGTCAACCATAACAACACGTAAAATGTCTGGAACGCGGTGCGATTTCAGATCAAATTTCCCAAGTACATACGACATAAGAAGATGTGTTTGTACATAATAAATGATGGTTAATTATTGGCCTTACCTCTCAGACATCAACGTCTTTGTCGGAGACTTCACTATCATACTGAATACGAAAGCAACCATCGGACAAAGAGGCCTTCAATACACAGCCATCTTGAAAGTTAGCGCTGTTGAGCCATATAGTATTTAACACTGCGTCATGCTTCGTATAAGTTATATAATTACACGACAGTAAGTTTTGTTAGACATTTTTGCACTCTTTAACTCTTTCACACTTAAAACTAATCACTTTTAACACACTTTTGTGACGTTTTCACTCCATACTATTCCACACACACCCCGACACGAATATTTCGCGTACTTCATAAGACTCCACCGCTAGTACGGCTTTCGGCCACGGAGTGGAGCACGATTTCGAAATGCCTGTGTTACCGCAGCGCAGTTAAAATTATCCCTCTACATAGATTCCATTACGAACACAGGCAAAATCTGTATTGCTATACGTGCAAAATATACTCTGAAATTCAAATTTCAATGCACAAAATATTATGTACCTAATGTTAAATTTGAATTCTGGACATCAAAATATGTTTTCTATCATATTACAGACAGATATTTAATGTTGTGTAATTTTAAGTTATAACAATAACTATTTTGTTATGGTTATACAATAAGCTATAAAGACAAACTTTGTGAAGATCAATGATTAAATATGAATAAAATATGCAAATAGTGTAATTAACATATTACACATATATACAATTGACTTTTTATATGTATCCCATCTGTATGCAGTCCGTTGAAATACTATTTTTGTTGTCTGATCAAAGATCTCAAAAGATTAATAAGTAGGTATTTACAATTGAAATACTATATATTTAATCGATGTCATATTCTTGAAATAGTATCACATATAAGAATATAAGCGGACATTAAATTTAGTATTCATTTAAACATTGAAATTTTCAATTTCATATTATGATCAAATTTTAGTATTAATTTCAAGAAAATCTGCAAATAGATACATATTTTTTATCACTGTTACCTCATCACTTCATTTTTGAGTGATATTTCTAAATATTTAGTGAAAATAACAAATTGTTCTTCCCATTGACACTATTTACTTCGAAAATTTAGCAGAGATAGCACAATTTTATTATAATTTTTATTCATATGGTCTAGAAATCTTTGTGTAAAATCATTTTTAATTTTCATATATTCAATATTATTTTTTTAAAAAAAGAAGATATTTATTGTTAAAAAAAGATACTGAAAATCATACGAATGTTATACATGTTTAGATGAATTATATAACTTTATTATATGGTAATTTTATAAACGGAATACGTTTTATCCAAGAGATCTATTATATTTTTATCTCAAATTTTTAAACATACTCTTAATCACCCAGCTACGTATTTACAAAAAAGATTCATAATAAAGTAAGTACAAAAATTGTGTGTTAATGAAAAATTCTGATTGATTTATAAAAAAAACACTCAAAAGGCCGCATTAGAGTAACCAAAAGGCCACATTTTCTTCACCTCTGTTTTAGAAGATAGAATCTTGTATAAGAACGTGGCAGCTTTATTTCCCTAATTTATCAAAAAGTTGTCGCGCATGTGGCAATACAATATTATCACACTCGTTGGGCCTCGACAAACCTAGCTTTGGCTCACGTGCGACGCGTATTGCGTTCCATCGACATCTATCTCTTTCTAAGTCCATATAGAGTTCGTCCATTTCGGTTCGTCATTCTCTGTCTCTCTCGATCTATTTTCATTCGCACGATACACATATGAATAAGATAGCGATAAATATGTTGGCTTTACTCGATTACATAAATAGTCCAGAGACAAACTTATCAGAGCATAATGTTTTATTTATTTATTTATTAATTTGGTACATGCTTAAACTTAAACTCCATTGATTCAAATAAAGTTATTAATCGTGAGGTATCAAACTTAATCTAAAAAACAAGAATTGAACTTTTAAAACACTGATTGCTGTATAAGTATTATGTATTTAAATAGGAAATACCAAATCAATACATGAATATTAATTCATTTCCAAAATACTTTATTATATTATCAACAAAAAAATTGATGATATATGTTTCCTAAACTTTTTTTGCTTTCACTGAAAAACCGGACAATTGAACGGAACACAGCTTATTTTTGGCTTGGGTAATTCATGATAGTCAAAATAATTAAAAAAGGTTTTTGAAGTTTTAATTTTGTAAGTACATATCATATACAGATATGGGTAAATAAAGTTTTTAATAACTTTGATGATTTCGAATTCTTGAATCGCTAATTTCATAGATATCATGCCCAAAAATGGTGAGTTGGATTTGTATATCTGGTATGGCGTCAAGCCTGTCCCTGGACATTTATTTTGTTACAGCATAATAATAAAATCCTGCTTAGCATAAATAAGTTGCAGAGAGTGAATGTTCAATAGTAAGAACTTGTTTTTACACATTAGAGAGGCTTTTGATAAACTCTCACAGAAATCATTAAATCGCTGATGTTTGTATTTTTGTTTCAAATCGAAATCACTAATTATATCACTTAAATTTTGCTGTCACGGTAAATGGATTCCTAACCCAGTAATAATTCTTACTAATTTTCGTAAATTTTTGCGTTAAAATAGTTTTTTTCAAGTTATCTGGGTGTTCGCGGAACACTTATTCAGGTTCCGTGGAGCACCAGCGTTCCACGGAGCATAGTTTGGGAAACCCTGATATACAACATTCCAATTTTTTTCTAGTCAAAAAGTATTAAATAAAGTTAATAACAATACGGCTCTGTAGAAAATTTACGAATGGGATAATGCCAAATTATTATACATAAGAATAAGTGTCAGGGAAACCAAAAGTTAAGTGATATATGAATACAATATGAGTAGGTATAAAAAAACATTTCGTACTAATCCTTTTTACAAAACTTGTAATATCTGTCTGATGGGTGTTGTACATGGGACTTGATCGAACTTCAAAAACAATCTGAATATATTTCTTGTTTTGCTCCGACTCTGGTAATAGGTATCGTGGAACTAGTGGTGGTAACAATGAATGAGGAGAGCGGCTCGCTCGCACAACCCAATGAATCGTTCGAAAGCGGGAAAAGGAGGTCAGCCGAAACGCAAGATTTAAAATTTTGAAGACGAACAAAATTCAAATCGAAAGTCTATTTATAGAAAGCCTATTTTTGTTTATTTCAAAATGGATCCCGTATCATTTAATGTCGAAAAAATGTTTTTGTTTATGAAAAACGAAACAATTATTGTACCTGAATCTTAAGTAAGTATTTCTGTAGTGAAATGTCTGCGAAAATTATGAAAATTACGACGCATCAATTTCGATACGTCTTTTAAGTGTTATTAGAATTTAATTTTATTTACTTAACGAAATGTTGATCTCCTACCAGTATTATATAATTTTATATTGCATAACCCTGATCGGCTATTCATGAAGTTTTGAAAAGATCCAGTCAACATATGTACATATATATATATATATGTATATACAGTAGCGAATTAAGCATATGAGAGGCCCCAGTTGCAATGAAATTTGGAGGCTCTGTTTTTCGAATAACATAAAAACGACTGAAAATTCTATGTATAATAATTAAAATCTGAACAAAAAGTATATGGGTCATAAGCAATGTTCCCTCTAAGCCAAGAGGTTAGCTGCGTGGAAATTTCAAAGCCTGCGCGGAGGATGCGTATAGGCTGCGCGGACTGATCAAATATTAATTGACCACCAACTGCTGCGCGGCCGCGCACGCGCGCAGCTTAGAGGGAACGTTAGTCATAAGCTATTTTTGAGGCCTCTAAAATTTTGAGGCCCCAAGCGCGCGCTTCATTCGCTTATAGGAAAATCTGTCACTGTATATATATATACATATGAAATAGTTAAATATAATCTTTTAATTTTCAAATGTATACATATATTATAGACAATACAATAAATCACCGAAAATTTTTAATCGGTGGTTAATTTTTGCTCTATTTTTTCCATTTTGTAAAACCGGTTTTTTTCAAATAAAAAACCGGAATATCGATTTAGATAACGTCGTATGGTATTAAAATCGTTGCTGTTCGTTGATTTTTAAACAGCTTTATTAAAAATAATTAATTCAAACAAATACATAACATATAGAAACGAATGCATGTGATGTTTCATCCCTTTTAACCCACCCCAACCGATCACGATAACGAGTCGTAGCACTAGCGATCAAATTAATATTTGTACTATCTTAACCCTATCCGTATCCTTTCGGAAAAGCGAGGTTGATCGAATGATTTAAAAAATATTCTCAAAAACATGTTCTGTTGAAATGGCTCATTACGGTCACCCTACAATTTCAAAGTCCTTCAGATATTATCTCAAATTAGTTTTTGATAAAGCAAGACCAACGGAGGAGCATTTGTGTATTTCTTTTGTTAAGGAAGTGACGAAGTTTACGAAATATGTTTGATTTTTCAATTTACTTAATTCGATTGCCCGTATTTTTTTAGAACATTGCACAATCGGTAGTGGCGGACCTGATCGTTGCTATATTTTTCTAAGCACAATTTTTCTCATTTGTTTTTTTTGCTGTGTTTACAAGGTGCTCAGTAACAGCACCACTGCAACGAGATTATTTTTCCTCAAATTCGATTATTTTACAATAAAAAAACTCGTTAAACCTTGCACCTGCATTATTTCGTATTCTGTCGGCAAGCAGCTTTGATTAAATGCATCGTCGGCAATTATTAATGCAGGCATAAATAAACATACATAGCTGCTGAAAACGACTTTTAATTTATCGACAGCGATTAAATCAGAAAAATTGCCATTTTACAAAGCGATCGAACGAATTAATATTTTCGAAAATGTTTGTCTTATCTTCGTTATTTTTCTACCAGTTCTTACAGGTTTGAATTTGTTGCTAATTAAAAAAAAAAGATTATATCTCGACTCTTATTCAAATTAGATTACTATATATTTGAAAAGTTATCGATTATTGATAGCACTAGATGATATTCAATTTTAAGTCAAAAAGTCATATACTCGCTAATTTTCTCCAAGTCAGTTTTGATTTTTTTTTATGTAATGAAATCAGAATTTTAATACACACATATTCCTCTAATTCTTATCCCAAAAGAACATGCTTTATTCAACTTAATACAAAAACGCTGGCAAAAAAAAATATTGTTGCAAATTATATGGTCAAGTATTATACTAAGTTTTGCATGGAGGAGAGGGTAGCATGAATGGAATCGTTTTTGGTTTCTTCCTTATTAACTTCCTCAAAGATATGATGACAAAACAGTCGTGTTTTAAAACGATAAAAATCGATAGCGATAGGTACATTTAACATAACGAAGTACATTTATGTGTCTCTCTTTTACTTTTTAAGATACGAGTTTGTAGAAAATAACGACGATATGTCGAATCCGTCCAACTCGTCAGGTTGGTTTGTCGAACTAGCTAAAAAAACCTTGCATATTTTTTTTTTAATATTATTCTAATATAAAATATTCATAAACGTCAAGCGGCAGTGCGATAGTCAACATAAGCCCAATGCACTTGATAAGCATACATAAAAAAAAAGAGAAGGTGTGTTTGCGCTGTGCTGTGATGTACGTCACCTTTTACAGACAGATAGATAAATAAAGATTAATATTATTTTTAATCGTTATTAAAATTGTAATTAAAATTCAATCAGCCATAATTGTAAACTGTAAAAACAATTTTTTTTTTTTTTTGAATGCAACAAATATCTTTCACACTTATTCATAATAGATATGCGCTTCGGAAAAAATGAAAAACAATATATTCTCATTCAGCCAAAACGAATATTCAAAGAACCTATTTTTAAATATCGTATTAATAAACGGTATGCCTTTAAGTCAGAATTCCACTGGCAGGGAAATGAGGGAGTCAGGATCTTCTCCTAAGGTATCTGCAAGAATGCCATATTATATCATTAATTAAATATTGTCGTATAATATATGCGATACTGGGGGAGGGGTGGAGGTAATATTTTGATGGAAGTTATTTTTGACAATCATGGGGATATATAATCTTTTCAAATATAATTTTGTATAAACAATAATTTTATCCATATATTAATATAAAATGTCATATAGTGATGATTGCTTTCGGTACGTTAATCTTGCGATTCTGATCATGCTTAAAATCTTGTATAAAAAATAGCATTTACATTAAACTAATTACATAAAACAGCAGGTGGCAGTGCCTCCTGTCAAAATTCGCTTGAGGCTCAAGCACACCCTAGAGCAGTGCTGGCGAACCTATGACCCCCGGATCAAAAACTGACCCACGAAGATTTCCTCTCCTCTCACTTTCCATGCGACGCAACTGAGGTTATAAAAAAATAATAAGAAAATTTGACCTACTCCTCAAAAAGATTCGCAATCACTGCCCTAGCGAAAGAGTCTGCCACGTTACAGATAGAAAGACAAATGAAACGTATTATAATGATCGGGATCAGCGCTAGAAATTTTGCCGCCCCAGACCGATTGTATTTTCCGCCCTAGTATTAAAATTCCCTTAGGCTCTTAGATATTTAGCCGCTTCTCCAGATCTCTCCAGATTTACCGCTATAGGAGGTTTTCTACTCCACGTATACATAACGCCGGCACTGATAATGATAGAAACGTTATATAAGTTAGAAATGATAAAAACAGATTCACATCTACAAACATTCAACGTACATACACATTTAACTCTACGTCGTGCGAGCACCATCCATTTCGTTTACTACCGGTACGCTCATATCGCCAAAATAGTCCAGAGTGAGTGAGAAAATTATATGTAGTCAAAAAAAAACTTTTATGTCTTCGATAAACTTCTGATAGCAATATTTACTGTTTACCATATATTAACTGATTTCCAGTCTCTATTTCGAAGAGATCGCTTATATTTCTAATATTTTATTTTCTGTGCTTTTTAAAAAAGAGCTAATTTACTTACGCTCATTTCATTATACAGATTAATGAGTCAATTTAAAATGTTTTAATTTACTATAAGCTATCGATCACCTGTTAAAAAATAGCCTGTAATCTCTAAAGCGTGGCGGGTCGGCGACAAAAGTTGCATAACAATAATTATTCATTGTAATTTAATCAGCAAAAGACAAAAGAATCAGTACATTGTTCGATTTTATCCAGCAAACCAATTTTGGCAATCGCCATTTTGATGATGGTGAAATTGTGACGACTTTCGTACGATTTTCTAATTAATTATTTGAAATTACCACAACGTCGGTTCTGTCAAGCATAAATCTGTCTGTATGCATTTATTGTAAAAAAAATACTTTTATACCTCTGAATGCAATAGCTGATTTAATGATCTTGACGGAATTTTCCAATTTCCGCATAAACAGAATTGTATATATTATCTATTTGTCATAACCAAAAACACATAGTTTTTTTAATGATACATAATTATTGAAATGCTCTACTGCTCTCAACAACAATAGAGATAATAGTAAGCAACAATACATTTTACAAATAACAATATTATCACAATCATAGTCACATGAAAAAAGCAGTAAAATTTATGATGGATTCGATATTAGATTTCTTTTTAGATATTATTTTTTTAATATTAAATTGAATTGGTGTCTTTGTTTTATCAATAATTGTGACACGTGCTTTGCACAAGCATCTTAAGACTAACTATTGTAAGGTAATTTATTAAAAAAGCAAACATTTATTCTATTTAGTAACTTATACATTACAAAATGGAGGTTGGGCGTATTTTTTGCTTAGCACTATTTTATAGTTTATAAGTTTAGAATTAGAGCAAATGTTTAGCAGTTATGTTCGCACTGGAAACGATGGTAATTAAATAAATAAAAAATGTTATTATTTGCTATTTTTCAAAATAATCGACATATTATATAATTGCGGTAAAATTGATGTTTTCAGATTTTTATTATAAAATAATTTTTGCTTTGCAACTAATATTGGGCGGGAAAATATTGAACGACATCCCTCTACGCCGGTCGTAGCAACGCGTGCGAAGCTCTACGGTTGGTCAAAACATTCCGAGATACAAACAAAACGTTCCAAAATATACTCACGCCGACTCCATGTTGTTATTTCATGGTTGCCACCCGCAAAATAGGTTTAAAAAACCATGGAAATGAATTCAGTGAGTGGCCGCCATCCGAAATGGTGCTACGTTTTTCCTGCAGCGTGTCCGGTGCGCATGCGTGTGCGAAATAGCGGAAACATGACGTATTGTTTCCCATTGTGAGCCTCTGTCAGGCTAATAATATTATTTTAGGTTATGTCGCCGATTTCAAATCGAAAGAAACTATTTTAATAATGTGAAATATTTATTTGTCAATAGCCTTATAATATACTTAATATCGGAAACCAATGAATATATTTATATTCATCGAAACACTTGTAAAGTTAACAAAAAAACACAGCGAATTATACAGGTTATGTTTGAAGTCCAACGATTCAGAATATAAATGGAATTCGTATTGAATTGGTATTCCTTTATGGAATTAAATTAATTCCTATACTCAACCCAATTCAATAAATAATCGTAAATAATTTTGTTTCTATAATAAATTGCATTCGATTGTTAGATGGGAAAATGAATGGTATACATACCACTTAAAATAAAAAAATTAACGAATTTCATATGTGGCAAATTAAATTTACATTAATTTTATGTTTTATAATGGGTATGAGGAAACAAGGAAACACATTAATACATTCATAAACTATTCTCTGTGATTTTTTATACATTTTTTTTAGTTTATTTCTCAAAAAATATCCAATAGTCGTTATAAAATAATGTTATACTTTACCTTTGCAACCTTTAAAAACAAAAACCTTACAAATAAATATTGATTTTTAATATCTAAAAAATATATATTAGTTCAACCAATCAATTCAATAGTGTTTCTACCAATTTAGGTAGTATTTGATATTAGAATTAAAAAGTTGATAATAAGAATAAATACTTATTTTTTATTTGAATCTAATGTAAAAATTTCACCTGAATTTTATTTCTTTATCCCGCGGTTTTTTGTAATTTTTTATATTGATGTCACCGAAGCCAAAGTAAATAATATTAATAATTAAAACTGATATTTTTTTCTTTTTCTTTCAAGCACTTTGTTTAATTATTATAACTAAAATAATAACGCAAAAATGTGAGTGTTCGTTGATTCTACAAACTAAGGCATTCCATAAACTATTGTGATGTAAATTTAAAGTAGTTTTTTACTATAACATGACGAGATACTGCTGCATGGATGTGTTTTTTTCTGTTGGAATTATTTGTGTTTCTTTGTTTCTGAATGGAGTTAACTCAATCGATCATCAGTCAAAAAATAAAGGTGAGATTAATACAAATGAAAAGTATAAAATGTACAAGGTGTTAGCCGGCAAGGATTGCTAGTTTATTTTTGTATAACTTTAAGTAAAATGAAAACAATATATTTTAAGACTGTTAAATTTATTATTCAATGCAGGGCTGTGAAGAAGCTAGAAAAAGGCGACGTCGATTCCGACTACAAAGATTTTTTTAATCATTTCATTTTGTTTTATATATATTTGTAAACCGTCAGATAATCTTTAGTACGTCTAGCATACTGTGGCAATACTATGGACTATTGTGGTTTGGATACACATCATTAAATATATATTTTTTTAATGGGTCTGAGTCGTAAGATTTTTCCGTTGCCGAATCCGACTCCAATTCCAAACAAAATTCTCCACAGCCCTGATTGAATGTTGAGAACTACGTATGGATGAAAGTGTCTGCTAAATATCAGCCTTTAGGCTAAAGCCTCACAAATGCATTCTTTTGATAACATTAAAGATAAATCGATTAAAAAAATACTCTGAGCCACGGATTCATATGTATCATATATTTGTACGAAACATAATTATTTATGATGTGCAATTAGTCGTTATTGACATTGCAAATAAATATACTAAACAAAATAGCTGACATCCGTTTGTATTAGCAATTTATTTCGACCTTGTGTACCGTTTTTTGTACCATTGATACATTTTTCAAAACACCTGCACCAGATTGATTTTCACGCAAAATCTCTCATTTCCGATTTCAATACATCAAAATTGTATCCCACACTATGTTACTTGTATATTCAAGTGAGTACCTGGATATATGACATAATAACACCGATCAGTGCCCAAAATTTAATGAACGGAACTGAAACGCGGTTGCAGGCTTTTATAATTTTCGGTGATCGATTTTACAGTTGTATATCTCTGTTTATAGAAAATATGAAGAATCAAACATCTCATTAATTTTTCATGTAGCTATAAGCATTCATTTTCTTACAATGCACATATTGATTTATGAACATTTCTATTACAATTTCCGTATATTTCTAATCAAATTATCAAAAATAGCGATACATTCGTTCTATCTATGTAGTTGTATTTTGAAAGGAATAGAGTTTTAGTCGATCGAAGCACAAAAATCAAGACACCCTGTTAATGTTATTGTGTTGTGATCAGTATGCTTGGTTAAATTGCCGCATCTGTTAGCAGGGCATGCTGGAAGACCATTTAAGCGAAAAAGCCCTAATCAGTTTTGAAACGGCTGATCCATAATCAGAACTGGGAAGGTTTAGATGAAAGTTTTACAGATGCTTTTGAATTCAAATAAATAATATGACGTTTTTTTAGAATTAACAACAAATTCTCCAGTGATAGTCCATTTGACAGCTGATGCTCAGTTTGGTTTGCCATTTCAAGAATTGAAGCCGCTTGAACCATCGTGTGCGTCGCACGCTCGTTGAATTCGCCGAAAACAAGATTGCTATCGGTCCTCATTTTCACATTTTTAATTTTTGATTGAATGACTACATCTATAAGTAAAATTTTCATATTTGGAGTAAATAAAATCCACTAGTCTTTATTGTGTTGCCGTTACATCCACAAAAAGTCAGTGTTTGGTGTGCTTTATGAGATGAAGACAACAGTAGAAGCATATGCTTGAATTGTTGATAATGCTTGCGTAAGGAAAAGCGGTTTTGATTTTAATAAATATTGTGAAATTAGTACGAAAGTGCTTATATGTGTTACTATTTCTTTCCACCAAGAATTGGCAGCGAACTCCTTAAAAATGGTAAAATTACGGCTTAATTAAATTTGGCTTAGCATAACTGTGTCCTAATTCTGTTGAATCAAATTGTTTTGTATGACGTTCCCATCAGGTTAGGTGAGCTACGTCCCTTTGTGATAGGGCACACAAAGGCTCACGACCTTTCGTAGGGCCAACATAGCACGATGAACTGTTTTTTAACCATCGTTTGACAGTGACGTGCAATCGAAGGGTACTCCGAAGAAATAAAAAGATTTAGGAAAATCTCCCCAATGTAAGAACATACATTCATAGAAGAATAATGCTGCATGAAAGATTTGATAACCAAAGATAGTACACACGTAGTTATCAGCAATTTGGTTATGTTATTCGGTGCAGACTGCAGAACCTAAGGTTCTTAGACTGATTATATATAATTATTTCTCTTTGGTAAATTCAGTTTAATTTCAGCTCTCCTACGATGGACGATTTTTTAACACTTTTCGAACGAATAACAGTTAGACGATTCTATAAATTTGACAGATAAAAGGACCAATAATATTTTATCGAAGTTTCAAACTGGGTTTGATTTAACTTTTTGTGTGAACCTAGTTGGACATAGTGTAATTGTTTTATTAAAACCTTGCAATAAAACAAAAACTTGTCCAATACATTTCATCATAATTGCCTTAAACTTGTCACTCAATGACTTCTTGCATCAAACCGTCGATATACCTTATAAATATATTATACATATATTTATAACATTGAATTTCTTCGACTTTTTACACAAATTTGTAAACTTTTATCGTAAAAACAATGAATGATTGTATTGTTTGAATTGCAATCAACTTGTAAGAAATAATTTATTTTAAAGTAACATAATACGTGAAAACAAAAAAGTTTTCAATTATTATTTGACGCTTATTATAGAAGAAAATTCTTAATTAATAATTTATCAAAATTAAAACTCGTTAAAACGTTTTGTGACACCACTGATCAGCGATGATCTATTTTTAAAGCCTATATTGAAAATGTTACTCAACGAATTGTTCATGTACGCTTTTCTTGTAAACGTTCAATTTATAATAGATCTATAAAATATACCTTTGCTCCGGTTAAGGCTCGAGCTGGTGTTTAATTTAAAAAAAAATTGAAAGAAAAACCTTTTTACAAAAATGATTTTCTTTAAAAGAGTTTTATATAATTACGTATAGTATTTTTTTAGCTTTCATCTTTCAATAGCTGTCTTGATAATATACATCAAATTATTGTCGTATGAGCCAATTTTGTGATTTATGTATTTTTATCCTTACATTGAATATTCCGTTACTGGACTGTTTTAACGAAAATATTACACTGAATATGAGCCTTTTCAACAAAAAAAATACATTCAGGTATTTTCTTTTGATCATTTATTCATAAAACAATGATACACGAACATCTTATCATAGTGTCTAATGCTATTGTCGTGGCAATACTTATATCGTAAAAAAATACTTGAATTAATAATTTAAAAATTGTTGAGTAAGCACTTTGAATAAATGATTCTCCAGAATAAACAAAAGTTTCCTGATTGCACGGATATTCCGTAATTTGACAAAGGTTGTTATCTGTAGTGGTAGTCATGAAATAAATATGTGCGGCCTAAAGCAATTCCACTCCCAAAATCACTCTCAACCATTGTGCAGTTGACTTCATTACGTATGAATAAATTGTATGAAGCATTGAAGGTATGAACTATATTTGTGGATATTTCGTTGATACTTGCACACAATGATAAATCTGTTTACATAATATATCGTCACTTTGTCCAAACGATCTTTTATTTCTAACTAATTGTTTGGCAAATACTGTGAGGAAATATTGTGTGAGAAAATAAGATTAATAAGAAGTTGCAATTGGTGATACATATTATGGTAAATCGGAAAGAAAATGGGGTGGTGCTTCTCGTTGGTTGGGGAGAAAGTCGTTTCAAAATTGACATAAACTGAGTGTACCTTTTTGAATAAACAGAGGTGGGTTGGACAGGGCTCTGAAGGGCTCTTGTGAACCACTTGTTAAATTTGACCAATTTGTTTATTACACCTTTTTATTTAATTTGTTTTGTATAAATAAATAGCATTGTTAAAATACATTTCTTATCAGTGGACAATGCTCGTCATGAGCGAAACCGACCCTGATAAATAAAACTGGAAAAAGTACAAATGAATATTGTTTTTTTTCTTAATATAATGCCTTTCCACCAAGTATTGAGTGAACACCCTTTAAAAATTAAAAATAGCTAAGAAAGGTATATCGAGTTTTAAATTAATAAATAAATATTCATTAAAATATTTAGGAGATGAGACAATTCATATTCCCTGTTCCAGTCGTGATCCACATTAAGTAGTAAAAATAGTAGAAAATGTGTTTTATTCACTTTTAGGGTGTTCACTGTCAATACTTGGTGGAAAGGCATTATATTAGTAAAAACACAATATTCCTTTGTACTTCATTCCACTTTATTTAATATGTCAGGACCGGTTTCGCTCATTACGAGCATCGTCAACTGATAAGAAATATAATTTAACAATGCTATTTCTTATCAGTTGACGATGCTCGTAATGAGCGAAACCGGTCCTGACATATTAAATAAAGTGGAATGAAGTACAAAGGAATATTGTGTTTTTACTAATATGTGTTTTATTGTTTCGAATATATGCTTTCCTACAGAAAATTCACAGTGAACTCCTTAAAAGTTTTTATATATAAATACACAACGCGATGTAAATTGACTGGATCAATTTGGTTCAAAGTTGAAATAAGATACGATATCGTTTTTTAAAAAGATATTAATTTAATTTTGTATAATATCACTACAGGAAACTAATATTCCTAATCGTGTAACTTAGGTACTGGATACCTTACACGTGCGTATAAATACATTAAGGGAAGTATGTAATGAGTTTTTACAGCGGACATTAGGTTAACGTGTAAAGTTTATTTTTGACATATACGTACACACAAATCGAATATTGACTGGTCATACAAACATTCAATCGATATTATCATAGGGAAATAAGGCTTCATGTCATTTCGAAGGCTTGATTATGTATTTCTACATAACGAATACTATATTGCATGTTAGTTCTTTGGGTTGTGAGGCTTTAAGGCAATCTGATGTATCAAATAATAATCATATCACTTTGAAGATTTTAACTGATGATTTTTGTTGAAAAGGTATTGTAGTAAAAAATAAAAACCTTTTTCTACTAACTCTTCCCGCCATTATTTATTAAATATTAGAACCATTTTCGCTCATCAAGAGCATTATCAATTGATGAAAATATGTTATAAATCGATACATTCATCAATCATTCGTAATTTGTAGCTCATGCTATCAAATTTTATTGTTTATTAAAAAATTAATTCGACAAAGATATCGCCTAATTCGTCGACAATATTATGCATACAAAATTAAGCAAGACTTGTAATAAATGTGTAGTAAATAATTAATAAAAGAATTGTGAAACGAATTAATAATTAATTTCACAAATTATAATCGAATGAAACTAAATTATCTTTTATAAAAATGTTCAGTTTATCTTACAATTAAACAATTGAAACCTACTAAAAATCAATGAGGTAAGAAATTACCTATTATTAGTTCAAAGGTAATCCATAAATATTCATTAAAAAATAGGCCTCCAACTCTACTCAAAAGACCAAGAATACACGAATCCGACATAGCAGCTTTGGTATAATCCAATGATTCCCAAACTTATTATGCTCATGGACCCATTTTAAAGCAAAAACCTAACCGTGGACCCCCAAGTTCAATAATAAAGTTTATACCTTGAATGGTATTTTTTTATCCATGTCTGCTTCCAATGTGGAGCATGTGGCCTTCTAATGGAGGTATATTAACACATGTTTATCTGCGAGAACTGTTTGTTAGTCAGTCGCTCAAACTCTCTTTTCTAAAAATATTTATTCTTCCGCGGACCCCCTGACGTTGTCCACGCACCCCCAAATGATTTTTAATTTGTCACGGACCCCCTCAGCAGTCTTACGGACCCCTGGGGGTCCACAGGAACCACTTTGGGAACCACTGGTCTAATCAAAGCATATTATTATCAAAGTCCACTATTCGAAGGCATGGGTGTTTGCGATATCTAAAAAAATCACCCCCCTTTCCAATTCTAAAATAAAAGAAGAGCAAATCGAGCGCGATTAGTTACACACTAGTCCTACCCTAGACCTATTCTTATATGTAGGGCTTCCAAACCGGTTTAAACCGAAACCGGTTAACCGGTTTATCGCATGTTTTGAAAAAAACCGAAAACCGGTTTATTTTACGCGGTTAACCGCGTTTTATCAAAAATACTCTTTTCTTATTTTTCATTTTTTTTTTCAAAAAGAAAAATCTTTTCCAATGAATTTACTGCGTAGAAGCGGAAACAATTTACATAACACAAGAAACATGCATATGAATTGTATAAAAAAATCTACTTATGTCTCAAAGTTGTCCATGTTGTGAACAGAAATGACTTTTTCAAATAATTTAATATTTTTTCGTAATTATTGACAATTATTTATAAAAAGACGGAATAATTCTTACATGCATGTCACTCAATAACCTTTATTGTAAATTTGACAAATCATCCGTATAAATCATAAAAAAACTATTAATAAGGATACCATATAACTATGTACCATTTTAAAACGTATACAATTTAATTAATGAGTAATAATCTACATCTCCTTACACATTGTTATTTTTTTGTAAGCTTGTTAGTAGATATATTCTTCCTTTGCATAATTATTGCATTATAATTATTCTAAGTATACTTAATTTTGTCTTTAAGTCAACAATGCAAAAAAAATCTGCTTTAAATATGATATTTTTAATTATTGTATCAACCTTTTATTCTCCATCATAATGCAATATGTGAAAACTAATACCCAAGAGTTAATTGTAAAGTTTTACCTAACGGGGGGTCAAAATTATTCCAAGAACTTTGTCCCATGTCACTTTTACTGTATTGTTCAATTATATGGTTGCTTCTTACATTTCCGTTTGCAAAACGTTGACAAAAGATGCAGTCGTATTTTTATAACCTAAGTACTCATCCTTTCTCAGTTGTAAACATTAGATGTTGCGTATTGTTAAGTGTCATAAAATTAATACCATATGTGGCTAAAATGTTACCCTCCCACAAGGTCGACAAAGTAAAGTAAAATAATCAACAATAGAACGGACAAACCTAGAAGATGTTTTATGATCTAGTAGAGTACATTACTGCTAATACATTTACTTAAATCATCAATCTCATATTATTTTAAAAAAAAGTGTTTCTTTTTTATAAAATAATATGAGATTATTGATAGTTTCTCAGTAATATACAAATTGCTTATACGCACCGATTATGAGGTTATAGGAAATTAAGAAGTCATTGATATTTTTCAGGTAAATAGCACAATATCTATCCTAACTAGAACAATATAAAAATATATTCAAATACAGCTTTGTTTGGTGAAAATTTTTTGATTGATACAATTTTTGAATTCAAATTTGTAGTTTCGTGAAATATAACATTTTCGATGAATTCTTTTTTTTACGAATTGTTTTTTTGAGCAATAAATAAACAAATACACTATGAACTATGATTTTTTTTATATAATATTATGTAAGTAATTTTGTACGTAATACGTAAATGAAAATTTTAGTATCGTATAATACCTACATGTATAAATAAATAATTGTTCAGAAAATAACATAAATTCAATAAATAATTAATGTTATCATAAAATATAATTATTATTGTGCTTGATATTCTCAATTATAATTTAAGTATTATGGTCTGCACATGATGAGCATGATAACGCCGAGTCCATGGGCGAGTGGTCAACGTCGTTTCTTTGGGTTGCGGACCAAACGAGCTCGAATCCCAGTACGGACGGATTTTTGCAATCAGTTCATAGATTTCTTTTCTATGGCATGGATGTCTGTGATGCCTAATATTCTAGTGATCAGCCACCCATGTTCTAGCTATAATTTTCAATCTTTTCTCTCTTCAAAAAAAGAGGGGGTTAAGCAACTGAGTAACATGCAGTTATCGTTAAAAAATAAAAGTTTGAGTCTATATGCTTCAAAGTGGGAGTGGAGACAATATAAGCTAATATTATTGTATTCTACTATATTTTTGTCTAAGCATTGGATGTCCTGTCTAGTCGATATGCTTAAAAAAATGAATGCATTTATTTAAAGATCTTTCTTTTGATGAGTTTTATTATCAAGTTCTATTTTTTTATTTGACATATTTTATCATAAAATATTTTTCCACATTTGATTGTCATTGTTGTATATATATATACATAATGCCTTCTGTAAGATAAATATCGATTTTTCATTAAAATTGGAGTATTTATGACAAATATTTAAATTTTCCACAAAAAATTTTTTTTGCATACCTACTTAATCAAAATACGTTATATTTCGGTTTAAACCGGTTAACCGGTTTTATTGCCAGAAAAAAACCGAAAACCGGTTAGTTGGAAAGTCCGGTTAATTGGAAGCCCTACTTATATCCTTACTCTCTTTGAAAAAATAGAGGTTACGCAGCTGTGTAACAAGCAGTTCTCAAAAAAACTTCTGTAGAGATAGCTCCATTAGAAAGCTATATACGTGGAGTATTGGAAACGAATATGAATTACAAAAAAACTTTATTAAAAAGCTTAAGGATAAGTAAGTTCCGATACCTTTTAAGTACTGATTATTACTATTACGCTATTATGTAATCAATAAGTTACGAGCTATGTGAATTTTGACTGGTCGCCAAACATTACTTCCCAGCCACTAATATTATTACTATGTGTACGTTGGTGACGAGATTTTGTAGAATCTGCTTTGTCTAAATGTGACATTCATTTAATTAAAGGATAACACATAACTGTCATTTGAACATGACAGTAATTAAAGCAGAGTGACAGAGCCTCATCCTGGCTCGGTCGAGTAACCACGTGTCCACGCGTTGGTCCGACTATTCCACATCCGGAGAACCAGCCAATTTCCGCTATTCCCTGCATTGAGTTACGTATCTCAATATACGCCATATTTGATTTTACTTCTCTCCTGAAAATGGTGCGTTATATTTCTACAAAGCAAGCGACTTAGGGCAGCGGCCTTTAAACATAACTCAAAAGATAGGAGCGTATTAACTTAAATTTCTTGGGGAATTAGATAAATAATATTATTTTATGTAAATGTCATCTTGGATCTCGAACACATTCTTATGGTCATCATCCTTTGTATATTGAAGGATATTTATGATTTATTTAACATTTGCCGCATGAAAATTATCCATTATATAAATAATTATATAAATTATATTATATTATAATAATTATTATTTATAATATAATAAATTATATTATAATAATTATATAAATTATATAAATTATTCTAATTAATGTTTTTAAAAACCCAGACTGCTTATCTTTCTTTGTAACACTAAAATCACATTTAATAAGTGCAATATTGTAATAAGAATTTGAATTAGTATGTTAGAGTGAATAATATGATGCATTGTGTATCTCTTCTTAGACAGTATATATAGCCGAGTAAATGTACGTTTAAAGCATAGTAAGCCGAAATAGCTATCAACCTTTAACTTTTTAAAAACTGTAGAACTGAAATACCTTGATATTTTACCCTATATAAATAATATGTAAAACGTTTCGAATGCAATTAGAACATTATCTTAAGTACCATATAAGAAAATGAAATGACTCACGCCATTTTGTCTACAGTAAGATAATATAAGCTTTTTGATTTTTGTTCATGCGAGCTATTGAAAATACTTGGCAATCACTGGTTTAATGTGTCTTCACTCGTCTTCGCCCACTGTTACATTTCCTTACCAAGCCGTTTACGACATATCTTAACCAAACTTTTTTGATATTCAATTAGGAGAGATTCGTTATTGATTGTCAATTAAAATGTCACAAAAAAGACAAATGAATGAAATATGTTTTAAATATTATTCAAATGCCTCCGCATAACAGGAAATATAACTTTTTTGATGTGTTCACAAAGCCTTACATGTCATTGTGTTTTATGTTATAAGCTGGAAATAATAATCACTTATTTTGTTGTTGACAGCGAGGGTAAAAAATATTAATCTGTCAGTTCAGTCGTGTTCAATTATTAATACCTTTTATGTCATACTACACACATAATGTGACCAGACGTCCTATTTTCACCGGGACAGTCAAGTTTTCAGGCGGCGTGTCGCGGTGTCCCCGAACATAGCTTCAATGTCCCGTTTCGAAAAGAGAAAAACTCGCAGTGACAATTTAAAAAAAAACACCCAAAATCAAAATCCTGGCGGTAAAATCTAGACTAGTAGATATTGGTGTAGATGTGCGCTTACATTCAATAATACATTTCAATGTTTCATAGAATATATCAAATATGGCATGAAAAAACATTGCTATCTAGTTAACTGTATCGTATGAAAGTGTGAGACGCTTTAAACGGTTCCTAAAAGTACTATTTTTTTAGTGTCCCGGTTTGGGGGGAAAAATAAATGGCCACGTTATACATACACCATAATTCTACAAGCAATTGACTTTATTTTTTTATTATAAATAAATAAATATTTTTTCATGTTTATTTACAATCTTCTTCTTCGACTATATTCGCTCCCTGTGTGAATTAATACATATATATGACCGTCATGCGGCGCCTAAATGGATCCGCCCATGTCACCCGCCAACTGCTTCTCTTCCTGACGTGACATCCCGGCATCCTTCTATTCCGAAAAGTAAATGGATCGTCCAGGACGCCGAAAACCTACCGGTTGAAAGGAGAAGAGAGCAGGATTGAGGCTCTACAGAGACATGTGATCTATCTACCCAATTCAATCGCTTCTCCATTAATCCTGACCTGTTAGAGCACTATTACATTGATGGACATGTTATTAAAATGTGCCTGTCTCATTTTTTAAATATTAAAAAACAATTTATCAAGTGCAAAAATATTGTTTCTGGGTACGTACATAACTCCACACATCATACGCACACTAATTATTATCAACATAATAACATATGCATAATACTTTGTGTTCAAACTCTCAAAACTGTTATTCATTGTGATTTGATGCAATCGCAGACCCCTTTGTATTTTACATAATACTATTATTGTTCAAATTGTGTTGTCACACATTTACATCTTCTTTGTCTCTGAATATTTGAAATTTTCTGTCTAAATACAATGCATACAATGAATTGGATTCATACATAAAATAACACGACTCAAATAATTTTATAAACAGCAAAATAATCAGTATCAGGGGCGTGGGGCCCCGCGATATTAGAATATCTTTAAACTAGAATTCGAAAAAAAAACGTTTTTGTAAAAAGTAAATCACTACAAACAGTGGAATGCGAACTATTGAAAGGATCTATCCTACTGAAGTCATTAGAAAAATTCATCAATAATTTTCGAGAAGAATTTGAAAAAGTTGAAAAACTGATTTATCAAGATTATCATTTAATTTTCAATATAAACAAACTAGCAGAAAACAAAACAGCAAAATGTTTTTTGATGAAAACAAAGAAGTTGGATATGAATTCACAATTAGACAAGAATTCGTGATGATATGTGATAAGGCCAAGGCAGAGAACTATCACAAAGAACGCAAACATATAAAATAGTTATAGAACCTTTTCGATTATATTTTGATTGGAATCAATCAATAGAAGAAAAAAAGAGCGCGATAAAAAAGTTGATGGATATTTACAGAGGACATTGATGTTTGTACTTTTGAAGATGAATTATTTAATATTTCTAAAAGTAAAAATAGTTAAAAGTTTGACAAAAAGTGAGTTTCGGTAGCTTTTTTTTCAAAAAAAAGCACTGGTTGTGACAACTATTCATAACATTCTATGAAAAATAGATTGTGCAAAATATTTTCCGCACACGTGCCAAGACAAAGAATTGTTTACACAACTTCCGTGTAAGTTTTCCACGAGGCTCGTAACACTGTGAACTGTAAATGTTTGCCAGCCGTTTGTAGGTTGCTTTTTACCTCATTCTATGAGCATGTAGTACATGCAGAGTTGTCTTACACTACGTCTCGTATAAACTTTTGTGTTGGCATAAACTCTAACCGTTGCAACGACCCGCAAACAGAGAAAGCTTTTGCACGACTCGGAGGCATAAAATGGCAAAAATACTGTTGCAGAAAAACGTTTCACTAAACTTTATTTAAATGATTATCGAATGGAAATACAATCGACTATGCATTAATAAAGCACGAAAAAACAACGCTCTTAAAATTATTCTGCTTGGTTGTGTGGCCAACGTCGTTGGCTTCGGTTACGTAGGTCACTGGTTCGAGTCCCAATACGGAAAGTTTATATAAATTTATTTTTGAATCGATTTATGAATTTCTGTTCGAATGCATATATGTAAGTGATATCTTCAATTCCCCAATTAGGGAAAGCGATTATCTAATCATTAATACTGTCCTAGCATTCCATCCCTATTTTCTTTGGAATGAAAAAGAGGCTGTGCAACTGAGTAACAGTCAGTTCTCGTAGAAACACTTTTGTTCACATAAACTCCATTAGGAGTCCGTATGATCCTCATTCGAAAAGTACATATACAAATATAAAATGTTATTTCTTGCGCGTGTTAGTTATTTATAGGATAACATGATTTTTTTAAATCCATGTTCGCTACTAATAGAGGTATCTCAACAGTGTAGTCTATGAGAACTGTTTGTTACTTAGTTGCTCGACCTCCTATTTTCGAAAAGAGTGGGAATATAACGGTAAGAGAGGACTGGTGGTTGACTAATCGCTCCCGCTGCACCTCATTATGTTAGAATTGGAAGGGTGAGAGGGATTTTTTAAACATCGCAAACACCCATGCCTTCAAAGCCATTCCAATTTTATATTTAAACAATTATTTGTTGGTAAGCAGGTTTACATGTTCAAACAGGTTGAACATATTGGTAAATAACTCTGATATCATCATCCATTATGTCATTGCAGCAAACGTCATTGGGCTCTAAGTATTTTATAGTGCTTCGTTATTTCGTGACTTGGAAGAGTTAAGCCTCTAGTAAAAAGTTTCGTTTGCCGCGGCTCGTGCCAAGCACACAACACATCCAGCTATGCTATTTCTCTTAGTTGGTACATAAACGCAGGCAGGTAGGCATGCCTTACCAGAAGACAATCCCAAGCGAGGATCGCACGGAAGAAGCGACCTCCTCTGTTTAGTAGAAATATGAATGTTATCAAACAACTGTTGAGTACTAGTCTGATCTTCAAGAATTAATTGTTTCAATGGCATTTACTTTGCTTTTTTTTATTTTAATATTGTACAAAATGGCAAAAAACATACTTCCATCAGCATTTTCTATGTGGATTTTTTTTATAATAATTAAAAAAACGGAAAAAAAAGTTTTAATTTTCAACATTTTAAATATACCACCAAATGGAATCAGAAAAATAATTTATTTTGATTATTAATTGATTAAAAATCTACATAATTATGTTTTCTACCAATTGATAAAAAAAATTAATTAAGTTTTTTTCTCTTGAATCTTGAATGTTTTTAATCAAGAAGTAGTCGTTAAATGAAGTCTTATGAAACAAAAATTGATATTGTATGTAACTGTTGTATCACTGGCTGTGTTACTAAGAGTGAAAGTGTTTCGCTTCTTTGAGAGGCATCATCATCATCGAGAATAATAAATTCATGCATTCATCGACAAAATTAAACCTCAGAATGGAACTACGAAAAGTTACCACTGAGCCATGTAGTTATGATGATACACTCAAAGCAGTACACCCAATGAGAAGGGATTCATCGAAATTTTAAGTATGATATACCTAAATAAATTACAAATAATTTCGAAAGTTTCATTCGTGTACCTTGAAAATGTCACACAGATCATGGATTTACCATCGCTGTAATGTTGTTATTTTATAGTCAAGGGATGATAAAGAGGCATGGTTATACAATAATAATCTTCTTATAAAAGTATATAGTAAGAAAAAGATAAATTGAATCATTGGTCATATTAATTGTAGATGGGAACATTTTAATAAGCATAAAATTTGATTTTATAATAAAGTAAGCACACGACATCAAGGCAATTGGAGGCCTCTTAAGATACATATATTTTTCAAGTGTCAGAGGTTTTCAATATATTGCACAAATACGCATTTGATCGCGGAGGGTACGTTTTGGATAAAGTCGCGATAAGTGAAACAACCTGCGATTTTAAATGAAAATAATAATGAAACAAAGCTTTGTTAGAGATAAACCAATACCTCGCATTCCACAACATTGACAAGAATGTCTGTTTGATATTATATTCATATACACACTAGAAAAAAACAAGATCTAGCAAAATCTTGCATCACGAAAATGATTTTTACGACTTTTGTTTCAACTTGAAGCTATGCGATTATTTGCCTTTATTCTTACTTTTATTGACCCAATGCCTCTTATTCCACAAAAACAGAATAAGCGTGATTATTGTATTTAAATTACCTTTAATTAATGATAGGCATTTTTTACGAAATTTATGAAATACCTCTTTGAATGTTTATTTTGTTTCGCGTTGCAAAAAATAATTAATATACTTGGCCAGCCGAAGTTCATTAAATTTGACGATAAGCGTCAAATAATTCGATTTAACTTTCACTCATTATAAAGATTTCTGCCGCGTACTCAATTAAGTCAAAGCTAATTTCGGAAAAAAAAAATATGTTTAAAATCGATTGCTTCATAACGAATCTGTAATCATAAAGTTTGGCATTTCAGCAATATCAATTCTGCGTAGTAAATAGTCGATACCTGTTATGGGAAATAGAGAAAATAGCTTTTTTAGTAGCTATTTTAGAGCTATTACAAAATCCAACGTCTAAATTTGGCATCTAGATAAAAAAGAGAGAAAAGTACATTACATGTATGGAAAATAATGACTTTCGTTATATTTTTTACGAATAATTTCGGCATGGCTAAAAGCGCCTTTATTATATAACTGACATTGTGTTAGCATGGCCATAAGACTTGAGCAGGAATTATTCCGCACTAAACTATTATCTCATTAAACTCATAATGATCGCGCTAATTTGAATTTGCGGTCCTAATATGATTAATAAACCCTCTAATATTGGTTTCCCAAATCCTGATCAACAGTCTAATTATGCACGAATTGACGGATGTATTTAATCACAAGCTAAATCAGGAATAAACCTCCCCCGGGAAATCACAAAAACTTATTTGAGCACGCAACTCTCTCAAGAGTCAGGCGGACCGATAATTCTAAACTCGGAACATGGAAAGACACATTAAAAAGTATTCCTACTTATGATCATACACCATTTAATATTTTCTTTCTAATTGTATTGCTAATAGATCAGTTAAAATTCTTGCAAAACTATTTTGACAGATCGTTTACGCTACTAAAAATTCTGTTCGACCGTTCGAATTTCGAACATCTTTTAAAATAATATAGTATTCACAACTCGACTCGTCAACTAATTGGTATGGAAACAATTCATATTGTTTTTTACAAATTATTAATGTGTGAACAATATATGTAGGTGAGAATCGATTATATTATAATTTTCTAAAAACATACTGTGGATCCCGTTTGTTTTTTCGTGCCTGGTGCATCGACAAGAGACGCAGCGTTACTTGTTATGCAAACTTACGCGGTGCAAAGCCGTGCCTGACATTTTCCCAAATGTTCCGGAACTCGATTCCCGGGATTTCCCTATTGACTTTCAATGCAATGGAAATCGTGCCAAACGTTCAAGCTATGCGGAAATTCGTTGCCTTTATTTCTGAATGCAAACAGTTCCCTATGAATCACCAATTGTCTATCGATCAATTAATCAGGGTGATTTAATTTTAATTAAAACATAAATTGATTAAAAATATAAACGAGTAATTGAACTAAATTTAAATCGTTGAAATTTCGTACATTCCTAAATGTTTTATCACTAACGACCCGGGTTTCGCCTTTCGGCATCTTCAATCGTTCAAGTACACGTTAAATAAGTGTATATATATATATATGTATAAGAAATAAATGTATTTATCACTAAGTAAAAACAGCTATTGATGGCGATATAGATTATTTTACTAATGATTTGATTTTCATGACATTCAATCAGTTGAATTCACATAATACAGTCTCTGTCTGTGACGGACTAAGCACTTATCAGGCCCTGTTTTTCAAATCACTAAAACTTAATTAAAATACTATATGGGTTTTTAAATGTATGCTATTTTGAGGCCCAAAGCGCGCGCCTCGTGCGGTTTTGGGGTAATCCGCCACTATTTATTGGTTGTTAATATAATATGTTATAGTCTTACTAAACATACTTTTTATATTTCAGTGGATTTAGTCGACGATCAAGATATGTTGTCTCCAGTAAGGACATACCATTTGGAAGACTTCTTCTGGACTGGCTCTGGAGATGGTCCCCTTCCTCCACCAGACAGAGGTCCTCTGCGACCTCCTTCAATCACAACCACAACCCTTCTAGCTACTGTTTTTCTAGACTCACCTGGATCTGGAAGACCTGTTCCTGTAAGTAATAAATTTTGAATTTATATTGCGTCTAGAAGTTTAATTGTAATATTTTATGAAGTATAAAAATTATATCGTTTTAGTAAAATTGGTTTAAAATACCTATTTCAGAATCCACCATCATCAGATGAAGATTGCGTCTCAGAATGTCCGATATTCCCACCCGGTGGTCCAATACAACCAACACGAGTAAATCCGGACACGCAGACTGGTGGTGATGACGGAAGCGGGGGAGTGGCTCCACCTGATCCTCGTTACTGGATTCTCACAGTTCTTAGGGCTCCTCCTGCCTCCACGGCGCCCATGCCTCCGGACCTGCAGAGAAGTCTGACGAAACTGTACCAAAGGGCTTTTATCAGGTAAAAAAAAATATTATCCGGATCAGTGGCAGGGAACTGGCGGCCTCTTGGCTACTCTGACTTTTGACTTGATCAAAATATTCACTTTGATCAAAAATCATACGTAAGCGCTTGGGAATAGAGCGTAATCAACCCATTACATGTTCGACATTCGAAAAAAAAGGGGGGGGGGTCGTCAACGTTTTCTTTACTGCGGCCTTGTGTTGAACCAGATAAATAAATGTGGCCTTTAGAAATGAAAAGATTCCCCACCCCTGATCTAGATGGTAAAATAAAATCGTATATTCAAAAATAACTATTCTATATTATTACTTTTACCTACGTTGGCTGTTTTGTATTTAATTATTCTTGATATTGCAAAATCATTTGATTTTTTTACAAAATTATTTATTATCACGTGACAGTGCCACCTGCCAGAATCCGCTCAATATCCTATAAGCAACTGACATTCAGACGCTTACAGTGTGTGTGTGAGTTAAAATTTTACTCGACACTTACGCACACTCTCTCTCTCTCTGCGCATGTTCATAAGAGAGTTTATGTATTATGTCTCCGTGTATTTCAAGGTTGTGTATATTTTATAATTTGCATATGACCCAAAATCGTCAAAACACGTTTTTTGTGCCTCCTATAAAATTTGCCATGTGTGGGTTACGTCCGTTTTCCTTTCCACAGTCGATATGTATATACATATAATACAATAAATTTATTGTGTCATAAAATTGCTTTACATCGATCTTATTTACTAGCTTTTGAGGCTTCGGGTAATTTACAATATCTCTCTTTTTTAATTAACTTTGTTTCATAGCTTTCATAAAACAATATAAATAAATATTAAATTACAAAATAAGTTTCGTTGGTTGTCAAATTAGACCAATGCATCAAAGTTTTAAATTCTGAATGTAATATAATCCTAATATAATTTTAAATTGCCATCAATCTAACGTAGCGTGTCGTGGATGTCCTTTGTGTCCTTTCGTGTTCTTCTTTGTCTCGTTCATCGCATCCCTTTTTATCGCTCGTCTTCAGAAGTTTTATCGATAGTTAGTACTTTGAAATTTTTCCTTAATCGGAGGGGTTGATTTTTGGCGATAGCTTAATCGAGGGTCGAATTGGGACGGTTGAATATTTTAAACACTCACTTAAGAATTACTTTTGGTGCGTCCATAATAAATCCGTTCCCAATTTGGAACGAATAGAGTAATGAGTAAATCGACTAAATGGCTGACTTTTATAATATATTTTTGCAACAAAGACGAATAAAGCATATGCTTGTTAGTCAGTCTGTTGCTTAGCAGTCTCTTTTGATATGGTGTTCTCGTTGTCTCGTTTTTAATATTTTATAGGATATTAAAGAGTAGAAAAGTCATGGAATAAACTTAGCAGATTTAGAATAAAGAATCTCATATGGTATTATTTTTAACTATTTTTGTCTACTGGCGCTTTTCTGTTTTAAGAAATGAATTATTCGAAACGACATCAAATTATTTGTGTAAAAATAATTGTTTATCAGTGCTTTTTAATAATGAATCTTTGTGTTACCAATTTACTATTGAAAATAAATATATGATAAAGTGTATTTTAATTGCGAAAAAAATATATGAACCACAGTTGTCTTAATATTTATATTTTGTTCTGTCACTAATTTGTTGCCGCCTCAAATTTTGCGTTTTTACCGCGTGCATGATGCTAACACTAGGGCATCCAATTCGGGATTACGGGACCCCGTTCAATTTTCTGATCCTAAAATCCCGGGATTGACATGGTCGCGATCCCTGGATTTCAGGATTGAGAAATTTTTAGCAAATCCCGAAAATTGGGGAAAAAGTATACCAAATCGAGGATTTCAAATTCCTCGCTGAGCTAAAAAAAAAAAACGAGTTTCTGTGACAATCTGGGGAAAAGTTATACCAAATCGGGGATTTCAAATTCCTCGGTGAGCTAAAAAAAAATTGAAAGGATTTAAAATTTATCAATCCCGAAATCCCGGGATTGGAAAAAGGCTCTGGGACTGGATACCCTAGCTAACACCGATAGGATATCACTGGATAGAATATGTATATTATGTACATAAAAAATAACCATTTTTAATCTAAAATTTTCAATACCGATAAGTCTTGTTCATTTTCATAATATTACCAGTGTACTTCCATAACGTTTGTCACTAACGACCCAGGTTTCTTCGATCGGTATCGTCATCAGGTCGAGATATCGTAAGATTAAACTCAGGACGCTAGAGCATAAAACTTATGAAAGTCTTACAAAAATAACGAATCAAATTTATTATTGCAGTTCAATTAAGCATTATCATAATTAAAGTTATCATATAATTCGCCGATGCGTCTTTTCAATAAGGTCGGACATATTATACTTGTTAATAAATAATATCAATAATTTACGATACATTTACCCTCGCATGGTAACCGTAAATATATGTTAATTTTGTTTACTTTCTGTCAATAACACAAACGATGTGAATAACAAGTCGCTAATCAATTCCACGCAATGTTTTGATGGCAGATAATAAAATAAAACTAAGTAAGTTTGAGCAACGTTCATGTTTACCATTTATATTACCGTTAATTTAACAACATGTGTTTTTTTTTTCGCCGAATGTATGGCAAAATGTGTGATATACCATGCAGATACCTAAATTAATAAACTCTCGAATTCGTACATCGCCAGCCTTCACACAGAAAGCACAATGGCGATAACTCATAATTATTTATAATTCGCGAAAAGACATATTATATTATAAAAAAATTAAACGTCGATGATTTGGCGGTAACATTGTGTAAATTAATTATATAATTTGTTGAATGCATTGAATTTGCGTATAGAAGTTAAATACCAATTCCAAATCATTGATTTTTGTGAGTATGTCCTCTACACTTCTGGATAAATTTATTTTTGTGAATATCAAGAGGCCTAAAACATTCAAAAAATTACACCTAGTTTTGCATTTACATTCTATCAAAATAAAAAAAAATAACGTGTTAAAATTAAAACTTATTTTAAAGTTATATAACTACATAAATTATGGATGCCATTGTTCGTATTCGTGTCATTGATCAGCATATTTTTTTTAACAAAATAATTAAACATTCATAGTAAATCATACGAAGCGAATTGACTTCATTTCACACAATTATGTTTAATCCATTGTCGGATCCAGGGGGGTGGCGATGATGACTATTGCAGCCCCCTGGGAAGAATTTAGAGGCAACCGCTTCAGGCCCACACTTTCAGATGCCACTTGGCTAAAATATTTGTTCTATAAAAATGTCGGCCTTTTCCTGGCATATTTTCTCAGCCACTCACAGCTTTGTTTGTAAGTGATATAGACAATAACAATGTTTAGTTTCATTCCATGTATTTTTCAGTCAATAACAAAAATAACAAATAGTGTTAAGAGCATACAATCTAATCTCCATTCAAAATGAAAAAATGGCTACTCTTCATATGAATTACTATTCATGTAAATTTAATAATGATGTTAATAATTCTTGAAAATTGCACAATTTTCAGGTTATTTAAACACTTACTTTCTCATATACAACTGATTCCTGAAGGGATAGAAAAAAATCTAAATAATACATCTCTAAATCCCTTACTATTTATCGCTAATAGACAATCATAAATTATTCTTTTCAATTGTCAGTAATGAAACAGGTTTATAAGTATGAAAACTTTTTGATGTCACAGGCAGCAAGAACACCATCTTGGCCTACTTCCAACAGCATCAGCCAGCTTAAGAAAAAAGCATCAAACCGATGTCAGACATCTCACAAAAAGCCAAAATAAAACAAATAATATTAACAAAAATGTGGATATTGTAAATAATTCTTACGGAAGTAATATCAATAAAGATATACGGGAGATTATTACTGAAATCAATGATTTACAAAGCACTATTGCAACTGAAGTTCAGATAGAAGGAGCAAAGTTGGAAGAAGCGGATTTGTATAGTAGCACACCTTCACCATCATATAATGATGATGATGGAATATTCACAGCTGATGATGCATTTGAGTACATCTCTAATTACTTTAATGTGTCGCCAACCAGTGCTATGAGAGTGAGACGTTCTGCAGAACTCCAAGAAAATTTCAATGAAGTTTTAGCGAAGAACGTTTCAATTGAAATTTCTGGTGATAATAGTACTGGCAACGTTGTGAAAAGGGAAGTCTACCCTGGAGAAGAACAGCCTTCTGTGGAGGTGTTTCTTTACAATGTTACAAGGGTGAGCCGCCATTGTTTTACTTTTTGTATAAAATTACTAACAAATTTAATGATTGATTTTACAATATCTCCACTTATCAATTCCTAACTCAAAAGAATGGTAATTTGTACATTTTCTTTTTATGGGGTAGATCTCGATGATCAATCAAATTAGAAAATTATTATCGTTGATTTCTATTCTAGATGTGGTGTTGAAGAAATATTCTCTGCAATTCCTGGTCAGACATTAGTTAGATTGATAACCATCCACATTCATAAATTTCACTGAATGAACACGCACACAGCATTATGATAAAATAATATTTTGTTCTATTCAGGATGGTGACAGCGAGAGTGATCTACGCGTTGTTTACTGGGTGTCTGTCGGTGGTCGTCCTGTTCCAGCGAGGACTGCAACCCGCGACATGCGACTCTTGGCTGATGCAGAAGTTGTGGCTGAACTTGGATACCCTTTCACAACCAAAGCGGAACGTGAGTATATTTGTGCATGCATGTGCATATAAGCATGTATTATAATATCACATAATTGTAAAGTTACATTATTAAGTAATGGAGTAGAGATAATCGAAAAGGTAACATAATATATTTTAAGCTTGTGAGTGAGACGCAAAAAACTTCTGTAAAATATTCTCAAAAAAAAGATCAATGTGCTAGCATCGAAACAATACATTGATGGGACACTAACATGTTATATTCAACATTCAATGTTTCTAGTCTAGGATATAACAGTTTTTTTTATATGTTGGTGGAATAAGGATAATATTATATATTTGTTTATATAATATAAACTTTTACTTGCAATCTAAATGCCATTTCAAAACAAGTGTTGCCCACTTATTCATTTTCTATTTTTGATGATTTTACGATGTAAGTAATACATGAAACGATGTAGAATGGTATATACTCTCTTCTACAATAAAAAAACTTATTTGTATAGTATATAGCAGAGGTGGCCAAGACGTCGACCTGGCAGGCATTCCAAGTTGTCTGCCTGACACATCGAAACAAGAATTGAGTGTGTCTTTTACTATCATTCATTTTGTTTTCCCTTCTTACACATTGTATTTTGCTTTGAATTACTTCACTTTTTATGATAACTTAGCACATACGGTGTAAGTAGACCCCTACGACTGATTTCAGTGTGAAGTTGCCCGCAGGCGTCAAATGTTTGGCCACCCATGGTGTGCACAATTCAATAAAAGGATATTGATTTTATAAATTGTACATTCTTAATGAATTATCTAATTATACCCTAGTTAGTAATTATATTATACATAAATGCACAATATTTTAAGAGTTTAGTATGTGCGTCATAAAAGAAGGTAATAAATGTAGCCACATGATTTACTTTAAAGTTAAGATGACAATAAACCGAACCATTTTTGATTAGAAATGACACTAAACCTAGTTTAAGTCTTTTTTATAAGTGAATTATAGTAAAATCCCAAAATTATATTTTATCTTCCCCAATTTTCATCAAAAATATTATATAATTTAGAATTTCGACTGAAGGTGCTTGATGGAAATTCAACGTTAATTTAGAATTTTTTTCATTATGTACTCTTCAACAAAAATCTTGGCCTAACACGGCTCGGGTTTCGCCTCTCGGCATCTTCCGGTACTACTCAGTGCGCGAATGCACTCAAACTGACTCGACTCAGATTGAGTGCATTCGCGCACTGAGTAGTACCGAAAGATGCCGAGAGGCGAAACCTGGGTCGTGTTCGACCAAGATTTTTGTTGAAGTGTACATAATGAAAATAATTCTTAATTAAAAATATTATAAATTTGAATGTGTTTATTTCATTGTCAACCATTTTCCAGTGCTGAAATTAAATCTACATTTTTTCATACTTGCTAACATTTTAAGTATCATTTTTTTTTCAGTCTATTGTTACATGTTGTCCTGGGTTATTTATTACTCTTAAGTGTTAATGCACTTCAAAATATACTTTTAAGTTGGTATTTTCATTGAAAAAGGCTTATATTTCAATAGATATAAGAATATAAGGCAAACAGCATCATTTTAAAAATGTAATATCTGAGTTTCACTGCGCGGTATTTTGTTTAAAACTGTTTTGCATTCTGACTCATAAAATTTTTAGCCTTAATCAATAAAAAAACCAATGTTTTATAAAGAATTTCACTGTGATTAATATAGCATAGAAAAGTTTAAAATAAATCGAAAACCTCTCATATGACAAACATCCCTATTACTGAATGCCGAATATTAATAAACATTAGCAGAGAAAATTAAAGAAATGGAAAATAATAAGCTCTAGATTAGATTAATTTATTAATTAATTATTTCTAACTTACATTTCTATATCCAAAGCATACCTAAAGAGTCCAGAACCATTAAACGGAGTGAGCAAAGCTACTAACATGCGTGACACATGGGTGATAGTCTTCGGAGCTATCCTTGCTGCTCTTCTTCTTCTCATTCTGGTGGCATTCCTCGCCTGCAGGCTGGTTGCAAGAAGAAAATCTACAGGCACAAACCGTGATGTTGTAAGAGGAGACTCTTTGGCACAGGGAGTTTTGTATCCTGGATCCGAAGTAGGAGGGAAAGACAACAAGGGATATTCCAAGGAAGAAGGAGATGGGAGGGTAATTTACCATCTATCATATTTTGTCAAATAAGGTTTTACTGTGTTGTGAAACCTGTTTCTCCCTTATTTTCGTCTGCTTACAGAAGTGGTTGAAAGATTTATTTGATTAAATGTTTCTATTACACACTGATCCATCGGTTGCTTTACAGATTTGATATTTGTTTTTTACAATTCAGACATACAAGGTTCTAGGTTCTAGTATGTTTTTCAAACATTGAAACTTGTGCTTTTCCATGCAGTGTTGATTTTTCATTTCAGTTGATAAGTGTAGTCTCTCCGAGTAAGAAGCGCGGTCTACCGAATTTCGACGAGAGATTTATCAGTCCTGGCGCTGGATATGGAAGAGGAGGCCGGAGAACTGGCAATAGAGTCAGCTCAGCTGACAGTTCAGGAAGGTAAATTATCAACATGTATATCATTTGAGAGAAGAGTTGAATAATACACAATATCTTTTATTATATATCGACTGTGGAAAGGAAAAAGGATTTAACCCACAGTTTTTTCAAAACCGGTCTTTTTCGATAATCACAATGTATCAAACTTGATACACATTCTATCAAAAGGATGCAAGCTGGAAATGCCAAATAAGTATCTAAATTTAGCTTTTAAGTTCGAAAAAGATAACCTTGTAAAAAATTAAAACCAATAAAAAAGACTGAAATAAAGGTTTTTACTAGACAACTTCTTTAATTAATATTAGATTATGTCAATTAAACACCAGCTTAGAAGTCTCCGTGCACTTCAAGGTTGTGTGTAATTCATAATTTGCATATGTCACAAAATCATCAAAACATGTTTTTAGCGCCTCCTGTAAAATTTGATATGTGTGGGTTACATCCTTTTTCCTTTCCACAGTCGATATGATTAATTAATTCACTGTTTTTTTTAAATTGTATCATGATCTTACAGTTCCAGCGGTTCGGATCTTTCCCAGATGAATGCAATGCTGAGGCAGCGTCAGAGATTATTTGATCAGCAAATGCAGAGTGAATACGCTACAGTTAACAAAAAAGTCAAATCCAAGCATCGAAGAATGAGATCAAAAAAAGGTAACTTAGGTACTAATCTTTTCATTAATATTGGAATATTTACACTTCAAATCATACAATGCAATAAAAAGATATGACTTTTTTACAAAATTTCAAAATGGAAGCTAACTATAATTTACGTGATAGTGTAGAGTTCTGATTATTTACATTTACAAGCTGCCATTTATTAATGTCAGCAAAGAGAAGATAACTTCCTAAATAATTATTAAAAAAGAAATGTGAATGTTACTATGAGCAATCAGAAAACCAAAACCTTGCTGTTTACAAGTAAAAGACTTTTATAAAGAGAATATTAATCTAAAAAAATAAATGTCATAGGTGCATACTGTGAATCTATCTCTTTAATTGCATGTTAAATGAAAGGAATGAGCGTTTGCTCGTTTATCCTACATGCTCATAAGTAAATGAAACCTTATTGTGAATAAAGATTCATCGCACACCAATGATGTGTAACTGATATTCATCTTTCTTATTTTTATCGAAGATGTTTTAATTGGTTTATTCCTGCATATTGTAATTACACTCACTTAAGTCTTTTTGTTTTGTTTTTTTTATAACTATTATTGTCTTTATAAAAATTAACTTCAAACAGTGTTTTTATTTAGATTCCACATCAGTCAATAATATTTAATATTAACACCCTAGTTTGAATTGATTTTGTATCAACTGAAAACACTTATTAATTTACCAAGACCTGTTATTGAAATGAGGAATATGTGGAATGTAATTTTATTATACCTTACTTATACATTGATTGAATTTTAGTGGGAATCGCTGAACATCCTGTGTCACACGGTGATGTTGAAATATCCGGTGATGGAACCCTTCAGAGATTTCTTGTTTCCGGTCCTTCTTCGCCGTCTCCGTCTGACTCCAGCTGTGACAGTGTGGTTGTGAGATGTCCGCGGGGTGTTATCAGTCCTACTTCATATCTGTCCATGCCATCTGTGAAATCATTTCCCAGGTAAATTCTTGCACTGTTTTTATCAACTGTTGACAGTTTAAGAATCAATAGAAACATTTTGCTTAAAACTTAAGATTTTTTCTGAAGGAACCTTTTCATTTTCACCCACTTTATTTCTATTCTATGACATCAATTCATTTTGAATAGGTACTGAAATTTTTGAGACATAATGAATATAACAGTTTCACAATCTTCTAAATTAGCATTACTAATATGAAATATTAATTAGTGAAACTTTTTCATAATGCAGTTTTGAATTCTCCTCAGCATGAAAAAATCAGTTTTTTTACACATATATTATTGCACACCATTTACAAAATTCATTTTGTCAGTCTAAAACATCAGAAATTATAAAAATGAATTGTTTCGATTTTAGGGGAAATGCTGTGGAGCCTTTATCCAGAGTACTGGAACCTCTCAGTGTGAGACATTTCGATATGGACTCGCCTGTTCATATAAATCAAACAAAGTCTTCGATTGATCGGAAAGGGTCAAGGGATGATATGAGGTCTAAAGACAATACCACCAACCCTGAATCGCATGCTAAAGCCTCACCACAGCTCTTGAGGCTGGGAAGCCTCGATAAAGATCCAGGCGTCATCGGTCCTATGGTATGGGATATGCACAAGCAGAGAATGCAAGCCAAAGGTGATTACTGATCGAAGCTAAAGATCTTTTTTTTAATGCAATTTTGATATCAGATCTACTTGTGAATCTCATAGTGAAAATGTGTCTTATGCTTTCCTGTTTATTTCAGACATGAAAGAAGATCCTTTAGAAGGTTCGGCAGCAAATATGTCAAAAATGAGACAACGATTCAACGAATTGGTCGAAGACGCCTTCAGTTTATTTGGAAGTGGATCTACAAGCCCTAAATCTGGCCCTCCTGATCCACCAGTGAGACAAGTCGATTCGTGTAAAGACTCGGAAGATATAAGAAAACTGCCGGCACCTGCTAATGTCTTCGGAAATAGAAGGCATTCAGCAAAAGAAGGGTTAAGAAACCAAAATTTTTATTTACATTTAAATTAAGAAACCATAAAAATTTTAAATATTTTTATGGCATTATTCTATATTTTATTGCGAACATTGATTGCAGGGACCAATATGAGCAAGATATGGAAAGACCAGCATGTCCAGGAAGACCGCACACAGCGCTTCCTCCTAGACCTCCCCTGCCAAGACAAATTATCAATCCAACGTCTGCCTGGGGGTCCACCACATTTGTGCCAATGGTAAAATATGGTTTTTTTGTGCATCCATCAGTACACCAAATTAATTATATTTTAATTAATTGTTCATTAAAATTACAATCATTTTAGGGGAGGGCTACAAGCGCTGGTAGCAGTAATCGTCCAATTGTTGATGTCAAAATGGTAAAGTCCGATGCTGTTCTCTCGCCATCTGATCCAGCAGTACCACTTCTTAGAGCGATCAGAAAAGAATTAGATAAGCTTCCAGGCACCAGCGATGCGTAGATTTAATAAAAAGCAGTCATCCATTACCAATCTTAATTAGATGTGTCTTTCAAGAATTGATTATAACATTAGGATACTATATAAAGTTCTACTAACGTGTGAGTGTGTTGGAATTGAACTATGATGTTAGATAATAAATGTTTCATGTATAATATATCCATGTTTTACAAAATAACCAGATACAGTGGTTAGATATTTTGTGAGTGAAATTAAAAAAAAAGTAAGTTTTTAAATTGTTAATCTAAGCAAACTTATGATTAGATGTTATTTTATTCCTTTTAAACCCCCGGGGGTTGATCTATCAGTGCATTTTTTACCTATTGTATAAAATTGAACTAGATATTTGACATCACAAATCTGTGCTTCTTTTTTATATAAGATAATAAAATATGTGTTGATAAATTGATGCTCAGAAACTAAAAAGGCTCTTTACTGTCTGGTCCGATAAATATCCATATCTTATAATGATTCATTGCTTAGTTTATGTATTTAGGGTTTTTTTAGTCTTAGACTATTAAAAGTCAATAAATTGTAATTTTAGTTAATAATGCAAAAAGGAAAAATCATCATCCATTTATTTATTCTGTCATTTACTTTCATGAGTCTAAAACTGACTGCGACATGAGGTTCTAATGAAACTAGCAATTTTTTGTACCATAACTTCAAAAAGGAATGTCATAATAAAAATGTGCACTTTTTGTCAGATAACTGTACTGGGCAAAACAAGAATACATATTTAGCTATACCGAAAGTACTAAGATAATGTGGCAAGCAATTAAAATCATCTACAGTCAATGTTCCCTCTAAGGCAAGAGATTAGCTGCGCGGAAATTTCAAAGGCTGCGTGGAGGATGCGCGGACCGATCAAATATTAATTGACCAACTGTCTTGTAGTGCGCGCCAACCCAGAATGAGTACGCGGGGGCTTCCCAACTGCTGCGCGGCCGCGCACGCGCGCAACTTAGAGGGAACGTTGTCTACAGTAGAACCTCGATCTACCTACTACCTTCAGCCCCAATTAGTCCGGATAAGGAAAATTTTAATTATGTTATACAACATGAAGTTATTTGGCAGGAAATATGTGTATTCAAATTAAATTTTTCATTCAACTGTCAGTCTTCCTTCTTTATGAAATCATAAGCTCACCATATTTTTATAAGCTTTTTTAACCTATGCTTGCTATATTTTGAAGACTTGCCTTCATTTGATCATTTCCTGCCAAAATTTTGCAATTATTAAACAGGACATTAAACCTTAGAATATAATACTGTTCTGGATACAACAGAACACACTTTGTGTGAATAAAATATTGAAAAATGTGGTAATGCATTCACATTTCTGAACAGTGTCATATCTCCCATTTGATATCTCATTAAATTATAATATGATGCTTGATGATTTTTAACAATTAATTTTATGAAAATATTGTTTCTTTTTTAAATACCTTTCCACCTAGTATTGACACCTTAAAAGTGATTTATCAACTAATGTTAAACTATGTCTCTGCATGGAGGATTAAAAAAATATCAATCAGTGATTTACATATAGGTATTATATGAAATGAGTTTTTATTAGATGTGTATGACAATGTTGAGTTTTTTTTAAAATTTTGTAAATAACACCGTGTGATTCATAGTATTTGTGGTATTTTAGTCATATAAGCTTAATTTATTATAATGGTAGGAGAAAAGTACAACATAGATCTTTTTAATGTAGAGGTGATAGTTTTTGTAAAAGATATTGAATAATTCGCTTAATTTAATGCAGAGGGCGTTAGTCCAGTCCAATACTTTCATAGTATATAATATATATTATTGCAACAGCTGAAATATATACGTCATTAAGTATTACATTACAATGTAAAAATAATTTATGAAAATGAACTTTAAATAAATATCGATGGGTTTTTTTTATTATTCAAGTTAGACATGGGAAAAGAGTGACTAGGAGCAAATTGGACACTTCATTATCACTAAATCATATTTTATTCAAGCTGTATGTTTGTAAAATATAAGTTTCGGAAGCTTATATCTCCATTATAAAATATGTATTTAATTTTTTTCCAAATAATTATGTATTAAAATACTTTGAGTTGGTTAAAACCAAATTGTTTTTTGATAAATGGTTCAGGGTTGTATCGAATAAACCCTGTATACCGAGAAAAGAGTTCACTACACCGCTATATCTGATTACATAATATATATACTGCTACTTGTAGTACTCTCAAATATTATACAACACCCAACATAATATTGAATCAAAGTATCCCTGTGCTAGCGCTGGTGGTAACTGTCAATTTGATAAATCTTTTATTAACAATTTTGTAGATACAAAATGATTTGAATGAAAAAAAAAATGATATTGTAATGTTAACAAAGATTAAGGTATGTGTATCAAATTATATAAACCACTCCTGTCCCGTTTAGACACAATACATGAACATGAAGTCATTACAAGCTAAACATTAGGGCGCAGTAATGCTCGATTAGGTTATATGTGTTCCTTAGCGCATAAGGAACATGCCATTTTATCGCACATAACTGCGCCCCCAGTGTAAAACTTGCTGATACGAGATCTTTTTACCAAACCTTCTGTTAAGGGATAGTATGAGATATCTCCAATCTAAGACAGCAATTGTTTAATTCGTTTCATTGTTCTTTCCATTTATATCATTTACAGTCAATACATGTAACTTTGGCCATAGGTCTAATATTGACCGACTACTGAAAAAGAGTTTCAAATTATGCCGTTATAATGTTATGGTCATACCATTGCCATCTGTATATTTCTTAGCTAAGTAATGATATTGTGTAGCCTTTTGGAGGTCTATTAAAAATGCATTATATGTTTTTTAGCATAAGATTATGTACAAAATACACAAAATCGTGGAGAAAAGTTGCAAAGAAATTCTTAAGATTTATAGTAATTATTGCGAATATTTACATGGCCAAAACTTATCTGGTATGGGGTGGAAACTTCAACCCACACTGTTTTATCTGTATTTATATATCAAACATAGAAATATTTCCAAAAATGTTTTGTGAACTGAATCTTAAAACACTGAAACTAATCTTTTTCAAATAATACCACACATCGCCATTATCTTCATAACCTTCAGAGCTGGGTTGACAGTACTTTAAATGATTTACATTTATTTATGTCACAAATTGTGACACATATTCCGCCTCTTTAAAAAGCATCATCAGACATCGCAAGGTTTGCAATAAACTAAAAATTGATTGTAATTCTTAAGTTATAAATCACAAAATAAATATCAGGGTTTTTTCCTTTTCTACTGGATATAAGAGGTGTAAGATACAAACATTGATGGTACCTTTATACCAGTGATGCGCACAGTGTACTTTTATAAAGCACTTTTCGGTTTTAATTTTTTTACTGAATTTGATTAGTATCATAAACAGAAAACAAAAATAATTCATTTTGCCGCAAAGGTAAATGTACCATTTACATTGTCATTTTTATGTAGTGAGCCACTTTAAATTTATTATGTAACTGTTCAAAAATATTTTTATTATTTGTAAGTAATTGAGTATATTTTAATTATGCTCAACTACATACTTAACACATGTTATGATTTAATTTTACTAATGCTGCTGAAATTGTTTATCAATATGCCAAGCAAATAAGTGAGAAGTTCTTGGAAAATTTAAATTTCTATTGAGTGGCAGTTTACAAAATTTAAAATTGGAAAAGTGGGACTTATGTAGCTTAAAAATGATGCACACCACTGATATATACTATGTAATAACAAATTAAGTACTTGTATAAGGTGAGGCAAATCCGAAAGGAAATAATCTCAACAATGGTGAACCACCTATCTTATTTAAAATGTTATTTACCAATATTTCATTTCTATTAAAGACTTCATTCATAATCTAAGCTGTTAAATATTAAAAATGAACTTCCGCAATGTTACCGACGTATCTATCGAAAATATATATTTATTTAGTATGAAATAATCATATTACTATGGCATAATAAAAATATTAATTTAGCCATATTCTAAAATAAGTCTTTTCTGTATTATTGTAATTATGGATGAACAAAATTCCTTGATCTACCGATTCCGTCCATTTCGTGATCATAACTTGTTTAAGATAATTTTTAAGGTTGTATTAATTATTAACATGTGCCTTTTTATAATTTAGACATTTTCTACACATTTTGGAAAATGTTAAAGGTATTTGAACACTCTTAACCTAAAAATCAATAAAATTGTTATACCTAGTTGAAAAGTGTTTTTATTTAGTTAATTTTTTAAAGTAACTAAAACAATATTTAAATTTTGCCTGTTTTCATTTTCACTGTCTTTTGTGATCACACACAAATTAGTGTGTAAGTGATCAAATCTTCCGAGAAAATTCATCATACAAAACATTGGTCATTTTACCATATCCTTTTGGTTATTTTCCACTAATAAATGTGTCACTTATTATTGTTAAGACTTAGACACATTTAAAATATATCAATGTATAAGTGTTATATTGGTTCATTCCATAAACATAATTTGTGTTTGAATACCATTCCATACTTACTTGCTCTCTTCCACCTACAACTGCTTTCCCATCCGATAATTCTATATGGCAGTAACCAATGGCGTGACAAATGTTAAGCATACCTACAGTTTTTTTTTCATTGACTGGTAGTGTCTAAGGAGCAACTGCCCAAGACTTGGTAAAGCTTCTATGAGTTGAGGCCTTCTCGCTTTCCGTGTGATGTCGCAAAAATTTTAAAGGCCTGATAATTCCCCTTATTAGCCAAGTCGACGTTGCCGATCGGTTCAATGAAAGGTTCGATCAACTTGCATTCATCGTGTATTAAACGGCACATCCGTAGGATGTGTCCAGCATCCTGTTATAGTTTGCAAAGTTATTTGCAAATTTTAGGGTGTTCTGATATTACATTATTTCTGATATTTTTGGTTGTTTTTATCAGTTTAGCATTGTATGTATTTTGTATGTCTGCTGTTCTATGAGAAGTGATAACATGATTTCTCGGGCAGGTGATAAACTGTATCACATAATTTGCAAATGTTATTTGAGAAAGGGACGGTTTGAAAGGAAACAACAAGTTATTAACAATTCATGATTTTTATTCTATCATGTGTAGTGATCTATCATTTAACTCCGTTCTGTGTCACGCGGCTCACGGCCGACACAATACAAATAAAATTAAGAAACTGTCATATATACAATATATTACAAAATAACTAATATGTATACTAATCGTAAACTGAATCTATTAAGGTAGACAACTCAGGTTTTATAAAAATACAAATAATAAACAAAAGAAAAAACCAAAATCATACATGAACCTCTTTAAACATTTGAGACTTCGCACTTCATAATACAATATTACGTATTTTAAACTGAAGAATTCCAATTTTGAAAACATTTTTTTCCCAAAATTTTGAAACTAATTACTGTTAAAAAGAAAATAAAAACATTCAATAAATATAACTAAAAATAAATTTTACTATCAGCTGTGGCAATTTCAAAATATTGTTCGATATTTCGACAAATTTTAGAAAGGCTAATTATTAATTTCAAAAAATAATTTCTTTCTTAGCCAACTGGTAAATCTGAAATTGCATTGGCACAGTTTCCGTATTAAATTAAAGAATTCACAAAATTTTATTTTGAAAAGCGACCATTGAGCGGTGAGAATTGTTTTAAGACTTAAAATTTAATGTGGCAAATTAAGGCACAATAACGATACATCTAAAACTCAGATCTGTAAATTGAAATTCATTATTTTGTAAATCTATAATGAAAAATAAGGCCACATTCGTGTCGATAAAAAAAATGATCAGCTTTTGAATTCGAATACCAAAAATATAATATCACAGTCACTGATAAAAGCGCACTGTTCATTCACACATTCATAAGGGAACAGTAAGTCGAGGACACCAACACGATGCCTGCAATTTTTAACACTATTTTAAACAGTCATCGCCAGCTCATCGACATTGAATGATTCAACGTAAGATCACTTATTTACAACTCAAAAAGATTTACAATAATAAGAGATGTATTTTTAATTATTGAGAGATTATAAATGTGTAAACGTCATAGTGCCAGCGATAACTGTACAACAATATAAACGGGATTTTTAAAAAGATAGAAACCACAATAATTCAATTACAACTGGTTTTTAATATTTTTTGATTAAGAATGCTATTTATTTATCAATATTGAAATTCATCCTTCAGACTGCCATAAGACCATATTTTTTTACACTCGCTTTAATGGTACGAAAATTACTTAGCAATGGTAGCAATATTGCAACAGTGAAATCTGATATCGGCAGTCGCAAAGTCTGTGATGTAAAACGTAATTTATTGAATCAAATTATCAACCCTCTAAAAATCGTCATTATAAATAAATAGATAATCATTTTTTTTTCAATAAACTGTATCAATTTAACAATAATATATTGATTTGTAGAGGACAATAAATATATAATATCCAATATAATTTAATTAAGGCTTCGATTCATTTTAAAATTTCACTCGCCAACAATTGTGTACTTTATTTAGAGCACAGAAGGCACATTATCACTAAGTGGAAGAGACAGCATCACAGTCGCCTTGTTAAAATCATATTCATAATTCAGTGTGTTGAATTTCGTCACTGCGGCATCAGAGACAGTCGAGTATTCCACATACGACCAATATGATCAATGGCAAAGGATTTTAAGAAATGAAAATTATTATAACTATGCCCGTGGAATATTCATAATAAAATGTCTTCAATACAATTACAAGAAGAATGCTTGAAAATTGATTGTAAATCAATGCTTTATAACAGTGAATTATCAATATCTACAATACACGAGAATTATTCACAATTTATCAACAGTATTGATGATTTTTTTGGTTGATATGTTTTGATTTTTAAATAAATAAAAAAAAACAGACACGAGGCATCAATATCAGTCCATCGATGTATTGATATAACAGATAGATTTTGCTGTAAAATCCTTCTGGAGACACGTAGAAGCAGAAAATCAATCGTCAATTAATAATTCCCAATGTATTAATTTTCAATATATTTTTAACCTTTTGGCTGCTGTAGAAAAAAGTACATTTGCACGCCGTCTATAATTTGCAATTCTTAATTTAATTAGTTATTGACGAGGTAAGTCGTCTCTGGCGTGTCGAGCACGAAAAATTTGACATCTGTGGCAGCCATCCAGTTAAAGGCAACTTTCACACTGTTTTAAAGCATTCAATTTTTAATAAGACACGATAATAAAATACACAATGCACAGACTCTTTTTTTGTAATATAAGACATTTCAAGGCATTCATTACTCTCTCGTTTTCACATAGAAATGCTGTCAGTTATACTTTATTTAAAATCGTTTCCTCACAATGTTATCAACAAAAAATTAAAATAGCCAAAATATATATTTTCAATTTTAAGTCATGACATTTTTTTAATTTTGAAAATTTGGACATTTACTTACTTTTCCTTTTAAAATGTTTTATATTACCAATATTAAATTTTTTCTGTCATTTCTGAACATTATTTCATTTTTAAAAGCTTCACCTCCATCTTCGATCGTATAAACTTGAGAATTGCACTGATAACGTGATGTTAACATATCTTACTTGAAAGTCTCACATAGAGTTCAAACACCCGAACAGCTATTTATATTATCATTTAGTTCATAAACACAACAATTATTATAAATTATTTAACGATAAGATACTAATTGAATTCGGTGGGTTTTTTTGAATAGAAAATGGATATTTCCAGATTCAAAAAAAAAAAAAGAATTAGAAGATATTTAAAAAAAACTAATCACCACTTTCGGCCCTGTAAAAGATTCCCTTCAATCACCCGAACTAAAAAATCCTCATTATTTTACATTCGCTATTATTTATTATACTGAACACATCGACATTTTGTATGAAAACTATCCTCTATCAATATTACACAATGAAATTGACACTAATAAAATAGAATAACTTAAAGATACATGTTTGTTACAAATTGCAAACGTCCCCATATATGATAAACTATAGCATTTTTTCTTCCTCTTCGAACAGTATAATATATATTTAATTATTTACAATATAAAATCTTTTTCACCGTAATAAAATAAAAACTAGCAGACCTCAGCGCGCCGATTATTCAATCCTCGTTAACCGTTTCGCGCAAACATACCATATCGCTTATGGCACAAAAATATCTTTCCTATTTCGTATTAGTTGATCTATAAAAATAGAATATAATTTATTCGCCCTCTTCCAAATCTGAGTCCTCGGCGACAATATCATAGATATCAGTATTTTTTAATTTCTTGCAAACGCAAAATGAATTTAACACACCATTTCAAATGCCATTCGACAATGACTCGTGCTTGTGTGAAAATAAAAAAAAACAACCCAGATACGAGTATTATCTGAATTACAATCGAAAGCAGATCAACGGAGGTTAAGGATAGCAGTGGAATTGTTCAAAAACCATTAGTGCTAATGTCGATCAAACTTGAACACCGAGCACTCTGTCGACGACATACTGAAACCTGCCGTTCTCAATAGTCAGATCGCCATTTTTGTCCGTTGAAACTACATCGTTCGTCACCAATTCATTTTTAACACCTGCGGGAAGGACGGCGATGCTCTCTGTTTGAATCCCGTCAATACTGTCGTCTCCGATGAACCTCGGGCAGTCGTCGGTGGACGATGTTAAAAGGGAAGCGGCATCCGAGAGCCGTATGGAGGATTTCTCATCGAAAGGGGCGGATATAGCGTTTTGAGAATGTTTATGCGACTTTTCCATCACATTGTTGCATCGGCCGCTCCTTCTGACTTGGTAGCCGATCTGGAAACCTTGACAGCTGTCAGGGGTCTCTCTGCCGTCGTCGGCTTCATCGAGTTCTTCTCCGTTTCCTAACATTTCATCTAATCTCTCGATCGCTTTGAAGTTTCTCTCACTTCCAGAAACGGATCCGCAATCGGATGAATTTCGACGGTCATCACCGGAGTCCAGCCTTTCGAGAGTTCCGTCTTCAGACAGTCTGCCGTCGGGATGACACCCGTCGTGGAAGTGTTCCTCACCTCGCGGAGCGCGTTCCCACTCGGTCAGATTCTCCAGGAGATGTGACAGAGAATGCGCGTCTTCTCGCTTGAGGGTGTCGTCTCGCGAAGAGCTTAACGCGAGAACGTCTTCGTCGCCAGGTGGGATGGGAACGCTCGAGTGGTGCCTTGTGAAGAATGCCATTTTTTCTCTGCAAAAAATAAAAGATTTATACACATCAGAAAAAAGAAATTAAATAGAATATATATTCATAATTCACTAAAAGTGTACAATGAAAACGAGACCTCGTTGACACGCAAATCTATTGATTAAATACGACTTGTCAAATAATTCATTCATTCATTGAATTGTAATTAATTATTTGTAATATAAAATGCACTCACTTGAATGTAATAAGGTCAGGTTTTCCTTTGGGTGCCCTCGTTCTCCGTAGTCGATAGATATCTCTGAAAGCTCTCTGCAGAGCCCTTTGCAGAGCCCTCGTCGCCCTCCTGCCGGTTCCCGATTGCTGATTAGCTGCAGCGTTCGATCCGCAACTGCTACCGGTTCCCCCAGAGGCACTATTGCCGCCAACTTCTGCACTTTGCGAGCACAGAAGAGTGAAAGCGTCATCTTCTACCACCCAATTTGCTACCGTGGTATCTCCTTCCTCTTTAGCTACTTCCAATCTGCAATGAGAAAAAAATATATGATTATTGTAAATGAACTTTGTAAACAAACTTTCGTCTTTAAAGTGTAATATTTTAACAATTAGTATTATGTTCAATTTTAAAACAACAGAACAGATTCAAAGATAAAATTGCAGATGTTTATATTTTATTAGGAAATTCATTATAATAGGCAATCATATATTATTATAAAATAAACTAATGAATAACTAACTACATTAAACAAACTGAGCAGTATTTATTCAAATGAGTCTCACCTCTGCTTGAGATCTCTCAAGCCGGCGATTTCTTGCTTAAGAGTATCGAGGCGATGATGCTGCGCCCTCAGATCCAATTCTAAATCGAGACTAGTCCTGGGAGCGTGGGCCCTGGGACCGCGAGTGACAGGTACCACTCCCGGAAGAGGTGTTCTGCCTAACCGTAGGGATCTACGGGCGGCAGCGTGGCGATCGAAAGGAGCTCCCGGCGATTGAAGATGGGAAGTGCCTCCTCGTCGGTATAGCGGCATCGATGAGTCAGACTCTGATCGATTTAACCTGTAAGAAATTAATATTATTTATTTGTTTCAGATCAAATTAAAAGAAGAATTGTAATAAAGAATTTAAATATTATCTTATTTTAAAACTGCAATGCCACAGATTGATAAAACAATCCGTGACAGGTATAAATTTACTAAGCAGGATTTCAGTGAGGCTTTTCAAGTTCTTGCATACCTGCAGATGTATTGGTTCTTCCCGAGCTGAGGAGTGGGAGAAAAGGTTTGCGATCTCTTAATGACCAGCCGATCATCGTTGGCCACTTGCGCTGCACTGGCACCGTTGATTCGTCTCCTCGCACCGCCCTCCGGACAGAAATTGCATTCGGTGTTAGTTTCCTTCTCTTCGGTTGCGGTTGCTACCTCCACTAACACTGGAGACGGTTGAATATTCTGAGGGTATTCTTCTCCAACCAGCTGATGATCCAGTTCCGGATCTAAATAAGGCTCCTCTTCCATTATCTGAAAATTTCAAATGAGCGTGTTCTTGAAATTCATTGCGTGGATAATGTGAAATTTAATCACTTTTCCTTGTAATAAAATGAGGTAAATGAATCACGTTTAAACTAACCTGGTGTATAGAAGAGGAATAATGAGATCCAGGTGCGAAAACTAACAAGGCTTCTTCGTCATCTTCTCCGTCGTCTCCTTCGACTTGTTCATCATCGGAAGATGGAGGACTATCCACAGGACCAGCTAACATACCTTCATCACCACCTTAATGAAAAAAAAACACATTATTTCAACATTTATTTTATGTACATATTTATTGTAGTGCCAACACTTTTAGACTACTACTGGCCAAAAAAAATATCAGAAGCGATCGACTATTGCTTGTAATTAATTATATCGTGAGAGAACAATAAAAATCTATAGGTCCGCGATCAACCAAAAATACCTTTTGCGATCAATACACTGGCAATGCATAGCAACACAGTAGTGTAACAATAATTGGAGATTTTCAGGTGATCACATTTTTATGAAATCAAAATTTCATACTAAACTGTAAAATTCTAGATTGTAACAAACTATATTAGATTGCACTTATACGTTCATATTTGTCATTTTATTTGTATGCGAATACTGACCTCCTTGATTCCTAGTAAGGGTGGAAGTCTGCGATGGAATAAGGGTACTTTCATCTGAACTTTCTTCTCTGCAAGGGATTCCCTCTACGACTGCTAGTATGTTATACCACCGAACAACATTGACATCGTTGCTGAAGTCAGCGAGACTCACTTGGGCGAAACCCTAAATAACAAGTAGAGAACAATATGTCAATACATTGAAAGTGAAACTAAAGTAATCTAATACAAAAAAGATTGGAGATTTGATTTAAAAATTGAGATATGAGATTTATAGCTTAGTTATAGTACTAACCAAGCAGCGTTGTCTGCGGCAAGCTTGCAATCGCAAAGTTTGACTTTTGAGAAGAGAGTGAGGAAGCGGCAGGGGAAGACGCAGAGGGGCGGGAAGGGGTGCCCCAGCTTCGCGGCACGCCGGAAGGATCATCGCTCGCATGTAACTGTAAAAAAACATTTCATTTTAGTAATCAATATAGCACAGTGGTCAATAAATAAATATAAGTATCAAAAAGAATTCTTAAAATTATCAGTAACAGAGAGTTATTGTTAATTTTAATGAAGAGTGAATACTTACACAGTATCCTCCGGTTTGACGGCCAGCGCGTGAAGGTTTCTGATTTTTTGCACACCAACATACAGAGTTTGTTCCTCTTGTGAATAATGTAGCTTTATTTGCACTTGAGCTGTTGAATCTGAAACAAAATCACTGGTTAGATATAGCCACGTAATCCGACATTACTATTACAGCATCACCTACTGATCGAAGTAATCACAACATGTGTCTGCAATAGAAAATTATAAGACAATGCTAACAAATTGTATTTGTATCGATCAGGAATAAATTGATAGTTGAAGCCGCATTTAAAAATAATTTCAAATGTACTATCTATCAGATAACAAAGTTCCGTTGGACAGTACTTAGCTTTTTTAAATGTGGTATTGAGATATAAAGACGTAATCTGTATTCATCTATCTATCTAGTTCATATCTAGGATAAAAAAGAGGTGTGAAAAAAAGATCATTTTTGAGATTGAGGGTTTAATGACATTGTTCATTATAATTCAGGTTTACAGTAAATTTTAAATCACTATCAGTTGTTGAATAAATTTTGACAATCTATGTTTGAAGAAAAATCATCAATGATTGCATTAGAACGTAAAACAAAGTAGAATATTCGATTTAAAAGAATCATAATAAAACAAAGGTGACTCTGCTAAGAAGATTTTTAAAGATTTAATGGAATGATAGTTCTGACGATGGCGAAAGCCAAAATCAACGCATAAAATATAAAAAAACTGTAGAACTGAAATACGTTGATATTTTTACCCTATTATTAATGGAATGAAACCAAAGTATTAAATTAATTACCTGCAGGTATGGACGGTTGAATATCTCTTGATCTACAAGAAGCTTCGAATACTCCGGAATCTCCAGCCACCGATTCATCGCTGACAGCAGCCGAAACAGATCTACTATTAGTACCTGAAAAGATTTATAAGTGCATTAGATTTCTGCAGAATGATTATAAAGAAAAACAAGCATATTGAATCACATCAAACCAATATCAATAATAAAATTTGTCGTTAAAAATGTAGTTTTGTGACTGCATTCGAGAGTTCATACAATTGAATAAAACTGACCACTAGAACTAGGGGTGGCGGACATAATTAACACAGCCTGCTGCATCACATCCTCCATCGTGCTTCCTATAGCGACAGTAACGGCGGGTGTCTCTTCGATGGGAGAGAGAGGGGGTTCTTGACCTCGAGCCATCATAGCAGCTTGGGAATCGCAGGAAGCGTCTTGCTGCATGAGCCGTAACTCGGCGAGTCGATCTTCCAACTGCCTATCCGGAGGGCGGTGTGGGCGCGAGGCCAACAAGTCATATGCAGGTGGGGGAGCGGCAGGCGGGGAAATTGGCGGTGATACAGAACTGAGGCTGCTTCTTGGACTCAAGCTTGGTTGCGAACCGGAACTTAAGCCTGTCGCCAGACCTGAATTTGATGGGGAGCCGCGGAGCAGTCTGCAATGCAAAATATTAAAGTAAAATTTATGCATTTAACGATAGGTGTTATAAAAAAAGCTTAGATAATATTATATGAAAAATTCAGGTGCATTTATAATTCATAAATCTATATACTCATAAGATACTCACTTTTCAACTCTTAGGTGTAAATCTACCATATCGATAGGTTTATCAGGCGGCATGGAAGCGTTGACACCTTGAGGTCCGCCGTATATGTCCGTGAAACTGAGTCCTGAACTGAGGGATCCTTTACTACTCGTGGTAGATAAGGATCCTAGACTAGAACTGCTGGATACGGAAAGCGTACTCGCGGATAAGCTCTTCAGTTGGGATTCGAGAGTTGTCATTGAGCGTAAGGCATCTCTCAACTGTTGCAGAAGAAGCTGTTTTTCTTCGTGCAGTTTTAATCGATCCGCTATACATCTATTTGACATCTCGAGCGCATTGTTCAAATCGCGCTCTAATCTTTTGCATTTCAATTTGATGTCTGTCATCTGCTGTTGCGATTTCATCCGGGGGGTGATGCTTCTCAGTTCTCTGAGCAGCTGCTCTTTCTCTTGGAACAGAAGAAGCCGGTCCTGATCGGACTCCGCCTGCCCCGGTTGCACTTTGTCTTCAAGGTCGGCGAGCTGCTGTTGAATGGACTGAATCCTTTTCCGGCACTCGTCGTACTGCAATCGTTTCTGGGCCATTTCAGCCAGTCGCGTTCCAATAGGGACGAGGTCTGCACACAGATCGGTCTGAGAAGCTGTGCTCAGTTTCTCTTGCGGCAGACTGAGGGTGGATGTATCGGGAGACACTTCTCCCAGCTGCAATCGGGTAAGGTCATCCTTTAATTTAGCCAAGGACTGCATGAGCTCAGCTTTTTCTTTTTCACCGGAAGTTAGCGACTTTTGAATGTTTCTAAGCTCTGTCATTATAGCCTGGGCTTCTGTAATGTTGTAGCATCCCTGCTGCGTACTAATTTTTTGTTCCACACTGTTGAAAAAGAGGAAATTTCACATTACATTCTTGAAAAGTTTCTTTTTAATACTGAAATATTTGCTTGCATCCCTGATTTACAATACACTTAATAACAAATAAAAATCATTAAAAAAGATACTTACGAATGAAGAGTATTGACACCTTGCTGCGTGCAAGAGAGTTCAGCGTTAACCTGCCGCAGCTCTCTCCGCAACCTGGTGACTCGCCCTCGAGCTAATGCAACATCTGACCGGAGAAGCTCAGGGTCATACCTTGAACTTCCACCGCTGCCTGATGAGCACACTGGAAAAAAATGTGCAATATGGAATAAGATAATTATAATTGACAATTATGACATCACGCATTAGTACTATTATATACCTTTCTATTTGATTTGATTATACACCTAATCCTCTTTTTGTATGGTTTCGAAATTGTAGATTTCTCTATATATATTTTTTAGCACGGCTTTTTTCATGGAACATTCACCTGTGCAAAAAGAGAATTGAGTGCATATGACTTTTTCGGTTGTCATTCATTGTCACCAAGTTGGCTGTCATTTTTTTTTAGATCAATCTAATTTTTACTTTCGGGAAGTTTTTGTATTATGAACAATCTAGTATGCAACCGCCAGAGATTGAGGACAACTGGAAACTGGCAAATATAAAAACTGATTTTAAACAATGGACAGTGAAGGATCGTGATGACTGTGTCGGAAAAAATCCAATTTAAAGATACTTACAGCTGGTTCTGGAGGTGGCCAATGCTGTCAAAGCACTGCTGAGGTGTTTATATTCATTCTGCGCTATCAGAAGCCTTTGCTGCTTCACCTCACACATCTCCATCTTAGCCTGGGGACAAAGCAGAAAAATAAAATTAGCATACTGTGCCAAGTTGAGTGATAATAGTCTCTTTTGACTATACAGTGAAGATAGGGCCAAACAGACACAAGAGTAATATCATATTTTCTGAATGATTTCACAACATATAGAATTGCAGATATCAGACTTCCATTCAATGTTTCAGACATCAGTTTTTTCATGTTACTTGTTCGAAAAAAAAATAGAAATGTTATAAACAATAAAATTGTATAGAATCAGTTCAAAATAATAGTAATTTATTTTCTCAAAAATATATCAGTGACTTGATCATTTTAAAAGTAACATTAATTACTTGTACATTTTACAGGGATGTAAAATACTCTAGCTTTTAGAGCACGCTTGATAGTGTATACATATGTATGTATCAGAGAAAATATTACATCAATCAACAGTTCGATTTTACAAAATATATTTTATTATAAAGTAGTGTAGTTTATTTTTTACCACATCGACTCACATCATAGACGGACACCTAATGAAGTTTTATCCCAACAGAAGCGTTTATACTAGAACTCTTTTATAGGAGAGTAGGAATACAAGGCTAGTACTGGACCAGTGGTTGGCTAATCGCTATTGCTACGCCGTTTTTAATTCATCGCAGACAGCCATGTCTTCGAAGAGAAATCGATTAAAAAATCAATTTATAATACTGCCATACTGGCATTCAAGCCCGTGATCTCCGTAAGAGAAGACATGGACGTCCACTATTCGACCACGGACGCAGATAGTTAATTAACAATTAAGCAATAATAATGTAAGAATAAGTTATTTAAGAAAATTTCATTCACAATCAGTAGCGGCCGGTCAATGTGGTATTTGATCAATGCACCCCTTATATATGCAGGGGCGGCTACATTTCATGAAATAATCAAAAATAAAATTTATACCATTCCCTCATTTTAAATTCAATAAAATAAAAATTTTAATTAAATAAAATATATTTTTTTTAAATATTTATTATAGACAATAATACATAAAGAATTGAAAATGAGTGAATGGTATAATTATTGTTTGAATTTTCACGGCCAGTCAAATCAATGGTGATTTAATGTTTTTATTTATGTAATTCAAGATAAGATTAAGAATAAAAATTCTAATAAGCTTGGCCAAAATGATTTAAGGACCAAAAGGTATACATATTAATGTTAGTGTATGAATTCACATACCACTCGAGATTGAATTTTACGACAGATCGTAAACAACCATATCGAACCTGGAATCTTTATATCCATAAACAAGACGAAAAAAACACAATAGCCCAGAATTTCACTATGCATTTTTTTGCGAAAGGTTTTTACGACATCGTAAAGAAAAAATGGAATACGAAAAATAAATCAAAGGAACGAAAAAAGGAGCATTTTTCTCAACAAGGTCGCTTCGGAATGCAACCAAACACACAGCCTCCAAAACTGTACGAACATTATACCACTAAAGCGATTCAATGCGATGCTCTGAAAGTGACAACAGCTTATTTGATATTTTTTGACAAATGAAATCAATCACTGAAGCATTAAAATACATGCATTTTATCAAAATAACCAAAAAAATGTGGCCCGGTTTTGATATGCA
>CM062829.1:10395177-10419938 GCA_031772345.1 Himalopsyche anomala
TATGCAGACATATTTGATGTTAACACATTTTTTTAAATTTACCGACAAAATATCTTCATAGGACAACATTCATCGACCAGTATGAGAGGTGATTTGATTATTTTGACGTTTTTTTAGAAACAATTGACAGTATTGACTGAGATGTGCAAAAAATTCAATCATCCATATACAGGGCGATGGATAGAATGTAGTGTTGTAATGTTTCAAAATTCAACGAATACTGGTCACGGGAAAATTTTATTAATTCTTCATTTTTAAAAAAGGTGTGACAAACGTGGTTACGGTTGACGGAAAAAGTTGTACGCTTCATTATTCCTGTAACATTATCTAGGATAAATGTTTGGATGTAAATTGTAAGATAACATAGAAAGATAATAATATACAAAGTATGTCATAATACAAAAATCGATTGCGGAAAAAAAATAATAGTTGAGAGCCAGTGGTAACAACATTAAAGGAAATACATATAGGTAACTCCCTCGCACATATTATTACAGCACTCAGGTAGATGGAAGTATTTTTTTGTGCGCATTCCACACAAATACAAAAGCGCTCGAGAACAAAAGAGTGAACTGTGAAAATCTACTAAAACTCTTGCACAAAGGCCTCAACGACACCTGCCGGTGGTGTAAAGATAATATATTTTTTTTACTGCTTTTGATAAAATAACAATAACAATAATAATGCGTATTACAGATGCCAGCCTGGAATTCCTTACAAATATTTTTTTATGCCGCATATTTCGCAACGCGTGAGAATAAATTGGAACGAATCTAATTTGGATAATTCAATCGACAAAATAATTCGATCACAGTACGGAATCAAATCAAATTGAAGGCTTCGCAAATCGGAGTTTCGGTGTTGTAAAAGATTGTACTTATATCTAAAACACAATCACGAGATAACCAAAAATAGTTATGTATTCATTTCAGTATTTATTATGACAAGTACCTACAACTACACAATTATTCATAGGACATATTTGAATTGGATTTGCCAGCAGTAAATTCGATTCGATTAACAGACCAAACTGCTACATTTTTTCACTTTATTTGGATCAATATTATATTGGGATTTGAATGATAGGTACTTTCGATGGATTCGGCGAAGTACGAATTCGTACTTAAGCAAACATTTGCGAAAGTAGTTGTCTGAGGATGCCTCTGAAAGAGGCGAAACACGTGTCACATTTTGATACACAATACGTGGAATAATCAAAGTTATTTTTATTTTATATTGAATGATAGGTGTTTAGATAATACCTATATATAGACGCGATTTTCACAAAATATTTAATCATTTTATTATTTTAAACGATATCTTTTCTGATCTACCGTAAGTAGATTACATCATAACCCACGTGTTTTTCATTGGTATTTTTTTAATTCGCGCAAAACGGACATTGGAATAACGCACATTACTTCGTAGTATCGTTTTCCGAAAGAAATAATATTTATATTTGCCAAATAAATATCCTAAGATACTACGAAAGTTTGTGACAAGATTGTTTATCTTGATAAAATTCCTCTGAATGTACGTATTTATCTAATGTTAATGATCGGTTAACGAATGCGGAAAAGCGTCATACGGAATCCGCTACATAATAATTGTAAGATTACCAAATTTATAATTCCTGGAGCCAATATTTTATAAGAAAGTAATCAATAATTAATACATTTGGCGACAAAGGCAACGCCGAAGGGGAAAATTAATTAAACGAACCTTATTTTGGAATTTTAGAATCTAAATTAAAATGAACTCTCTGAAAACGTTCAAAAGAATAGTAAAATAGGGTATGTAATATCTTACAACTTCTACAAATGTGTCCCCGTTCTGGTTGTCTGTGTACACGACGCCCCTGTCCGATTGACTCCGCGGCAAGATCGTCGATTCCTGTCCTCTGCCAACCCCTGCCTTCATTTCCTTCTGAACATACTGGGGGAAAGTTCCACTGTAAAAGTCACCGGGAGGCACATTCAAGAGATTATTAGCAGAAGCGGAGAGAATTCTCGACGATGCCGCCTGTTGATCTCTGAATCCGCGGATGGAATGCCTGACAGACGTAAGGTTTTCATAGTACACTTCGTCTTCAAGGTTCTGGCCTTCAGGCCCTAGTCTGTTGCCATATTTTCTAGTAATCTCTTCTAAATTTTTATAGTGAGGTTTTTCCTCGACGGCAAAATGCCTGACATTTTGGTACTTTGGCTCCGCCTCTTTCACGTACAGTCCTCTCCCGTATTCAAAAAGCTCCGCAGATCCTTCTACTACGGATATTCCATATTCTAATGCTGAAATCTCATATTCCAGTATGTTTTCAGCTATCGCCGCACTCCTCAGTGCCGAGCTCGGGCCGTCGCATTCGTCGACATCATCGTCGACGTGATTGAATTTATTCTTACTTTGCCTTTGAAACGGTTTGCAGGCGACGCAGTCGACATTGCTGCAAAGATTTCCATACACCGTAGACGCTTTGCTAGATTGACTCTCCGACCTTTTGATAGTTTTCAGAGTCCCGTCCGAGCATCGACATCGCCTTCCTCTCCCGTCCAAGCACACCTTTCTATTAGATGGCTCTTTAAAATCTTCGATTCTTATTCCTCCTGCGACCTTTGCTTTGCAACAGGTAGCACATCGGCAATCACTTCTACCAGGGTTCGATATTTGCGCGTACGTGAGCTCTTTTACGTTAGAATATAGGGGACGGTTACTCCTGCAATTGCACGATTTTCCTTTCTGGACATAGCCCCTATTTTGTTGATACATTTTGCTGAAATCGTCAATTCGACTGGTCGAATTGGACACAGCAGTATTGAGGCTCCTGTAAGAATTTCCGTACGAAACGTTATTTGATCCTGATATCGTCGAGCTTCTCGGCCTGACATCGCAGCACCGGCATTTCGTTTCGCACGTGTTCGCCGGCAGTTTGTACCCTCGTATACTTCCAGGCCTTCTATCGTCGGAGTAATCGACTCTGGCGAGGGAAGGATTGTTGAACAAGCACCCGCACGGTGCTCGGTTTTGGTCCGATTTCCTCAGAGAAAGATCGTTCACGTTGCAAGCACCGGACAAGTTCGAAGCACACCCTGTCATGTCGTAATATCTCGACTCTTGGCAAATCATTTTTTTATTATTTCTATCATTAGCACCAAAGACGACCACCTCACTATTTTTCAAACACTGACAGTTTTCCAGGCACCTTTTGGGAGCGATCTTACTTTCAGATTCGGTATCCATTGCTTCAAAATAACAATTTGAAGTAGTTCAGCAAAAAATTAACTCACTTTGTATCGGATTCCAAAGATTAATTATGTTTTTCTGCAAAGACCGTAAAATATTCACAACCCGACTTACTTTTCAAGTCCACCAAACTAACAATAAAAAATAAATTATTTTTTACACTGACAATCCCACAATGTGTTCATATCGACTGAGAAATCGAACCGGACATTCCACACGAAACATAAAAAAAACTACAAGGTAGACGGACAGCCGTTGAAATTCCTAAGCGAAGTGTTAAAAACTAATCAATCAGAAATGATTGCATCACCGAGGCAATATTAAATATAGATATACAATAAACCATCGATTTTATTCACCGTAAATTTCATTTTATATTTCAATAGACACCGTAACTAGTTCACTTGAAAGGATAGGGAGGGCGGCGGTGATATGTTAAGTCCCGGGGGTGACTGTAATCGCGAAAGGTGGCTGACGGTGGATGATGACCGGCAGGGAGCGACCGCAGGCTCCGACTGGCGATGGCGGGCAGGTCGAGGAATGCGCCGCAGCGGCAGCGGCCCCCGAAAGAATGCAATCTCGGACCGGAGAGAGCCTTTGGGCAAGTGGCGGAGCCTGTGACGACGCGGATTTTCCTCATTGTTTGGCCCGAATTCGATTTTTTTAAATGTTAGATTGAAGCTATGGATTCAAAAACTAACGGTAGTAAATCAATTTATATGTCTTCGCTGTGTCTATCAGACGTTCACAGTGAATACTGGCGTTGTATATCAATTATAATAAAATTATCATATGTATTATTTCGCACATGTTATTTCGAAAATTCCAACGGAAAATAGAATACAAATGAATACTTAAGTACAGCAATTCTATTATAATTGTTAGATCACATAAAAAATTGTTGCGTGTGCGTAAATCTTTTAATCAAAACACTTGTTTAACTATTTAATTAATCACTTATAAAATAAAGTGGTTTTTACTGATGACTAACTCTAGTTTGACCTTAGTTGATATTGATTGGATTGAATTTAACTCACATTTTTTGCTAATGAAAAAAATATAACATACCAAAATATAATTCGAGTACAGCCAACAATAAATAAAATAATTTACCACTGATTTTTTTTATTTAAAAAAGGAGCAATACATTGCTATTCAAAATATCATTCTTAAGACTTTGACAAGGGCACAGCACGAGGAAAGATTTATATATATTAGGGCTGGGGTTAAACTATGGCAGTCCGACTGCACCCCTGTTCGCGTTGGATGTCGGACGCGGCAGGGTCGCATCTCCTCGCGGGACATGGCCCCTCATCCGATCGTCGAGACGAAGGGAAAATATCGTTTATTGTAAACCTTTTCGGCATTTTTAAAAATTATATGTATCTAAAATTACATAGCTGGTTATCTACGGGAAAGCGTTCTCGTTTATAACCCTTAAACAAGGTTTTTTTCCGATTTACCCTAGTTTATCACGCATTACAGCTAATGTCAATGCGCCAAATATTTTAAACATAAAAGATAATACGAGAAAAAATCGATGAAAAATTTTTGTTAGGTCACTCGAGATAAACTCGATGAGAATTGACATCACATTCGCCAATGCCGTTCTGAAATTTAAATTGAAAAAAATCTAAATTTGACCTCTCCGGGAATCGATCCCATACCCGCCTGATCTTTAGAGCAAGCTCTAACCAAATAGACCACAGCGGACGATATCTCAAGCGACTACTTATCAGGCTCAATCAATTTGATTTACGTCGAAGGTGAATTGTTAGATTCAACACACATACTATACAATACATTAGAATAGTTCAAAATTTAACTATTAACTGTTTAAAATAATTATAACACCGCACTGTTCACAAAAGAGTGCGTATGATCTACTAATAAATTTATTCGAATGTAAACATAAAAATCATTTTGTAAATATTATATTACAGTAACTTTCTTCCCTGTAATCATTATAGTGTAATGCATGATTTGTGTGAATTATCTTTGTCAAAAAGAGTAAAGGACGCTTGGCGTCAAGACATTCGGTAACGATGTGGTGGTTGGGTACAGCATAACCGAGGGACTGTAATACTGATTGATAAAGTACTGCAATTGTATAAGAAGTTTTCGTTTTAATGCTGCTGCCTCGGACAATTTCCAGGGGCGAGTTCATAAGGAATAAATTGAACGTGCCACGTGTGGAAAGGTTTGCCGCCGGTGGATTAGGTTACGACGGAGGTACTACACAGGTGTGCTGAAGGTTATGGGGGAGGGGGGATGAAGGGCACAGCTATCGCAGGTACCGCCGATCATCGCGCATGCGCCGCCATATTATACCTATACCGAGAACGTGTGAGCACGAAACTCCGGAGGAAACTATATTCGGATACCGAATAAGATTAGGGGGGAGTTTTTATTCGGTGTCTGCTTCTCCAGCGCGGCCAGGACTCCCCTGCCAAACTCCCGGCGAGGTGAAATTACGAATCGATCGTATGGCGGATAATGTATTAGAACGAACAATATGGAGTTTTTAAAAAACGCACGTTCGAGAGAATCGAGATTACAAGTGGCATTAGTTATTATCAAAGGGAACGATTTAAGAATAGAACACGTTAATAAATCTACTTTATTTTAGGTTTGCAGCATATGGTTGGCGAGGATAACATAAGAAACACACACCCATGAAATGTGGAGAAAAAAAATTAAAGGTCATAATTAAACGTTTCCTTGAGATCATTGAGAGGGTGGCAAGTTGAGAATTGGAAAAAATCCATACATTGTCAATTTAATTATTTATTTTGACAATTTAAAAAAAAAAATACTGACACGATTATATTCATTTGTGACATACTAACGATACGAAAATTAATAAAGCACCAGAGTTCGATCAATTGTGTTAAAAATAATTCCGCTAAATGAAATTGGTTGAATAAAAAAGTTTGAAGCAATATAATAATTTAAAATGCACGCCTGTTGCTTTTGAATTAAAGCCAAAAATATTTATCACTTGAAGAATTAACAGTGAACAATATTTGATTCATTGTCGATTGTTTCATTTCAAACATGAACCATAAACAAAATCATGTATTTATTTGACACTAAAACATGTACACATACAGTAATAATCAAACATGTATACTTACACTGTATATGACTAGCATTGATATGGTATTTGATTTTTTATTTAATATTTTGATAAAAAAAAATGTCATTCCCATAGATACGGGCAAGGGTTTATTCAATCTTATTTGTGAAATGGTAACAGTCGGAATTCAACATGACATTTATTGAAAATATTAAAACCGTAAACGCCGATAATTAATTAATGTAGTTTTATTAAACGATCCATTTCGATCATTCAAATATCGGTATCAGAAAGCACAATTTAGATTTAAAAAAAAAGGAAAGAAATATGATTTTGAAATACATACACAAGTATGCCAATCGGTTGTTGAAAGCTAAACGTGCATAATAAAACATTGAGAAAATGGCAAATAAAAATCCTACTGTCAATTCGCCCTGCAACTTAAAAAAACATTGGTAATATAAGTGGGATAGCTACATGCAAATATAAGCCTGTATAAAAAAATCGCAAAAGAAATTAATTAATCAACTATTTTAAAAGTATTAAAAAAAATCTTAAAAGGCAATTATAGATCGATTTGTTACACTGTTGTTTTCTTGTAGCGATATATATTTCGGTACACTTCCCAACAACTGTTTAAAACTGGGCAACATAGGAAAAGTAATGCAAGTGAAAAGTAAGGCTAGTCTTGTCAGTTCAAGCCAGTACGAAAACAATATTAAAACATTGTCACAATTGTGCTATGTTACCGATTCCAAGCAATTAATTGTTTCTAGTAACGACTAAATGATAACAAAATAGTTCATATGTTAACGTAAAACATTTTCTCGTATTTGAAGCAATGGTGGTGTGAAGTCATAGGTATGAAGATGGATTCCTACATAGCTGACTTCAATGTCACGTCAAAAGAGAAGAGTTTCACAAAACCTCAGATAATCACTATGACCAGCGATTGGCAACATTTGACGTCGGCATTATCAAACAGAAAAAATCGATTAAAATTGTCACCGCAATATGTTCATATTAACAAAAACAACTCGAGGCGTTTAAAATGAGAAAAAATATTTACAAATGCAGCTTGCACGAAAGGATTAAAAATTCTCAATATAAATATCTCCCATATAAGAAATACTGCTATCAATTTCACAGAAATAAAACACAGGTAAAAAATCTTAGAAAACTTAATTTTATAAAAGTTTATGCTACAGTGACATCGTTATAATTAAAGTATAACTAAAGATACGTCATAGTATAAAAAAATGACAATTTAAAATGGCAAAAAAGGGGACAGGAATAATAATTTGTAACCAAATATAACTCAAAATTAAAAGTAAATATTAATAAAGATAAGTTCTTACATCCGACATAACCTTGTGGCAAGTTATTGCCACATTAATTATTTTCACGTAACCGTCATTGAAATACTTCAATAAAAAGGTTTACAGCAGCTGCCGGCGTGTAATAGAAAAATATTTCCAGTGCATGCCATACGAGCAACAAGTTAACGTCTATAAGGAAACTAGTGCGACGAAACAACGCCTGTTTCACTCGCTCGCATTGATAGTGCGCCCGAAGAATGGAAAAAAGAACGAGACGACCGTACATCGCACGTGGTCGCGTCCAATCAAATTCCTTCGTTTCTCATAAATGCACTGCCTGTCAAAGTATTCATCACATTTCATGTTGGAAAGATCCAAACTATAAAAAAAGTAACAGTTTCCAGTAGATAACATTAAATCGACTTGTATAAATATTTCCACCAGGATCAAAAACATGCGAGTTGATAGCTGACTTCTAGTGTTAGATATTACGTCCGTACCTTTTTCTATGTATTATACATATATATTCAAGTTTGATCGGTTATGTATACCTATATACAAGGGTTGTTTAACCATGCCACCTTTGAAGGCCGTAATGAAGTATTTTCTTAGAATAACGTGTAATTTATTCAATTTTAAAAATTTGTGATTTAAAGAATATGTGCAGTGTTCATTTGATGATTTGAACATTTGATTGCAGAACGAAATTAAGAGAAAAGATTCAGAGCATTACTACTTGACCACAGCGGCAGAATTAAAAATAATGTGAATAATATAACAAGTTAACCAATTGAAAAAGAAATTGAAAAGCACAATGGTGACGAAGTGCATGAAGGAATTATTTTTACGAAATCTCACGTGTACTAGAACTAAGTCACATCTTGAGCGATCACCACGATAAATAAGTATTACAAACATCAGAGAACATTTAACATATTAAAGAGAAAATATAGTTTTAAATTAAAAATAATTGTTAATATATATATCAGATACATCATATAAAAGATTCTTTCTGATATCCAAACATAGTAATTTCAACGAATTCATAATTTATGTCCGATGCTTTCCGCGCGTGAATTCATGAATTGACATAAAAAAAAAACCTAGCCAATATACACGTAAGCGTAAAACACGTTTTTCGACTAAAAATATGGCGACGATAACTTAAATAATAAAATTAAAGCAGTGGATGTTTTTAGAAGCAGCGGGATATTCGTGCGCACGTGATTTTAAATTTGGAATGCCAGCAGAGTGAGACGGTAGGTACGCCAGTAACGAGAGCATATTCTTTCTCGTTCCAGCGCATACTGTTTCACATTCGTGATTGCGAGCGAGAAAGTTACATGGCTGAGGTGCGGGGGAAAAGCGTCATTACGCCAATGCACGACTTCTCAATTGTTTATATCACCTGACAATAGGACACACATAATTCACATCATGTGAACACTACCAGCACCAGTTTTGAAGTAACACTTTAAAAAAAAATTGAAAAAACTGGTTAACAAAAATTATAAGGTTGGCATTAAAATTTGTTTCACAAATGTTGAAAAATCACATTTATTGTTTAATAAATATGATTATAGGAAAGAAAACCTAATATGAAATAATAATAAGTATAAAGCGCCTTGTTATACACACATTTTATTAAAGAAAAAAAAATGCCACTGTAAAGGATAAATAATTATTAAGTTTGAGAGCCACAAATGGAATGTTGTGAGTGGAGCGCATTCTTTCGGCGCGCGCGTGTGCGTGAGAATAAAAGTGGTGTGTGTATTTGTATCGGTGTGACCACAAACAAACTAGCTCAGATACAAAAGAACTCAACAACCGATCTAAACATACAATAAAAATAATTTAGTCATTGAAATCATTTTTTAAATATAGGCCGTATGTAATATAAAGGGAAAAAAACGAGGAAAATTGATAAAACATGCATTATCCGTACCATAATTTGAAAACTTATGTTTGAATAACCATAATAAGACGGTTAACCTATGTTGTTTTTCAAAATTGGAACATTTTATTTTGGTGAAATGAGGCTGCCATATCGAAAATAATTTCATCATTAACCAATGCAATTTAACGTAGATAATGTGGTAAGTTTTCGACATTGTAAAATTTGTGCGTAAAATTTCATCGGTAGGTACATATTATATGTACATCAAATAAATACCGTGGTCGTAAATGACAAAGCGCTTGGTACGTTTCGTTTCTAAGGTGTTTTTTTTTCGTTCGAGTTATGCAAGGTAAAAATTACACATCGTATTGAAAAATTCAAGAAAAAAATACAGCACATATCAGGTTATATCGATGGCATGAAAACCGGTGCTCAAATTACTTGTTTTTAGAATTTCGGTCTTACGTTGGATTTTTTCAAAGATATTAACCCCCCCAGTGTGGTACGAGAAAAATGCGTGATGTCGAAGCACCGTGTTTCGAACTCAGGTCGTTTCGGCGGTTCAATAATAATACGTTTAGTAAGATCCGCGAATTTTTGACATGCCGAAACTATTGAATAATATATATGATGTTGTAAAGAAAAAAAAGCTCGGAAGGGGGCATATACTAAAAGAATTTAAGAAATTAAAATTCGTAAATAAATCGTATTATTTATAGGTAGAACAGATTTATTATTCTGTATAACATGACGATTGAAACAAAAATAAAAATTATATTGTCGAGGGGTCTACTATCAAACCCCGCCAAGTTATAATTTAGGCGGTGCTAGCGAATTCCCCTCGCTTTTTACAGTTTCTCTAGCACGTTTATTAAACTTTCAAGCAACATTCATGGAAATGAAAATTGCCACAGTTTTACGTGCGAAGACGAAAGAAAATTAATTAACCAAGGCGTTAACGCGGGGATCGAACCAGGGGCGCGAATAGTTCCAAGTGGCGGCGCAGTTTACGTTCTGAGCCACGTTACGAACAACCTCGGCGGGAAATTTTACCAACATAAGTAAGTTTGAAAGCGTTGGGTTTGCGTCTGAGATAAATCAATATATTTATTAATATTGTTTATAGTATTTTAAAATTCTTATTTTACCGATACTATTAAACTGTACCAAATTAATATTTTACCAATTAAAATACAACGATTTATAAAGAAACACAAATTTTGTAACGATATTCAATTAAATTCAATGTAATTAATTGAACGTTTATTCGACGTTACCATAAAACATTTTTTTTGTTGTTGTAATAATTGTGTAACACGATTGATTAGAATTGACAACAATGAACAAATTTACTAGTACATACATATTGTAAAAGTGTATTACTAAATGAAATGAACAGCGCCGGCAGTGTCTCGCGGAACGATTTGGAAGCTTACATACTACGGATTTAAAAAATTAAACGCATTCCATTCTTGCCAGCTGCGCCGGTCGCCTCGCGAACAACTAGTATTTTGTTTTCGATTCCTCGCCGCCATCACTCACGGAGCGGAACATTATTTAGAAAATATTACTTGCATTTTGCATCGTCATTAAAAAAATACATCGAGAATAATGTCCTCAAAGATCAACAACTTATAACTGTTTAGTAACAATGTACAATAGAACTATCAATGACTACCGACTCATTATTCTAACATTATATGATCTTGTACAATTTCAGTTGTTGTGGTGTCTTTAGTATAACAATAAAAAGCGTTTCGGTAAGGATAATTAGACAAAATTATCTGACTCGCTAGTAAATCTACAAAAACAAATAAATAAATTGATGCAAATTTTAAACAGATGGCATCGATTTTTCTGTCAGCTAAATCACTTGAAGAGTCTTTCAATTATGAATTAGAAAAAAAATGTGAAATAGGTATTAAAAAAAAGTTCAGACATCGAATTATAAAAATTGTCAGTTAACAATAATAATAAACGAAACGTAAACGTCGACATTTTATGAGGAAAATATGACACAGGTTGAGTAGGTAATGGAGCATTGTTGAAAGACAGCCTTTGTTTTATGGCTTTTCGTATGAGCGTTATATGTGATGAATTTTACATATTTTTATCCCCATATAAGAACGTTCGTCCTTCACCCATACGTCTGCATTCCATAATCATTCTTCTCACTCGACCATCCTCGTTCTCCTCCCCCTGACGCCCACAATCCTTGCCAGGCATCATGTACTGCATAATACCTATAGCATCACGCTGTGGTCGGGTTACGAAGGATGGAGTTACATTGCGATCAGAAAAATAAAAAAAAACATTAATATTACCGAAGAAATAAATATAGTTTACTCGTAATTCCTATTGTAAGAAACTGATAATATTAATATTAGGACGTTTTTTGGCATCGTTTAAAATAACAGAATAAGTGGACAAGACATTTTAGTAATAAGTCAGTTTATTTATGGTCATCTCCTTGGAGCCTAAGTTTTACCGATAGATAGTTCTACAAACATAAATAAAAACATACGCACTTATAAGAGTAGTGACTTTCCATCAAAAATTAACAGTAAACCATATACATCCAAATATCACGTTTAACCACAGAATTCATTTTTTATCACCGAATGTTTCATGACAGCAACAATTGACAAGAGTAAATAATATATTTACAACTTTTTATTTCAATATAATTATAAATTTACTGGTCGAGTTGCATCCGCCATGCAATATTAGACATCGTGCAATAATATTATTTACAAATAGGCATTTCATAATTTGAAATCATTCATTAACATTTTACAAGATAAGAACAGTTTTCTTTATTATTAAGATAAGATTAATAATATATACTAACAATCGTCCAAAATTCACTCATAAAAAAACATACGATGTTTTTGATATAATAATGAGAACCCATAAAAATTCCCAGAAGAAATTTTTGATCAAAACAAAATAACGAATTCAACGTCATTATGATGAAGGTCGACAGGCTACCTCGCAAATATGTGGCAGATATATATAATTTAAAGTTTTTTACGAGTGGTACAAGGAAAAACTTGCAACAAAAAACATTAACAAATTGATTCCTTAGGAACCACTCTACAGTAAAAAGAAAAAAGAAAAAAGTACACATAATCAATCCGAAAAAGATTATGAATGTAAATAAGAAAATATCTTTGTCGAGTTAAAAGTTCAAATGTATATATGGGGTAATGAAAAAAAACTATAAAAATAATATACTACTGTTCTACACCCTATAAATAAACCAAACCATATTGAAATCAATGATGCATGTAAAACCAGTTTCTAATATAAAACAATATTATCTCAATAATCAAAGCAATATTTTCCCTGTCTTTTGTATCACTCCATGTTTTTTTTTCTTCGAAATTGTTGATCTCGGTTGTGTTCGCTTTTCACTCGCGCCCTGATTGTAAAGGACAAATTCCAACACATAACTGCTAACCGTACAATGAAATCCCATCGATTCGTATGTTGCACCGTTCAATTAGTGTACAATAAACCTGAAAAATGGACCTACAATATTGATATTGCAATGCGATTCATAAATGTATTAGCGGGCGGATGTTAGTTGAATTTTTGACGCATCTCGCTGGCAGTCCTGCGGGCAGTTATTACAAGTTGTCCTATAAGGCCGGCAGCCACTGGTCTTACCCCATACTCTTTCTTGCCAACTCTTTTTCTTTATTTATTTCCCGTTCATTGTCCGACGCACACATACACATATACACGTATTTTACCCACACGTTATTTTGTGTTGAGCTTTTTCAGGTTCAACGCAACAAGGAAAAGCCCATATCTATTCAATGATATACAATGTTTTAAATTATTGTAGATATTCTTTGCAAAAAGAGATTACTGGTGTTTCAAGTATCTTCAAGCAAACCAAATCGCTCACATTCAATTCATATCTGTATTAATAATTCCCTTTGTGTGCAATTCAAAAATTCTTCATGAAAAATATCGTTAGATTCGTTGTATCTTAAAATGACTATTTCATTTAATAATTATTTAATTTCACGATATGCGATATGTTAGCTCACATGAAAAAGGGGTTAGTAAAGTCGCAGCAAGTGTATTTTAAGCATGGTCAATTTGGCCTTGGCGAATAATTTACAAGTTTCTGGTAAAATGATAAAAAGTACCAAGGAATCGGTTTTTAGATATTCAACAAATGGAATCCAACGGAGTAACCACTTCATAGTAGGGTAATGTGCAATGCATGGGTCCTCATCCCATCGAAAAAAGGTCCAAACTTCTACACACTCAATGCATATAGCATATAGCGTGGGAGGACCAGGCCTTGTGTGAAGTTTGCATGAGGGCCATGCATATTATATAAGCACAGTGCTGACGATTGCATTTACGTATACATACATAAAGTAAACGTGATAATTTACTATTAATTAATTTATAAGTCTGCAAACCTTTTTTCAGATTATGCAAACAACTAATTTAGAATAAAAGCTCAGAGCAGTGCCATTAATTTAAACGCAAAGTTCTTAAGAAATATCTTAAAAGATGATTAATAAATTAGGCACCGAAGTACAGAAACGGCGTCAGGCTCCACGAGGTAAGGGCACATCCTCAGCACGTCTGTGCATCCAAAACCAAAAACACGCAACGATGTAGTAAGAAGGTATGTGGTGCGGCGAGGGAGTGGATTTTTTAAAACTGATTGCTTTTATATTGCCGTTGAAATTTGAAGAAAAGAATTAAGCAGACATATTATGAAAATTGAGGTACGGCGAATTAAAATTATATTATCTACGAAAGGGAGGACCTTTGTGTTGATATTTAGAGTCAAAATAACAACGGAAAGGCTCCACGAAATTTTAGACGAACGTAGACTAGGCCACGAGAATTGATCTACGAAACAAATTCAACGCGTAAGCGTGAACAAACAGCAGAAACGATCCAAAATAAAAAGCTTGATATAGATAGTACATAGATAATAATAATAAAAAATAAAACACTTTTAGTACTCTTTTTGCATTATTTATTTGGATTTATGAATCAGTACCGGTTTTGTTATCTCAACAAACTAATGAGGATATAGAAATTATTTTAATTATTTGATAATGCTGGCGATGAGCAAAACCGGTTCTGATATTGATAGTGTGGAATTTCAAGTGTTTTTTTTTTAATAATGCCACCCCACTAAAAATGATAGTGAACGTCTTAAAAGTATAGAAATAATGAAATAATAATCAATAATTGATTGTATTACTTGAAAACTTATAGTTTAATTTTCTGTTTTATGCTACGATATTATTTAGGACAGATAATTATTAGGTGAACAAAATAATTCAAATCGAATATGTGTAGACCTACGATATCTTTTCACCATATTACAATGGAGTTATAAACTATTAGTAAACGCGTTAAATTAGTTAGTAAGCGCGAATTCAATCAACATATGATAGTGATGGATAATTTAAAACAAAAAAAAAACATAAAGTACGTTTTACTCAAATATTTTAAAAACAAAATATATCTTAAATGGAATGTAGCTAACTTGATTACTACAAGACTTACTCGCTCACCTGTAAAGCGTTGTTTTATACATTGATGTAATATGTATACACTTTGTCACAACAATGCATGGCATTGCATTGCTGTCAGACAACAGCCAGTAGAAAAATGAAATAACGAAGGTAACGTTTAAAATAAAGTATTTAATTATAGCCTGTGAGAGTCTGGAGCACAATCACTTTAAATCAAGGGTTTGATGTCTTGAATACACGTACAGGCAACCATCATACCTATGTTATACTAAATAGTTCACTCTAATACTTGGTTTGAATTTTATTTGTATTGTTTAGTGAAACACTGACAATAGATGAAATTCATGTATTTCGGATGTAAGACCAAAGTTATAACTGGAATTAGGTGAATTATTCTTTCAGAAATAGTAAGTAGTTTATTAGTTTTCTTTTAAACTTATTTAAATAATCACTTCATACAATTTAAAGTTTGTGTTTTCCAACATTTTCATTTAATTCACCATAACACTTTTTAATTGGTTAGTATTTAAATAATTTAATGATTAATATTTTATTGTGCGAATGGTCCTTGTAAATATTATGTTTGTTCAGTATTTTCTTTTAAATTTGATCAACGGCCGTAATTATTAAATTATAAACATGAGATATGGTTGGGTTAGATTTGATTTTCAACACCAACTTACCTTGGGATTAAAATACAGATCAATAATACATATTCTTAATAAATACTGAATGTTTATAATAAATACAGAATATCTCATTAAAACCAAGCCGATATTTGTTAGATGAAAGTAATTACCAATATGTCTATGCGGTAACCAAAGGACCTAATACTTATACATACCTCAATAAATAACCACAAATTAAAAGCTTAATGATGGCTAGATGGCCACTTTTAGGAAAATATATTGGTATGAGCTGCATGTTTTCACAAGATGACATTATTATTAAGAGTTTTATTCAAATGAGTCACGTGTACACTTTTCAACCACCAACAAGTTTAGTACGCGACGCTCAATAAAACGAGAAAACTTGCAATGAAAAAGGCGGCGCTATAATTTCCTCGACATCTTTTTTTGCTGCGAATCGTCAGGTCAGCGTTTCTGGGACATATGGGTGCCAATTTAAGTGATTAATAACAGACAACCAGGCCGAAGCGAACAGGTAGCCGTGGCAGACGACAGACAGCGAGAGATCAACATTGTGAATCACCGCAATGGTATGCAATGATAATATGCATGTCATCGATGGCGTCAGTCGAGAAGTGGACTAGAGAAGTGTGCTGGCGCCGCGCGGAGACACCTTCCGTCACCGCCGCGTCCTCGCCGATCGCCTGATTTCTGAGCATCATCATCACGGCTGCGGCTAGAAGGCAGATCGTTCGTTTCCTGAATCCCGGCGATGCGGCATTCCGATGCCAGTTACGATCATCGGAGGCGAACTATTGGTATTTGAAATATGAAAGACTGGTGTGAACCAGCTTTGAAGAAGAATATATAAAATCGTATAAAGTGCATTCATGTTGACAAAATAATTTAAAAAATCAATGAAGATTAGGAAAGCTTTAATAATATCATAATCAAAATCGTGTGAAACGCTGAGAGCAATGAATACCATTCTTTAATTTTCACATAAGATACGAATACGAGCAAACTAAACGAAGTTTTTTTTTATATATAATATGTAAATCATTTTGTTAGTCGATTGCAATATGATAACATTTCAACAAATTTCAAAACTCGCAGGCCCGCGTTGTGAATTGTGGGCTCGGTTGCGAATCTCTTCAGACTCCTGTCGAACCTTTTATGAATGGAAAATGGAAGGGGTTTTTGCGCGCGAGACGACAAAACCAGTTATTAGCTCCACCAGAACATCGCCGTTTCCTTTGGCAATATTTCTTCAATGCGATTGTGCACCATTTAACCGGCGTCGTGCGAATGCAAGTAATAATTACTGTATGCGGTACTAGAAAATTCTCAGACTTTTTACTATGTAGGATAATATGTATGTTATCAATTTAAAATCGCAACTAAAATCATACTCCCGTGGCAAAGTATCTTGTATCAACTCAACAAGAGGTTACGTTAACAAAGGTATCCTGAGACACAGCAATAACTATCAATTATTTAATAATCGATCATTGATCCATGGTTAGTGTCTACGGTGATAATTCTTTGAAGAAATACATGTTTATTCATATTAATAAAACTCAACGAATAGCAGATACAAATGACCAGAATCCGTCTTAAAAAGCGTGTGATCAAACACATTTTTTTTTTAAATATTTGGCATTACAACTAAAGCCAATGCGCGAAATATTTTAAAGTTGAAAGATCATTCATTTGAGATCAACTCGAAATAAATTGACATCACCCACGTCTTAGGTCTCAAATTTTAGTTTGATAATGACCTTACCGGGAATCGAGCCCAGACTCGCCTGATCGGTAGAGCAAGCTCTAACTAACTACTTATTCGGCTCAATCAATTGATAGTCATAAATGACATAATACACATAGATTTAGTCTTTAAACCAACGACAGTACGTACTCATCTTAAAATCTGCTTTTTTATATTTTATCTCACTGTTGCACATTCCGGTAGCGAAATGTCAATTTTCTATTAAAGTGGCTTCTTAAATATGTCATCATCGGAAACAACGTTGAATATATTTACATATTACGAGTGTATTTATTAGTTCAATGTTTGAGATAATTTAAGTATCAAGAAAACAGTGTTGATGTTCGATCAAGGATACTGAACATCGGAGTAACATTTTGGACACATAAATACCCAATCATTTATAATGTATTCAATAAGACGTTTTATTTAATTCAATTCCACCCTTTCGACTTGTGTTATTAGTTATTATTACGAGCGCTGCAAGTAATAAATCATCTGCGGCCTGCTACTGACTGCGCGGCTACCGTGGCCGCGATGCACTTTTCAAATGAAACAATATTTTCTTGGAAACGTTCAACGTTCGGGACGTCGCAGACTCTCGTGCCTCAACGTTATTTCCAGCAGACAGGAGAACTGGAAGAGCGATAAAAAAAAGCGAATTTGATTCGGGTAGCAAATCGCCCCAGGGGAATTCCTCTAAAATCTTCTACGACTATAATTTTAAATTCATAACAACAGCATGGACTCAAAAATTCTACACCACATACATCCTCAAGTTAATATCGTTATTTGTAAATCTCTAATAAGAAAATTAAAAATTTTAGTAAAATACCAGGAAAACAAAGCAGGAGTTCCTTCGGGAGATTTTTTTAAGGGTACGAAATATTGTTGAAAATGTAATTTTTACAAATTTGCCATCATGTTACTATGATCATACATTTATTTTAAAGTATATTTGTTTATAATTAACTATGAAATTGATACAAGGTTATGTTTACTGAACGAATTGACATAATGTTCGTAGTACCCCATTCATTATAATTGTCGCCCTCTGCGCTCTAGTTGGTAAGAGCTTTTACTAGATCAGGCGAGATTGGGTTTAAATCCCATTAAGGCCAATGTGAATTGCGATTTTTAAATTTAAATTTGAGACCATGATATGACATTATTGCGTGTGATGTTTCTTCCCCTCGCGTTTAAGGCGTATGATCTTTCAATTGAAAAAAATATTTGGCGCATTAGCATTAGCTGTAATAATAAATATTATTCTCACAAGTATTTCGAAAGAATTGTGTAATATAGTTGAAAGCTGAAAGTTATTACAGCATAGCTATATCTAAACTATATTCTTCGGTTTGTACTAGTTGAATTATTATTTTGAAAATCACACCGTGTTAATATATGACTTGATCACCGTTTAACTCAAAATATTCATCGCGAAGAACATTGCACATTTATTCAAAATTCAACGCGACTAGTTTGCCTGCAATCAATTATACCAATTCGTATTATATGGAAAATGTTAAAACTGTGTTTTCCGCTAATCTATAAAATATTCCAAGGAATCTCCAGCGGCTGTGGAGAAGAGCAGCTACCGCATTTTTGTTCATCCTGTAGTAAATCATAACTAATTCATTGGGCGATGTAGAAAAAAAAAGAAAAACTTAGCTAAACGTTATTTAATAGAGCGAAAAGGGCAAATTACGAGGAATGATGATCTCGAGTCGTATATAATTTTGTGCGATTATTTGCACTACGAAAATAAACACTAGTTGCAGCATAAAAACAATATAATGACCGGTTATTTGGGATTAGACTGCCAATTCAAGGATATTATTCATTCAGATGCAGTTTAGTGAATTAAGATACAAATAACATCGCAAATAAATAGCAATCATCTCTCGATAAGGCGGGCATTATAAAATACAGTAACAGTCTGCACCAGATATTGTAATAACTGACATTATACGATACTATGCAGCAGCTAAGAGGATGAATAAAATTAGCAAATGAACAAAAAAAAAACGGCTAATTTGTAAAAAAAAAAACAATGAAAGCATGACTTGCTACTGATGCAGCAAGAAGGTATTAAATATATCTATATTGCTGTAGTTAATAATTTATATTTTTTATCATAATAAAGCATTTTGATTATATTTCAATAGATGCGTTTAACGATAGGATAAAATGATGATAGTAGAAAAATACTAACGGTTAGTTAATCGCTTTATTTGATGTATTTTCAGGATTAAAGTGGCGTTTACAAATCTATAAAATATTGATTGAAATGAACCATTTAGTAAGTAATACAATAGAGAGCAAACCTAGCACTGTATTCAATAAACAGAATTCACAAGTTCATTGCGAGATGACGAATTTTATTCTCGAACAGAACATTACTTTACAGGTGGTATGATAAGATCTTAAATGTTGAGAATAATAAAATATCAGAGAAGGGCATTCACAAAAATCAAAACTTCAAGGGAGTGAGGCACGTTTTGCGATACAACAATATTGCGCAAATAAGCCGTGCAATTTAATATCGAAGTCTGCTTGATGTATTCGAGTCGCCCATGCCCCATTGAATAATTTCACCAACAGACGTGACATAATAATGCCGAAAAAATAAACGTTTAACCGTGCGGGCAACGAATGTCAAACAGCGTGACGCGAGCCGACGTATATTTTTGCCGTTGATTTCTATCATGAAACTGGAAAGTAAATCAATTTCGTTGAAAGTTATTTGTAGACAAGTAGGTATTTCAAAAAGGATATGGAAACACTTGAAGTCCCGACAACAAAGCGTCTTTTATTACGTTTGAATTGTTAAAATGTGTTACTTTTACATGCAATCAAGTGTGCGGATGAACTTGAGTTGGTGCTTGGTAAAATTGTTTTATCGAGTAAACATACAAATAAAATTTAGTATGACTACCTACTGGTGTTGAGCTGGATAACAATGTTACTAATGGTTTGATTTTAATGACGTTCAATCAATTGGGAAAGTAATCACGTAATAAATTAAAATATTTATGTCTTTAAAATTACATGTGATCATCATCAGCAGGAAATTCTTAATAATATCTACTAATTACTAATATTAATTACTAATTACTACTTATTACTAATACTACTTATTTTAAATGGGTAGGTTTCATAAAGGATATGACAAGAGTGGATTAGGAAGATTCACTTGTTCGTTCAATACATCTTATTTTCATATATGTGAATTCTTTTGATTTGTCCGAGTCGTAAAAAACCGCTGACTCCTTTTTCTTTTAAAAAAAAATAATTAGTATACAAAAATATACACATTTTAGTATGTAATAAATATTATTTTTGTGTAGTACATAATTGCAAAAGAACTGAAAAATTATCTAGAGTATAATTATCGCAAACATGCCATAAGCCTTGTTAAACTTAGACGTTTACATGTGTAAGTTGAAATGAAAAGATTTGCGTCAATAAATACAATTCAACGTATGTTACACTTATAATCTCGATAACAAAAAGGATGCGGCGAAAATATAGGGCAGACTAAAGATAATCCTTCTTAGTATCTGCTTACAGACATTCCACAGATAATGATATTTATCAACCATCAGTATTGTTTAACGTTATCAGCACAAACAATTGTTCACGAGATAAACATTACGTTCAGGTAAAAATATAATACATAATTATTCGAGAGATAAGAATTGTTGAGACAATACTTAATGACTAAGCGAATTTATTATAAATATTTGCGAGAAACTTTGATAATTAGTAAAATTCGATTTTCTTCGAAATAAAATTGTTATTTTAAAATATAAAAGATATCAATCAAAAGTGTATAAACAACACCAGCGGCAGAAAAATCGAAGCCGGGTGTCAACGCCAAATATATAGCTGTTTAAATAAGGTTTTTTTACGTATTATGTGGTAAACATACCAAATTTATTCGACACGTTTCCATTAATAATCATAAAAATCCAGGTCAAGTCCTAACGATTTAAAAATATGCAAAATTCTTAACTAAAGCTCTAATATTTAATGAATTTAATATAGAAAGAAATCCTGCGGGGTACACCTGCCGATAAACTTTTGAGGATCTTTAGCGAGTCACCTCGAGCGATGCGAGCAAGGGCACGGCGCAACCTTCCCTCCCGCATTCCATTGCGGCCGGCCGGCTAGCTTGGCCCGACTACTACTACTACTAACTAACCAGCCACCGACTATGCTGCACTCGCTTACTATGCTGGGGCTGGAGCGAAAGACGATTTACATTGAATACATAAAATATTTATTCAAACAATAATAGTTTATCATCAAATAGATTGAACTTTCGAGAAAATTTTGTAAACAACTATGAACGTCGGAGATAATATAATACGTGTCAAGTAACCAAATATGACAAAATGAGATTACATATAGAAAACTCAGAAGTTTATGATGGCATACAATTCAATGAGATAACTTTGTTACAAATTGTGACACGTGCTTCGCCTATCCAAGAAGCATCTACAGACTAACTATCGCGAGGTTATTTATTAATAATTTCAAAATGGAAATTGGAGTTAAGAAAGCGGAGAAAAGGTTGGATACAAATAATAATGGGAGTATTTACGAATTAGTTATTTGAACAGTTGTGATCAGCCTGTCCAATTCAAAGTGTTATTTACAAATGATTCATTTTATTTAATGATTTTACTAACTTCCTTTATCTCTAAAATGAAGTTTATGGCGTTTATCGTATGTTGATTTCATTGGACGTCAGTAGGTATGTGGATTGGAATTAGGAGCTTTTATCTTTCCTAGACAAATGAAAATATGTATATCAAACGTCAGTCTTTTTTAAATGTGCATTTAAAGAGTGAAGTAATTGGAACGCCATTGAAAATTGTTTCATTCCAGTAGAACAGTTTCTTCATATTGTATTAAAAATGTTCATAAAGAGATGATTATAACAGCTTTACAAGTCAGTCAAAATACAGAGTATATTTGAATAAGGACCTGAAGTGAATGACAGGAATTTTCTATCAATGGTATTTTGAAAAACTTTTATTGGTAGGTACGTGGGTAATTTGTGTACATTTTAACAATAATAAGGTTATATAATTAATGATCATTGCTGCCTTGGGTTACAGATCAATAACAAATTGTAGCCGACACGATAAACGTCGTTTCAAGGCGAATAATAAACGATTCGGCGTTTGAGCCGCATTCCGGCCATCACGTCGCATCAATAGGTAGGTGGACATGACACGCGACGATCCGCGATTCATTGGCGTGGCAAGGATTTTACAGTCATTCAAGAAACTCAAAAACGTCATGAATATTTTGAGGAAAATTTTCAAGATAAAAAAAAACAAAACAGCATTATTTTGCCACATCCGGATGGAAAAAAATCCATGATAGCGTATGTTTTTCTACACGTTTGGGATTAAAAGATCGTATTATAAGTCTCCAAAATTAATATTTTCACAATTACGGTAAGACTACTGGTACAATTCAAACAATTCAATACATTAAACAAATAATGTGTCTCATTTCGTATTTAAAAAAATACGCTACATAAAGATTAGAGCTGTACAAGATGATGTAGATATCTTGGAAACGATAAATTTCCAAATAATTGACTACAATGCACACAAAAAACAATGAGGTGAAATAATATGTTCACGGTGTAATAATTAATGATATAAAATTCAATGTCGGTAAATAATAAATAGCCGACGTGTAATGATGTGATGAAATCACTGTTAGCGGGACAGGGGGTACACCAATGGTTACTAATTTATTAACATTAACATCGTTTGACGTTCGGTCGTCTCCATTTCGCATTCTCCATCAAACAATCATGACGATGAGCATGTACGAGGGCAAAATTGCACGGGACCATCGCTTACACTTAATTGATCAATTACACTACTTATCTAATAGTGGGCACAGAATAAACACGGCAGTGTTTGTATGTACTGAACCAGTATTACTTTGGAAATTTAGTAAAAACTTGAAAATTGTACGTTAATCCTTGTTGGAATGCTATGTCATAATGATACACCCAATTCTTTTTTTATTTTTTTCGATATCTAAAAAAAATATTTAAGGTCACCTTCCAGAAATAGTAAAATGCTCGATCTGTTATTACTACGGTTTTAATACTGTTGATATTTGACGAAATATTTTTTAGTATTAAAAAGTTCCGCATAACGCAGCACGACTGGCTGTCACCTCACGATGACGCGAGGGTCATTCGGTGAACTTGAAGACGTGAAAGAAAATAATAACAATATTATAATCACTATTTATTGTTATTGTACAAACGAGAGATTCTCGGAATGCCGAGGCGCGAGGAATTTGTAATTCGTGTAGAGATTAATTAGGCTAAACGCAGATATGACGGGGCAGAGCACTACTACTACGTGGAAGAAAAAAAAAAATGCGATTTCGACGATGAGAACTTGTGGTTTTCGGTTCACACAGCCAACAGAGAGACTATATACCGGGAAAGAGATCTGTGAAGAGATATGGGTATAATTATTTCGGGCGATTACGAGTTTTAATGTATGGAATAAAGGGGGGATAGATCTGTTTTATGAGATGCGTATCTCGCTTATTCCCGAGCGGCGAGGTGAATGCTACGAATTGTCCGAATATCTTCACGTCAGTAAATGATTGAAAAACCCCAAGCTTTTTTCAAACACGAAAAAAATGAACGCTAAATTTCTTCAGTATAGTTTTTATTGTTGCTCTAAAATGAGGATCACTGACGATAGACACTGAAGGCCATGGGCAAACGGATGACGCAAATGAATAGTGAAATATATTTTGCAGTGTTATTACAACCGCAATACTTATTATAACTATTCTTCAGAGGTAAACGATACAAATAAAATATATAACTATTTAAAATTCACATATTAATAACATAAAAAAACGACTTGATAAATCAACGAATTTAGTATAGGTGTATAATTAATTAATTATACTGACTGGTATGGTTGGGAAGAACGAATTATATTTGATCACTACATGTTCGAACAATTGAAAGTGTATCTATGATACCAAGTGATATCGGTTTATCCGGTAAAAGAACAGTTGTTGAGCATTTATAACATTTGCTTAAGATACAGCAGATATACGACTTTGTTTCGCGCATCGTCGATAATTTTCATTGAGTAAATATTGCATTTAGACGCATCAGTTGATATGAAAGTGCTTCTCATGGATGTCTAGATTGATCACAAATCAAAATATTCAATACAAATTATTATAAAAATAAATTTGAATTCTTGACATCGCAAAATGTGAAGTTAAGTCTG